>CAJNDT010001101.1:556277-888777 GCA_905221615.1 Symbiodinium sp. CCMP2592 | reverse complement strand
TGATTTCTAAATCCTAAAATCCAAATCCCATACTTAAAGAAACCCCTAAACGCTACTTACCAAAGCCTAAACCAGGTTCGAGTTCGGAGTGGACCTGAAGTTGCCCAGCGGGAGCCTTGCCGGCATCTTCGATAGTCTTTGTGGAACTTGGAACTGGCACGAAGATGTCCAGGGTTCTTTAGGGGAGGGTTCTCTATACGGGTGTATATACAACATCTTTTTCAATTGTTGGGAGTGCGGCTTCAGACTCATGTGTCGAGGGGTTCTCTGGGACATTCCAAGCCATAGATGCCATAGACGTACCGACCTTCCAACCCCCAAGCCAAAAGCTCCGGCCTTTGAAACCCGGTCCCCAAGCTCCACCCGGATTCAGCTCGGGGTTTAGGCCTTTAATGAAGTTAGCAATCAAGTCGGTAGCTGTCTTTCGTTAACTTATGAAGTCAGTTGAAAGCTTGGTGTCGAGAGGTTTGGATTAAAGTCAGAGAGTGGGGTGGGAGCCTCCTGCTTCGACGTCCGGCCATCTTCGTGAACCTTCTGCGAAAGGGCTTGCAGCGAAGCAGGGAAGTAGACTTGTGCAGGGTCGACATGCGAGATGACGCTGTGCTCGAGGTTGCGGTGTAAGAATTCATGGCAGCACTTCGGAGCTCTGACAGCAACCTGGCATCGGACCTGGCCTCTTGGTACTTCTCGTCACCTCTGCAACGCGCCCCGCTGGTGGAGGAACGGCCGAGCACGAACTTTGCACCGGAGCTATGCGGAAGTGGAGTTGTTGTCCCGGCTTGCGGAGGTCCTGATGCCAGGTCAGAACATCAGAGAGCTCTTTCGGGACTTCCCGGTGGAGCCTTCGGAGAAGTGGGGTTCGCGCTGGCTGTGCCCAGACATCACAGCCTACGGGGTCCTGAAACAGGAAGATGCAGCTCTCTTCGTCGAGTATGACGGGCATTATCGGCACTATTGTCCGCAGGGACAGAGCGCAGACGAGCGAAAGACAAACGCCTTGCTGGAGTATGCGCCCGGCGGCTCGCGCGTGCTGCGAATCCGGCATGCGGAACGGAGTTTGAGCCGCATGGATAGCTCGATGCAAGTCACTGTGAATGCCTGGCGTGCAGGCCACACGCCGTCATTAAGCCATGTCTTATGCCAAACTGTGGGGCACCTTCTCAACGACCACCACCATGTTTTTCGCCCGGATGTGTGCAAGCGTCTCCACGCAGTGCACAAAGCAGAGATGCACGCAAACTTTCCTGAGGCATGCAAATTTGCAAGTCAGGCCATTTTCACAGGGGCCTCTGAGATCAACAAGGCCAATGTGCTCAGGTTCCTGGAAGAGGATTTGGAGTTGCCAACCGCCACGACAATTGCCGTAGCAACCAAGTTTGCAAGAATTTCGGGAACCTGCATCGATGGAACTCTGAAGGCGACAGCCGCAAGGCTTGAAGATGTCGGTCTGAGCCGGGCAGAGGTGGCCAAAGTCGTAGCTCGTTGTCCACAGGTGCTGGGCTACAGCATTGAGGCCAATCTGAAGCCCACAGTGGCATGGATTGAAGATGTCGGTCTGAGCCGGGCTCAGGCGGCCAAAGTCGTTGCTAGGCATCCACGAGTCCTGGGCTACAGCATTGAAGCAAATCTGAAACCCACAGTGGCATGGCTTGAAGATGTTGGTGTAAGCCGGGCGCAAGTGGCCAAAGTCGTGGCTGCTTGTCCGCAGGTTCTCTGCTACAGCATTGAGGCCAATCTGAAGCCCACAGTGGCTTGGCTTGAAGATGTCGGTCTGAGCCGAGCTCAGGCGGCCAAAGTCGTTGCTAGGCATCCACGAGTCCTGGGCTACAGCATTGAAGCAAATCTGAAACCCACAGTGGCATGGCTTGAAGATGTTGGTGTAAGCCGGGCGCAAGTGGCCAAAGTCGTGGCTGCTTGTCCGCAGGTTCTCTGCTACAGCATTGAGGCCAATCTGAAGCCCACAGTGGCTTGGCTTGAAGATGTCGGTCTGAGCCGAGCTCAGGCGGCCAAAGTCGTTGCTAGGCATCCACGAGTCCTGGGCTACAGCATTGAGGCCAATCTGAAACCCACAGTGGCTTGGCTTGTGCGTGCTGGGCTGAGCCGAAAGCAGGTAGCCAAAGCCGTTGCCAACTTTCCCGCGCTCCTGAGTTACAGTATCGACCGAAACCTCTCTCCCAAGTTGGCTTTGCTACAACAACTGTTTTCCGACGGAGCGATCGGCAATTTGATTGCATATCATCCGCCGTTGCTCGGCTATAGCTTTACTCGCCTGTATTATCGTTCGGGCATCCTGCGCCAGCGGGATTGCTTGCCGAAGCTCGCCATAGTGATGTCTTTGACCGAGGCGCAGTTTGCGAGGCGTTTTCCTGCGTGAGTTGCGGAGTAAAGTACAACAGCGCTTATAGTCTCAACTTAGAATGGCAATGCCTAGAGGCGGCCGTCGGCATGCCGTGATAGTCTTCAGTAGTTACATGAGGTCTCTCGGACTCTGGCGGAAGAAGTTTTGAGGATGCCAGCAGGACTGCAGGACTTTTCGATTCGGAATCTTTCACCTCCCAAACAAGTTGCGTCCACCGTGGAGCGTTCGTTGTACTTTCGTTGTGCTAGATCGCTGGCAAAAAGTGGTGCGGTCCTGAGCTTGCAAAGTTCGACAAATCGGCGCCGGTGACTACATTGACTACATAATACGGTTTCCCCCGCGAGGTACTGATTGGTGACTGATGCGCTTCTCGGGTAGTGAACCAAACAGGTCGTAGCAGGAGCCAAATTCTCAACTTTCATCCTACGCCTTATGCAACGTAACCTTTGAACCCTTAAGCTTCGTAAACCCTGACACCCTGACCCTCAAACTAAGACTCCTCGAACCGAAGGCTTAGCCCTGCACTCACTGCCATATAACAACTTAAGACATTACTCGAAGGCGTTTGGAGAGATGGTTTTACTAGTCTTGCAGTCAGGGTTTGAGGGGCGTGTATAGCTACATTTCAGGGTTTGCAAAAATTTTTTCAGGCATTAGGGATTTCAAGGCCTCTAGCGCTTGGCATTTCGGTAAAGGCGTAGTAGTGCAGAGGATGTCTCCTTTTGCGGTTATCACGTAAGGGCTTGCGTCCAACTTATGAGTGATTTGGCGAGCCGATCATCAACGACATGGGCGGCAATCAAACTAGCAGCGGCGGTGCAAGAATGCAACATGGTAGCGTTTCGTCTTTTCGCGAGTCAGAGTCTACACAGGCTAGCGAACAGGGCGGACAGTCCTGCAGATCGCCATCGGTTTCAGCGCCAACGAAACACGCAGCCCCGAAACCCTCGATTCCCAGCCTTGGAAACCCGAAACCCCTAAACCCTAAACCACCAAACCACCGTGGAAGCCCGGCTGCAGGCAGACACACCCGGCCGGGAAAAACCGAAGCTGCACGTGACTGGGCAGCAGACTCGACTCAAACCCAGCCTTACTATAGGGGCTTCATTAATTTCCAATACTATATTGGGGGTTTCTCAAGTTATAGCATAATGGGCCCCAAAACCCTATTCTAATTAGTAATAATAAAGGTCCCTATATTACCGTAGTCCTGAAGCCCTAAAGCCTACACTGGGTGTAGGGTTTGTGTTTGTCGGTGTAAAGTGCTTAGTGGTTCACGGCCTTCGAGACCTCGGGCTGTGAGTGTTGGCAAGGCCACAAACAAACTGAGGCTGCTTAAATTCATGCCAGCTGCTATATTGCTGTCACAATGCCCGGCAAAATCTTCGGAGAACTGTCCTATCTCCTCAGGCACACTTGCCCCCTGTATACCAGTACATCCCTGAACACAAAGAACAGCCGCACAACACAAAAAGCAAGAAAAGATATGTTCAAGCGGCAGCTCTCAGTACTGCAGACGAGGTGGTTTGCGGACTTCGCCTCAACGGAGGATTATGAGGCGCGGGGAGGTTTCCTTGTCCAGGGAAGCCCCGAAGCTGTTCAAGCTTAGTTCATCACCAAAGCCTTCTATCTACCTGCGCCCTTCCAGTGATTCGAGTGCATGCCTGAAATTATATAAGCTTGGCCTGACAGCTCTGTCTCCAGAGCTCAAACACCAGGCCTAACGAAAAAGGGGCGTTAAAGAAGCAAAAATTCAAGCCTTGTAGTAGTTCTTTGGATTGCAAGTAGGGTTGTAAATCAATCTTATGGTCCCCTAAAGTCCCCTAGAATCAGAATGCTGGACCCGAAGCCGGATTTCGAATTCCTGGGAGAACACCCACCCCTGAGTAGAACTCGACGAGCTTCAACTGCTGTCCTCGCGCTCCGACTTAAAAATTGCGGAATGTTCTTTGAATTCTGTTAGGGATGTAGAACTATAGAGACCGTTAGTCAGTGAAAATGCGGAATTTTCTTATCCAGAACTGGGGACCCTAAGTTCGTGGACTTGGGATCTGCGAGGCTTATGCAGCGAACCCCGAGCATCAACAGGAGCCTTGGCAAACACTAGTCAGGGGATTCCAACCAGAGGCTAGGGCTTAGTGTTTACGATTTAGGGGATAAGGTCTGGCTAGACCTAAGTCCAGTGGCAAAAAGGGCATTAGGTTTTCGGGAAGCTGGGCTATTAAATTGCTGCCGTTACACCTTGCTAGTGTTGGGTGTTGTTGCTACGGCCATGCATCTCATTGTTGCTAATGTTGCGTTCGCTTCCCATCGCTTGCTTCGGAAATTAGGGCATGCACACATACATACACAGGTACGTACAAGCATACATGCATACATGAGTGCACTTGAACTACATAAAACGACAGACAGCAACTAATGTAAGTGTGCACAAAGGTGCCTAAGTTTATTTGTTCGTGTTTTTGCATGTTCAGCACTGCGGCCAGGTTTGGTTAGCCCTCTTCCATTTTTGAAGGGTGAGCTAGGGTTCAGGATTCCAAAGTCGGCCTTCAGGGCCTTTCCGGTGCCTCGCAGCAGCGGCCAGCATAGAAATCCCCAAGCCCCAGGCGGAAGCATTGATATTGAGGGAGCTAAGGAGCCAAGGAAACCTCCAAAACCACTGGTTAGCGCCTTCGGAAGCATTCCTAGATTTCCAGATGCAGTTTTCTCCGCTCTAGTTTCCGGCGATGGAACTTGGCTCATCATGCCAAGGATGCCAGTCTTCGAAACTCAACATGCACTAAGACACATGAAGAACTCTAGAGCCCACTCCGTACCTGCAGAAGCGCCGGTGGAATGACTGTTGGACATGGATACACAACCTTGTCACACTCGCTCGCTTCTGCGGGTACTGCTCTTGTTGCCGATGCATCAGCTATGCTGCTGTGATTTTGCCCACTTGCTCTTCCCGTTTTGGTTTGATCGAAATTTCACAGCAATGGCTGCTGGCCGCTGGAAGCCTTAAACAGGTCATTGCCGACCTCATCAAGCCCATCATGGAGCCTGGCACTCGCGCGGCAATCCAGTACGTGCGCTGAGCCTGTGAGCTGCCAGTAGTGTTGGGGGACTTGGCTGCTGCCATTGTTGTTACGTAGCCTCCGGTGGTATCAATCTCTACTTGTCTCTACTATCCACTACGACTACGATTTCTCCCACCACCACCACCACCACCACTCCGACAACTATACTGCTACTGCCACTACTACTACTACTACTACTACTACTACTACTACTACTACTACTACTACTACTACTACTACTACTACTACTACTACTACTACTGCTACTGCTACTGCTAGTGCTACTGCTACTGCTACTGCTACTGCTACTGCTACTGCTACTGCTACTGCTACTGCTACTGCTACTGCGACGACGACGACGACGACTACTACTACTACCAGTTTAGCACTCAGGGTCGAAAGGCCACTTCGAGGCTACAGAACCGCAACAATGTTCATGACTTGACCCACTTTAACCCTAAAGAACTGGCAGGAATTCCGAAGCCATAGACGCTCTTGGTAGCTGCAGAAGCCAAGATGCCCCATTGGGATGTGGCCAAAGTGGGCTCTGTCCAAGAGAACGTTGTCAAAAAGCGGTTTAGGGCTGTGCAGCCCGTGGATTGTTGTGGAGACTTGCGGGATTTTAGAGATAAACCTCTATTAAGTTTCAAGACAATTTAGAGGAGCTGCGGAGGCTGTCGATGAGATCAAAAGAGCATTGGTACTGATGCTGACTGCACAACTTATTCCAACATGTTCTGCTGTCGGCGTGTCTGCTTAAATTCTTACCTGTCCCTTATCACAAGCGTATCGTATGGCTTTCCATCATGCTACAGGCAGTAGAAATGCAGCTCATGGGTGCAAGGAAGTATGAGCACTTTCTGCATGTATGCATGTATATATATATATATATATATACACATACATACGGTGCATAGGCATAGCCGCAATAGCCATAGAGAGTGCATATCCTGTGTTTTCGTAGGTAGGGTAGCACAATCACTAGCGGTGGTTGAGCACCTGATGTGTGAGTTTGCATGCGTACTTGTCAAGCCTGGCAGCGTGTTGCGTTGTTTCCATTGCTATTGCTTGTGCTCTTGATGCCGTTGCTGTCATTATTGTGTGGTTGCTGCCGTTGCTCTTGCTGTTGTTGAACACTCACTCTCTTTACTTTATGTTCCGGGAGTCCTTATATGGCATGGCGCAGTGGTGTTGAAACGCAGCCCCGGCCGTTGCTCATGGATGCACGTTGGAGATCGCTGAAGCACTTTGGTCTGAAAAGCCTAACTGTAAACTTACCCCTTAAAACGTAAGATCCTATCGCTGCGTATCGTTTCGCTTCCTCGAACCTCATGTCCACGGTGATGTCGTCTACCGCTGGAGACTTCCAGTTCATCAAGTTGGCCGCTGGGAAGCGTCGGGTTAAGGTTGTTCGCCGGAGTTTGTTCCTAGGGCAAAGCTCTGTGAATTCAGAGGCAACGAAAATGCACGGCGTCCCCTCAACTTCCCCGTGGTTATGGCAGCTTCGTTCGGGTTGCACCATCTCCCTCTGACACGCTGTGACCTCTATGCGCACACGCACACACACACACAGAGACATTTGCCCATTGGTATGTATACATACATACCTGTATACGAATGTTTGCCTTGCGATGTCTATTTTTGACCATGGTCGCCACGACGTAGAATTGCAGGGCTCGTTGCGCTTGAACGGCTCATACCAAGTGCAGGAGGTTTTTCAAAGACCTTGCAGTACGAATAGAGGTGTCTGCAAACTATGCACGTCTTACCAGACGGTTTCATCATGAACATCCTACTACTTCGTGCCGGATCTAGCCCCTTAATGCTGAAACTCCTACACAGGACCTCCAGTTAAGACCCGTGCCCCATGCAGATCTTGTGCTGCACTATTGCTTCGCTGGGTTTCGACGTTGTACGGCAGTGAGTGAAGTCATAGGATTCCCGGCCAAGCTGAAACGAAACAAGACCGGTATTGAAGCCGAATCCAGAATCTACAAACAAACCCCCGCCAACCCAAAGTTTCCTAGATCTGTTCTCACTTCCGCCCAGAATAGAACGAGCACAAAACGCTAAATCCTAAACTAAACCCCGGAACCCAAGCAGAAGCCTGAGCTTCAGGAGATCGAGGATGACACCGGACGCTCAGCTCTTTCTTTCACCACAATTTACAGGTTTAGGCTTTCTCGCAGTCATGATGCTTGCAGGTCGAGGTCCGGCTAGATTAGGGGGGTTTAGGGTTTAGGGTTGGGTCCAGTAGCAACAAAAGGGCTTGGGGTTCCCGGAGGAATTCGACGACAAGTGTCAGGTTCAGGCCTGGGAGCCTTTGCGAATAGAATTGGATTCCTTCAAGGGCTCCTTTCAAACGGGTTTTCAAGGGTTGCTGGAAGAGCTACAGTTTAGGGCTTGGTATCGGGGATTCAGAATTAGAATATGAGGGTCTGGGGGGGTTTATTATAGCACAACTGTAGTCAGGAAACCTCGAAAATACTGGCGCTCTGTATTGGGGCTCTTATTCTCGGATAGACAATAGGACCTGAACCCTAAACCTTATAAGCCCTATGTCGGAGATTACCGAGTGCGCCAATCCGAAGATTACTGAAGCCTGTACGACCTCGTGCCGGGAAGGAGTTTAGGTTCTTTGGGGTTTAGGGTCGCATGGACGATGCGCCTGCTTGAGAAAGTCGAGTCGTTGATGGAAAGCCTCAAGCTATACCTCATTATCCCCAAGGTTTTTCCTCACGAAAAGGTTCGTAGATCCCCACACCAAACCTTAAAGACTAAACCCCTAAACCCTAAACCCTAGCCGTTTTTGGTGAGCTGAGGGCTAGCGTGGTTGACATTGAACCGCCCAGACTCCCGGCCGAAAGTTGCGGATGTTGTGGGACTTTTGGCATTCGGGCCATTGTGATGATTCGCTCTTATCTTAGCCCTAGGGCTCCAAGTATACAAGTAGTTCCTACTTTGGGGTCGAAAGTCTGTGAATAGAACCTACTTTGGGCTATTTGGAGGTCCAGGGTAAGGCTTGAACCCCAAATCCTCGCAAGGATTTATTGTCCGGCGTTGGAGGTTGGGGATACTCGTTGTGCTGTGTCGGAAGGTCTAGATTCCGACCCTTGCAGGTTGAGTAGTTTCGCTGTCGGGTCAACGGGTTTGCATTTGGATTTGTCCGATTTGGAGGGTTGCAAGATAGGGCTTGCGGTGTGAGAACTTAGCGGAGCAGACTTGGCGTGGAATGGCTGTTGATGTCCGGCATTGCTGCTCCGGTGTGTTCCAAGCACTTTTCACTTTTTCACTCCAGTGTTGTTGCTCACACCGTGACGCATGAACCATGGTCTTCATGCCAGAAACGATCACTGTTTTCGCCAGATAAATAATGCACAAGCACAAGACGGCAAACAGCATCTACAGAACGGGAACAGCCGCAGCCTCGGCTCATGAGCATTCTCCTCTCCTGAAATTTAGGGGACTATCTCTATACATGCAGATATATATATATATGTATCATATATAGATATATATATATATATAGAATATACATAGATACAGATGTGGATATACACAGTCACCTCGTTTCAGTGTACAAGCAGGTTCAAAAGCCCCGGCTATGGGTCGGCACGTGCAGTCGTGCAGTCGTAGGGGAAGGGAGTCAAGCGATAAATGAAAGCCTACAGTAGCTGCTAGCATGTCGTCTTCGATGTAAGTGTCCCAGCTCGTTAATTTCTCGGTTGCCTCCGGATCTTAACCGAAATCCCGTAGCCACCCGCGATCTAGGAGAAGTTGAATGCTCTCCACGTCCCGGCTGTGCGAGAACTGCGGGAAGCAACTTGACTGCATTCTCTGCATGCTGCTGGTTGAGCGAGAGGCCCTGGAGGCAAGGCTCCAGCTGTGGCCAAAATCCAAAACACGCACCCTTCAACACCGCACTGCGTTCCAGCGCAGGCGTTGCGGCGGATAGCTGCGAGCTCTGCAAAGGCTGCACAGGGTTTCGCATTGGCCGCACTCCAAAGTCTAGCTGTTGGTTCCACTCAGTTTCTGCATTCTCGATTCTCGCGGGTAAACCATTAAGGACGAAGTATGATTTCAATTTCTTGAGCTTTCCGTGTTGGACTTCAAGAATTGTCGGGCGAGGCCTCAAGTGAAGCAGCGGACGACAGTTCACGAGACGGTGCTTCAGGGTTCAAGGATGCATACCTTAAGGCCCCACAGTAGTTCCTTTTTGGGGTTCATATTTAGGATCCTATAAGTAAGGTAATCCCAAAAAGGAACTACTTTGGGGCCTATGGGTAGGGTCTAATTTTTTTAAACTACTTAAACCCTCAAGCCCGCACCCTAGACCCTTAAAGGCTGAACCCCAAACCCTCTAGGACGGGCCTAACTCGCCAACCTTACCGTCTGTGTACGTTGTCGAACCCTTGTCGGCTCCTGTCAGCAACCACCCCAAAGCCCCCCGAAAGGAAACCTTAACCCTTGCAATAAGCCTCCCCTTTGAACGGAATTTCATTCTCAGTTTTTTTGGCCCCAACACACAACCCCTAAACCCACCTAGACCCTACAAATTATAGTAAGCCTGATGCCCTTGAGGCACCAGGGCACCCCTTTAAGGACCCTATGCTCAACCCTAAATTATTTTGTAATGACCTAAAACCCTAAACTCTACAGCCCTAAAGCCCTAAAGCCGAAGCCCGGCGACCCGACGCAACGAGGCGTTGCTGCTCGTGGCGGCTGGGCGCGGCTTCTGCGCAGGGGCAGATCTAAATCTCAGAGGCGGCTTGGGGGCTTCTGGCGTGTGGGTGGTTGTCAAAATTATGGTCCATTTTTGGGGTACCCTAAATATTAGGTGCCGTATTATAATACCTATAGTCTCCATTGTAGTTCCTTGTAGTTCCTTTTTTTGGTTAACCAAAATCTCTATGTTGGGGTCCTAACCATAAAACAGGATAACCAAAATATGGAGACTACAGGTAGGGACCCCAAAAGGGACCATAGTTTTGACAACCACCCATGTTGAGGGCTTCAGGGTTTCTAGGGTTTTGGGTGGCTTCAGGGTTTCTATTAAGATTGTGGGTTTCGTGGTGGGATTTGGGGAGCCAGGCTGCCATATATATATATATATATATCGAATGCATAGCAGATAAGTATCTAAATTAAAACCCGATGAATATGTATATACATATATATATATATATACATACATGTACATATATATATATGTGTGTGTGTGTGTGTGCGAGTGTACATAAATATTCATTTGTTTATATAGCGTTTAGGTGGTGGAGCTTCAGAGCCGTATGCCTTTGAGGGCGTGTGAGTGTTTTCGAAGCTTTTGATATTGGCGTCATGCGGGTTCGGGCCTCATGTTTATGGAACCTTGGTTTGTTTGGAGATGTTTGATTGGATAGGTCCCGTGTTTGGGCTTCATGACTGCTCACTCCAAGTTTAACTCCTGCACTTCGTCTCTATGAGGTATGCGCACCTTGCAGGTAAGCTTGTATGTAACGTACAACTGTTCTCTATCCAAGTACGTACTCTCAAAACCCTCATCTGCCCAATTTGAATCCCCAGTTCATGGGGGCTTATGCCCAAGCTACAATACCATTTTAGGCTTGTGCTGCCCCCAAATCCGAAATGCCAAGCACTACCGACGGCAAAACCGCCAAACAGCTCAAAAGCCTCGCCGCCCAGCCTTTTCGGATGCGCCCTCCGCGCCTTCGAAAGCTCCAGCCAAGCCCGACAACTCCATGCAGGAGGCGGCGGCGCATCCTTAGGGTTAAGGCCTAAGGTATAATGTAGGGGCCTAACTCATTACCTATACTATTTTGGGGGGTTCCTTATCCATTAAAGCAGCCTCAAAACCCTATTCTAATCATTAAGGCCCCTATATTAAGGGTATAATTAAGGGGGGATCAACATGCCTGAATCTGATATAATAGAGAGTGGGGAGAGGGAGAGAAGTCAGCAAGCAGGTAGTAAGTCAAGCTAGAAGTAGACTCAACGGGGCCCCTAAGCCCTACCTTAACCCTGAATAACCTACCCTTTTAGGGATCCTTACTATGATTTCTTTATATAAGTCCTTAGAAAGGTAGGTTCTTCGGGGTTAAGGTACACCCGAAACCCTAAGATACCCAAGCTATAAGTGCACTTAGAGCCCAGTTGCCAATCCCACTCAGCCTCCAATCAGTCCATAAGACCTTTCAAGACAACCTGAGCGGGGCTACTCTTGGTCTATGACAAAAGTGTGAGATCCCTAAACCCTAAACCCAAACCCTAAACTCTAAGTGTCATCAATGTTGTAATGAAGTTGTTTCAAGAGCTGTCCTGAGCCTTGAACCTGAGACCTTACCTAAACCCCTACAACCGTGTACGCCCGAACGTCTGGGTCGAAAGGACTTTAGGATGCGAGGCCTGGAGGATGGTGCGTTTGCAGATGCCAAAGGCTTCGAACAATCATCGATGACTGCCGAGAGACTCCAATATACCTAGTTAAGGAATATTCCTTAAATCATATTAGTCATCCTACCATAATTTAAGGAATATTCCTTAATTAAGGGACATTGGGGTCTCTGGGTGTCTTGTTGTTCTGCTTCGGGGGTGGGCTTTGGATTTAGGGGCGGTCTCGGGAGGTTTCGGTCTGTGCAGAGAGATAGGTTCCCAAATCCTAAGCCCTCTTTCTTCCTCTCTGGTTGTGCTCGAACCCAGCCTTAAGCCTGAATCAGGCGTGGAATCCCTTCATCGAGGACAGGTGTTGAAAACAGGGTCTGTACTAAAGGTGCTGTAGGGGCCGGAAGGAGCATCAGCGTAAGGATATCCCTGCAACGATGGGGCTTTCCCCTATGACACCGCCGGTAGCCTGCTTCAAAAGATGGCTTCGGCAGGAAGTGCGCTCCTTTTGCGGCGCCTGTTAGAGGAAACTCCCGCGAAGATGTCGCAAAGCTTCTCGCGACCTTCCCCCCTCCACCTCCCTGCCCCATCCAATCATATACAGCTTCTAGGAGCTACGCGGATTAAGGTGTTCAGAACCCTGAGCGTCCATGTACCCAAATAATATATATTTTGGCCCCAACTATATCTGGGTACATGGACCCTTACCTGTGGCCCCAAAAACCTACCTTTTTAAGGAACTATATATAGAAACCCTAATATGGAACCCTAAAAAGGTAATTAGGTCTTTTCTGGTACAGGCAGGGGAAATCTCTCTCCACTTCGTTTGGAGGAGCTGCGGAGCTTTCCGAAGCCGACGCTGGCTGTGGTACAGGGCCCTACGGCTGGAGGCCCTTAATTAGGGAATATACCTTAAATCATATAAGGGATCCTATTATAATTTGAGGTATATTCCTTAATTAAGGGGTTTTGGAGGCTCTGGGGGCCCTACGGCTGGAGGCTTTTGTCGTCCATTTGCCCCTGGCTTGTGCACTGAGATATTCTGTATGCCTGTAGACCTTTTGACCTACAGAGCTGTAGCTTAAGTCCTTTTCAAGGCTTTTCAATAGGTAGAGCGTTTATGGATGCGGCCCCTCTCCAAAGCGCTAAAGCCTCTGCTCACAGTCGACAGGTGGTGTCGGTGTAGCTCTAGCGACCGACATCACCATTGCCGCCCGCTCGGCGTACTTCGTGCTGACCTTCACGCCGACATTGGCCCTTTGACATCCGCAAGTCTGTTTTTTGTTGACCTTGAAGCCTACTTTGAGCTCAGTTTGGGGTTTAGGGTTTAGGGGCTTAAGGACTCTATAGGGCAGAGAGTTGATGAGAGCTATAATTATAATCTGTTACGTAGTCGGACGTCCAGGCCCCCTATGCGTCTGAATGATATCGGCTCAAGTGTCAGTTCGTTTGTCAAAGGCTCTTCTAGCCATGCAGTAGAACAACAACTGATTCTGATGAAGGGTGGAAGATCCTCAATCCGTACATCATGCATTGATTCGTCAATTCATGGGCTAGCAGCAGCCGTTCCTGATCTGGGCGCCATGGCACAGGAAGCGGAGGCAGACTCTGCAGAGAATGTGCCAAATCTTCTGGACAAGTTTGATGAGTCTCAAAGGAATGAAGCAGTTGGCCGACTGCTGAAGCTCGAGAACGAGGATACCTGGAACGAGCCTCTGGGGCCTTGTTACGTTACCGTAATAAGATGCAAGAGAGCATTGGCAAATGATGTGCATTCTTCATTTTGATATGTTAAAGGAAGCTTCCCCGTAAACAATGAACCCAGGCTTCTCAACAGGTTTGCCCGCACGCGTGGCGTCCCGCGGCAAGTCACTTTCAGATCTCTCACCGGAGAGGCTGTTGAGTTGACACTTCCACCGCAGCACACTCTCTTTCATGCCAAGCAGGCTCTGTTGGACAATGTTGCCAAGAAGATGCCAGCTCTAGAAGTCGGCTACCGCCGGGATGCACGGTTCTTTGCTGGAAGCGAGCTCCTTGACGAAAAGATGCTTGTGGCGATGCTGCCTGACGAGGTCTCTGTGGTGTTCGATCAAGAGGAGGAGGACGAGATCGAATTCGACCTCTTCCCTTTTACTACAGTTGCAGGAGAATATGACCTACAATAAAACTGAAAGTGTACACTTTTTGGGGCTTAAGAACTCAGCAACTAGGCTTCGGTTCGAAGAATCAGGATTGAAGGTCTCTGCTGTTTTGTGTACAGCTTTGGTTACGACCCGCTGGAGTCCGATGATGTGCCTCACCGTTGGTCTCGGCTGGCTCTGCCGCCTGACAACCAAGACCAAGACAGCAGAAGCCAAAGCCAGCGCGACTTGGATCTCGACACCAAAGCGCGCCGAAAGGTTGTAGTACAGAAGCCTGAGTTATTGCCGAAGGTATTCCCTACGGCTCCTTTGTAGATTTAGAACCTAGAATACACGGCCAGCAAATTTCGGAAGTCATAGCTACTTTCCTGAATCCACATACTGAATTTTTTCCAACCCTGCGTTTCATTGCCTCAGTCACCCCTGCACCTAATCTCCCTAACTTTCCATTGTATCTAATTTCATTGCGCTCGGCATTTGACCAGACGCTGGTTCCGACAGACGCCCAGGATGCCCAGTAGTGCCCTTATTTCCTTTTTGTAGTCCTAGGTTCCTTGTAAAGTTAGCGAATACCAAAAAGGGAGCCCTTTTTATTCCTAGGTTACTGGGCATCCTAGACTCATCTCAAACACCAAACAGCGAACCTTTGTCTGAGCTCAAGTTCAAGTTCACTGACCACGACGCGAAGCCTCAGACACTGCAGAGTAACGCCAGCCAAGGTCTACCCGATACTAAACTTACTAAGCACCCAAACCCCAAACGTCCAAACATCCAGCCCCTGAGCCCTTAAACCCTCAATCGCCGAACACCCAATCCGCAAGCATCCAAACCCCAAGAGCTAAACCCTTGAGAGTGAGTGCTAAAACCCTAGACACCCATCCCTGAACCCTTAATCTCTGAAGCCTTAATCCCCAAACCCTCAAGAGCCTAGACACCCTAAGCTCTACCTATAGTCTCCATTGTAGTTCCTTTTTTTGGTAAAACCAAATTTATATAGTAAGGATCCCAAAAGAAAACCCCCCAAAAAAGAACTAAAATGGAGACTATAGGTAAACCTCAAACCCTGAACACCAAACCCTAAACTCTAAAGCCTGAGATCCGAAACCCTAAAAAAATCAACTTAAACCACCCTATAAACCTCAAACCTTACCACAAACCCCAAGCACCCTAACCACCCAAAACGCGAAGCCCAGGGCATATGCCCAGATTTGGGCGTCACCTGGCAGTTGGTTCGAAGAATTGGAAGAGGTTGCGCCCTTGGCCTTCAGCTTTAGTGATTTGGGGATTAGGAGTTAAGGGTTCAGGGATTTAGGGTTTGCTAGGGTTCAGGGATTTTGGGCTATTTTGTGGCTTCGGGACCTTTGCTTCTGGATGCCATCAATTTTTCGAAGTTTGTTGTCGGGTTTATCGGCCTTGGGACTTGGGATGTGTAATGTCGCTTGTGGCTGCAACCCGTTCAGTCACGTTGGGAGTTTCCCAATATGAGGGGTACCTTATCTTGGGGTCCTTATAGTAATAAGGACCCTGGTACTACATTGGGTCCCCTATTTTCTGAAACCCCCATATGGGGTTTAGGGTAGGGCCAGCATCCCGAAACCTTAAAAAATCCCTGCCAGCTACGTACATCCCAAACCCTCAACTCGAATCTCACAGCTTTCGGTTCGTTTTGTTCTTGGCTTTCCGCTGCTTCCTCATTTCAGTTCTGCACCACTCATCGCACCTCCGGAGTGAGGTTTATACATATTGGTTTTCGGTGTAAAGGTTATAAATACACACACATGTATATATATATATATATATATAGAGAGAGGCATACGTACATGTTGTAATGGAAGGTAAGGTAGTGTAATGTACCGTAATATACTGAAATGTGATGTCTTGTAATGTAAGGTAGTATTATTCATTTTTGCATTTTTAATGTAGTAAGGTATTAGTGTAATAACGTGTTGACGTTGTCATGTGAAACCGTATCAGTGTATTAATGTATTATTGCGTTGCTGTATTAGTGTATTAATGTATTCTACTGTAATGTAATGTAACCGCTTGACCTGATCGAGTGCGAGCGGCAACAGATTCAATGTAGCGCAATGTAATGGTATGTAATTTAGTAATGTAACGTGATGTAATGTAATGCATGGTTGTATGTATGTACGGATGCATGTATGTGTATTTATATATATATATATATATACTTCTATATGACCTACTTCCCTTCTAAGGGGAGTGGAGCAGGAAGCATAGGTAGTAATTGTGCACCTCGTGGTTGGGGCTCCTTTTTGGGGCTTTAGGGGTTCATTCATGTTTTGTTGAGCTGTAGAGAACTATATAAGAGGATCATATTTCGGGTTCAAGGGTAGCGAGGGAGTTGCTGTCTTCTGGACGTACAAGGTTAGAGGCTTAATGTAACTTCGAGGTGTATGCAACGGGTTTGCCTGAAGCTTGAACCTTAAACCTCCAACCCTCTACCCTAATCATTAATCCCTGAACCCTCAATATCCCTCAATCCTCTACCTTCATCATTAATCCCTTAACCCTAATTCCTAAACCCAATCCCTAAGCCGTTTTGGCCGTTGGCGTTGATGTTCACAGTTGGACTGAAGCTTGGGGAGGCAAGGCGCTGCCTCTGGCGCTTCTTGGCGACAGGCACCCGAGCGGGGTTTAGGGTTTAGGGTTTAGGGGGATCACCGATTCCTGTTGCAGTATCTGCGGTCTTAGAAATTTAGCAAACTATTTGCTGAAGCGGTTTTAAAAACTTAGTAGAGCATTTCTAAGGCAAGGACGCGGCGTTAGAAGTAGGCGATCCCCAACGAGGGCAGTTAAAAGCCCCAAGACCCTAGTTGTCAAGTGCCGCGAGCCTCCAAACAGGCCTGTGGCCTTCTCGTCGGTCGTCGACCCATAGCACAGGGTGTGCGTGGTCTCGCAGACCGTCACTGGGAAGTTGTCGATTATCAGCTTGCGAAGAGCATGATGTCGTGTTCGAAAATGCTCTGAATACATGGGCGAGGGTTTACAGCTTTTAGGGCTAGGATTAGTTCGCAGACATAGCATCCAAGCCCCATGTACACCCCAAGACTACGCCTGAAACACTAGCCAACAGCCGTCAAGTCTACAGCCCTAGACCTTACCCTACACCATGAATTCCAAAACCAATCTCTGGAACGATAACCTTAAAAAGCGGCACTCTTCTCCTACAATCCCCTAAACGATCAGCCCTGATTCCTGTAACGCCCCATACATGTGGGCAGTGATTTGGGACGACTTTTGATTCTTCTTAAGACTTAATACAGAACCCTAACTACAATGAGTTTTGGTGACTACTGATATCTAGATACGCCTCGGAGGCTTCCGGCCATAGAGGCCGAAAAGTGTGGCCTGATTTGGGCCACGTATGCTGCTCGGCCCAGCTTGGAGGGTCTTGGGTCTAGTTATGTGGGGCTTAGAGTTGCCACGGTTGATGATCTAAATCCTGCATTAATTACTTTAATAAGGACCCTAGACTATGGGAATTCTGATATACTCCTTATTGTGGGTAATGCAGGATTTATATCATCAACCGTAGTTTTTAGGGCCAGATCTGTGGGTGTTTGGGTGTCAGTGGCGCGACTGTAAGGTTACATATACGCGAGGGGGATTTCTAGTACCGTCCTTTCTGCAACACGTGCAAAGTTTCGAGTCGGTCCATTTAGATCCATGACTCTGCAAAAACAGTCTCTGCTCCCAGCCGGACTTGGGCTTCTTTTGGGGTTTCCGGGGTTCGAGATCTGATCTTGGAATATAGGGGCCTTAATGATCCTTAATGCTTACATATATTGTTTTGGGGGTTCCTTATTATATTTATAGTATAATAGGCCCCAAAACCTTATTCTAATGTTTAGGGCCCCTATATTATACCTGTTCTTCAAGCTCAGGATGTCCTGATTAGAGCTTGCCAAAGACATGCTTAGCATCATGACGGGGATCAGGAGTAGGCACGGAGGCCTAAACCCTGCAGGCTCTGAACTCCAGAGTTTGTTCTCCTTCAACCCACCTTCTGCACCCGAAGCCCGGAA
This sequence comes from Symbiodinium sp. CCMP2592, assembly GCA_905221615.1. Lineage (NCBI taxonomy): Eukaryota > Dinophyceae > Suessiales > Symbiodiniaceae > Symbiodinium > Symbiodinium sp. CCMP2592. Next base: position 870,791 of record CAJNDT010001101.1, on the reverse strand, counting down.
CCTCTGAACCCCACTCTCGACCCGCTACAGCCTGCGATTGTAGAGTTCACGAGGTCAAGCTTTGGGGCCTAAGACAGTCTTAACCTTGAACCACAGCCCAAAGACCCTGCAAAGGAGGATGCAGAACTCCTCAAGCGTGCGCGAGACATGGCCCTGCGGCTGACCAAGCTGCCACATCAGGCCCCCGTTTAGGGATTGGGGGTGTGAAATTTCGGGTGTAGGGTTTAGGGGTCCGAAGTTGTAGGGTTTAGGGGTCCGAAGTTACACACATCGTCTTCCAATGGTTCTGACACTGAAAGCTTCTCTGCTGGGATGACGGAGACGATGCCGGGAAGACAAGATTTGCGAAGGGCTAGTGCGGTTATATAGATTATTGCTGCACGACTTGTATCCCGGACTCGCCAGTCCCCAGAATCACACTTCTTCTGAATCCCGAACCTTATGACCGCAAACCCTCAAACCTTAAACGCTGAACTTAAAGCCTACATATATGCTCCTTCCAGGAGAGAGGCGTCGTGTCGGTACTGGAGAGAACTGTAGGGCTAGCGGCTACGACGAGGCTCTCAGACACATCTAAGAGATTCAAGAGCGAAGTCATGTAAGGAGTGCTAGAACTTAAGGGTTAGGGCCACTAGAGTGGCTGTATTTTATGGGAGCCGCCGGCATCATCAGACTGAGAAAAGAGATCAACAAATTCACGATGCTCTTGTTTGAAAATGCGTCCACATCTGTCGGATGTACCCCTTGACAACATGGGAGGTTCCGAGGCACTTATCATCAGGATCCTACTATTTATGGTATTAGATTAGGGTCCCCCATTTTCGGAAGCCACCATATTGCAGCAATACCCTAAACCCTAAACCCCTTAACCCCTAAACCTCTAAATCCTCCGAGAGCGTAAACCCCTAAACCCTAAATCATGGTGACCCCTTTCCCATTCTACTTGGACTCGAGCTCCAGGTCTGCTCGACTGTGCTTGACATTCTCCTGTGTCGTACTTGGAGGATCATGGGACTTATTAAGTAGGGTTATAGGTACCTCAATTAAGGATATAAGTAGATATAACTAGGGAAACCTTACTTATAACCCTACTTACTAAGTCCCATGATCCTCTTAGAAGGCTTTCGGTACCCTCAAAGCAAAGGGAACCTTCAAAGAAGCCTCAAAGGGAACCCTTAAAGAACCCTCGAAGGGAACCCTTAACCCTAACCCCCCAACCCGAAAACTATTCTCCATTGTAGTTCCTTTTTTGCTTAACCAGTTTTATGGTTAGGATCCTATAGTGTAGTTTTTTGTTAACCAAAGAAAGGAACTACAATGGAGACTATAGGTATATATAATCCTTGCAATAGAACCCTTAAGCGAAGGCCGTCCGCCTGGTGCGCGATGCCGTGGATTCTGGCTCCACAAACTCCTTGCCTGCGCAGCTGGAGGCATTCGCAGGATTTTGCAACTACTTTTGCAGGTAGGGCTTTGGGACATTTTATACGTGCTCTTATTGGGCTTAAGAGGATCTTACCTACTAAGATTTTTCAAAGGCTTTAAGAGCACTTCTAGCCTAGCAATGGCTTCATGGCAGACGGTCTAGCATTTGGGTTCTTGGATTCTTGGAGCAATCAAATTTCGCTCATCGGGTTGGATTCTCGAGTTTGATGGCTGTTCTCTGGGAAGGTCAGATCCCCTTTTGGATAGGATCTCCTTATCGGGTACCTGGACCCTAAGGAACCTACCTTTTTAGGGTTCCTTATTATGGTTTCTATATATAATTCCTTAAAAAGGTAGGTCTTTTCGGCTGCAGGTAGTTTATGAATTCGTCAAAGGGCCTTTGGAACAGTCCACCACAGGCAGAGAACAGTGGAAGCCTCACAGCTCCACGACCCGAAAAGCGAAGCGCAGGCTGAAAGATTCAGGCCCAGTTCCGAAAACCCTAAACCCTAAACGCAGTTCATTCAAAACTTTTTTTCTCAAATCCAAAACCCTCAAGGCTTGACGGCCCCACACCCCAAACATCTGGGCATCCCCGTTTCCAAAAGTACATCCGAATGAAACCACACTGCGCCAAACCGTAAACCCTAAACCACTTCAGATGAGACTGTTGAATTCGTACAACACCCACATGCCAGGGCTTTGTGTGGGTTTACTGATTTTGGCATGGTTAGGACATGTATGGTTTGGCATGGCCCGCGGTCGATTCAAATTTGTTTGCAAATTGGTCACCTTATCAATTTCAATAGATCGCCGATATGAGTTCAATATGACCTAAGTATGGATATGGGTTCTTGGTCTCACTCTGGCCAGACGTAAAAGGACATGACATATCGAAGCCATACTGAAATTACTTTTCCATTGTTGACCTCATGCCAATTTGTTTTCGACAACAGTAGTGTCATCGAATATCACAATAACAAGCCAACCTTGTTAAAGCCACATTGTACCGTACTAATGATTCCAATTAGTTGCACACAGCGTTCATACTTTCCTCCGTTTCCGTTTCCCAACGAACAAGCTAAGTATTTGAACCATGCTGTTTGCATTAAACGAATATTCGACAACATGGTCTCGTCGGAGGCTACGCTAAACCCCTGTGCCCTAAAGCTAAGCCCATGAGCGCTGAACCCTAAACCCAATCCCTAAACCACTATCTCGACGCTCACAGGTGGAACGCCTTGCTCAGGCGAAGTGCCTTGGAGCTAACATGTGGGACTGCATAGACTGTTTTTTCTATTTTAGGGCTTCATGGCTTCAGAGGTGTAGGGTTTGGGGTTATGGGTTTCTGGTGGTTGCTGAGGGATTGAGCAGGGTTCCGGTATACACTACTGCAGGCTTTCACAAAGGGTTTTCGACTTCGGCGCGTTTAGGGTTTGTCTCATGACCTGTTTGGGAGGTCAAGGGTTCAGGATTCAGGGAAACTAGGGTGTGGAGTAGGTGTTAGAAGGCGTCTGGGCTTGAGAGCGGTGCTTGTCTTTTGGGCTGTGAGATTTAATTTATCTTAAAGGGTCGGTTTTTAGCATTGGGTGCTTCTGATCCTCCACAGCGCGAACGACGACACATGGGGTTTAGGGTTAGGTTAAGGGTTTAGGCCTGGAGGTATGTTCTGTTTTTCAGAGTGCAAAGACCGCTAACTATGGTGCTCAAGACCGAATCTGCTACAGGGGTCGCAGTGATTACTATCAATTACCACCCCCCTCAAAGACCAGAAAACAGTTATACTAGAGTGTACCCCAAACCCCTGTTCGAATTAGATCTAACTACTGAATGCTTCTATTCCTTAAACCCTGGTAGCAAGCTCAGCTGGCACGAAGCCGTGCGTGCCCAGAGCGAGCGTGTGAGTCAACACCCTTATAGTACAGACTTGTATATCAGCGCGGGTCTCGAGTCTACGGACAATTCTGTAACCCGAACCCAACCTCCTCAAGAAAGACGTTCATTGCTTTCCAGGGTCGTAAGTCCCTATAAGGCCCTAAAACCTAAACCGCGCAACGATTAAAGCACAAAAACACCCTAAAGACACCTGCACTGCAAGGCTCTTCCAGGATCCCGACTCCAAACGCCTGATGGCAGCGAGAAGCAAGACTTTCCAGAAGTCCAAGCCCAAACCAGCGGCAAAGTTGTGAGGGTTCAGGGTCTTTGCCGTTTTTTGGTCGGTTCGTTAGTTTTTGGGCTTAGGGCCTAGCCATGGGGTGCCTAGAGCAGTTTGGCTTGAGGTTGTGTGAGCTGTTTTGGGTTGTTTCATCTGTGCTTTCGGGTTCCGGGCGTAGGGTTTTGCTACAGGGTGTGCAGGGTTTTAGTTCGGCTTTCTTCTTTTGTTTTAAAATCTCGGGTCTAGCGTTTAATCCGGAAGGACGATGACATCAGGTTTTCGGGCTTGTGACACCTGGTCGGACTTTTGACAGCTGGCCGTGAGAAGAGAAGCCCCGCAACCCTATAGGTTGCACAAGGATAACATGTACCTTCGCAGGCATGCGAAGGACAATCCATAAAGTGTCTCGCCCAAATATATTAAACCCAAAATCCTGAACCCTAACCCCCTGGACCCCTCCAACCATCGTAAGCCTCGTATCTGTATCAAAACCCAGAGAGACCCTGAGCCTGAGACTCTGAATTCCTTGTCCTATATCCAATCCTTAAATGGGAGTTTCCGAAAATAGGGCATCCTAATATGTAGTACCCTAAAATAGTAGGATCCTTATTATAAGGACCCCCAAATAAGGTATTCCTGATTTTCGGACACTCTAAACCCTAAACCCTTTATAGAACCCTTATAGATCCCTTTAAGGAACCCTTACAGATCCCTTTACAGGAACCCTAAAGAAATTCCCCAGTTCCGGCACGTCCTGATGCCAACCTGAGCTCCACATTACACGAAGAGAGACTCAGCCAGAGATCCTCAACTCCCTCACTCCCACGTGGGAGTTTACGAAAATGTGGGGTACCTTATTTGGGGGGTCCTTGTAAGAAGGATCCTATGATTTAGGGTACTATATTCGGGTCCCCTATTTTCGGAAACTCCTAAATCTGGGCTGTTGTTCGGAACTCGATGTATTGCTTCTTCGTTTTGGTTGAAGGGTTTTCTGAGGTTTAGCTTGAACTATCGCGTTCGTGTTAAGGTCCTTGATCATAGGAAGGGAAGCAGTGGCAGAATGAAGATACATCTTCGTTCCTCAGTCGTTTATCCGCACCGAAGTCATAGACCCGGGGGCTCTACCGACTCATAATTTGAGGCTCAATGGGCTCCCAAACCTTACTACAAAATGTTTTTGGTGCAAGTGTGAGTCTGATAGCTCAAACTTCGAACCCTAACACCCAAAAACTCTGACTCGCAAAACCCGCAACCTTTTTTTCCTCAACCCGAATGTAACCCTCCCGTAGTGAGGGTTTTCAATAAGGGTTTGAATGCTAGTGCGACCCCTAAGGGCAAGGGGATCATGTCTACTTTTTGGGGCCGAGATAGGTTTAGGGTTTGGGTTGAGGGTTTAGGGTTTGGGGTATATATACCAATACCAAAAGCGTTTTCCTTAGTATAATTATAGTATAATATACATCAAAACCTTATTCTAGTTATTAAGGCCCTTATGTCATAGAGCCCTACTAGAGAACCCTTTAAAGGAACCCGTAAAATGAACCCTATTCTAATTATTCAGGCCCCTCCATTCCACTCATCCTTCAATTTCCTCAACATGCAGCGGCCTCCCTCGGGCACTTGGCCTGTGTTAGGACCGCGCTGCCGGATCTCGCAATAATATAACAACAACAACAACAATAAACCGCAATAGGAAAATTATCGTATTCATAGTAATCCTATACAAACAATAATTATAGCATTCCTTTAGCCGTAGTTCTAAATGCTAGTACCAGAGGCATGTTTTTCGATCTCAGGGGTTGCGGCAAGTGACAGGTGAAGGACGAGCCGGGTGGATTTTGGGTATCACCACGGGTTTAGAGTGGATTAAGGCCCAGGCCTATGGCTTACAGTTCTGTAGGTGCACTGCTTTGTTCACGCCTGCCTGCGAGATCTGGAGTTTGGGCACAGGTGCCTCTCCTGAGTACTGTGCCGCAGGCTTAGACCAGCCTTAAACCCCATGCAAAGCCCCAAACCCCAGAGCTACCCTAGCGTAGGCTTGCCTAGGTTAGAAGCTGCCCCCACCCTGTAATAGTGGTATAGAAGGAATATAACAGGGCCCTAATTTAATATTAATATAACCCTTATGGTCACTATTACAGGGTGGGGGCAGCTTCTAAGGCCTAGGCTAGCTACGTGCTGGTGTTGACTTAGGAGCTCTGGAGTCGCAATCCCGCGTCCCAACTGCTCCAGGAAAGCTTTCATGAATGCTTTTGATCTGCAGTTTCAAGCCCGAACATAACACGATACCATACCGAAGATTCACGGAACTTACTTACCTTAGGGATACTTAGAATAATTTTTCTTTTTGGCTATTATAATCACCAAGAAACAGCTAAGATTATAATTTTTGCTAGGGTTCTGAGTTCAGTATAGTTACCTTTGGTCATAGCCTCCTGGGATCTCAGGGAGACTCTGCCGGCGCCATCACAGAAGCTGGGGCGCACCAGGCATGTGGAGTCTGAACCCTGCCCCAGGAGCCCCAACGCTCAGCCATGTTACGGACGTGAAAACTGAAAGATGAGCTGGGGAGGAGCCGGGATGGAGGTATTTTTATCCGATGTTTAACGGACCTTTCGAGCAGTTGGGTTTTTAGCATTGCCGGTGAAGCAGAAGGCCTTTTGGTCCAGAGAATGAGGCACTAAAGTCACTAAAGAGGCCATTGTAAACGCGACGGGCTGTTGACCTGGCCCCCACTGACTGGATTTGCTACGCCATTGTGAGCGCAATCTTTTCACAGCTAGTCAAGTGGTGGTCGCTGAGAGCCTTGTTCTCAAATTAAGCGGGACGGCACATTCCACATGGAATGTTCCGTCTGCTGGCTAGCCCCGTGTACTTGACTCGTTGCTTTCAAACTGAAAGCTTGTTGGAACTCGGTGTACTTAGAGACCAGCACGCCGGCCCCTGGGCTGACAAGTCCTCGACCCACTTCCGCGGCGTCTGGGCTCTATCTCGACTTGCTGCCCTGCAGCGTACGGTTTCCGCGACAGTGTAGCAATCGAAGGAGCCTTGGTCTGTGTTGGGACAGTATAATATTGCTTTTTTTGTGTCTTGTCAATAGGTTTTGTTGCTAGTTAAACATGACGCACGAGAACAAACATGGGTGTGATAGTCTGTGATAGGTGTGTGTCTCCAGACACAACATGAGCAAGCATGGGCATTGATTTACCAGGGAACCAACAGCAACTGCAGCACATGACAAAAAGATGCGGAATGAGATGGCTGCTGTCAAAAATCATGTTTGTGAATGCGTGCATCGTGGCAATAAGAATTGCTGCTGTTTTCTCGGGTGCCGGCCGGTTAAATTGCGGCAGAGTATAATCAAACCCGGCCGTTTTTCAACCCGGAAACCGATTGAATTCAAGCACCACCGCCCTTTAACCCGAATTGCATGATAGCTTCCCTGAACCCTAAACCCGACCGGTTGAAGCCGAAATCCGTTAAAATATATCGGCCCGACCGGTTAAGCCCGAAATCTGTTAAGTGTAACCGCCCCGCCCGGTGAAAGCCGAATCCGGTTAAACTTAACCGCCCCGACCGGTTTAACAACCGAGTCTGGTAGACCGGTTAAAACCGGAATCGGATAAATTTATACCGGCCGGCCCGGTTAGAAGCGAGACTTTTAGTGACGTAGCGTCGTCCTTTCTACGCTGAATCCGCACTCAGGAACACCACCGACGTCCATGGCTCTTCCGGAAGGCATCGAGTCCGACAGGCAACGAGATTCAGGGTATAAAGGTTCAAATCTTAGGGTTGTGGGTGCCTGAGGCCTTAATCCAGGTCTCAAGCCTTTCGCGACACGACTTTTCTTTTGTCAGTTTGTTGATAGATGTGGGTCGCAGCGAAGTGAATTTGTGATTCATTTTGCTGGGGCAAACAGCCAAAATTATATACGCACGAAAGTTCAATTTAGACGCCAGCACCCCCTTGTCTGTGTACTTGGAGGATATGTGGGGCCTTTGGTTGTAGGATGTTCGATGAACAGCGCTCGGCAAAACAAGCTCGGGGGTGCTTGGAATCGAATCTCCGTGCAGCTAGCCCTGTGCTCAGAGGCAACTGGTTCGTAGGTTTCAGGACGTAGGTCTTTTGAGATTACATGTGCGCATGCACCTCCTGAGTACATGCATCATCCATCCGGTGTAAAACTCAACAGACCGACTATACCGGCCAACTCCGCTGCAGCAGATCTTTCTTTGGATCCTCAAAACCGGAAACTCGACACCAGAAACCTTAAGGGCTTAGTATACTTGAGAGTGCTGTATCCGGCAACTTGAGGGCCTGAAGCTAGGAGGGTTCGCTTGCACCTGGGTGTACTCGATATTGCATTACGAAAGTTTTTATTAAACTACTGAAACTGTTATAGGGTCCTAACGTAGGCTTTCATAGAGACACCAGCCCAACCGTACAAACGACTAGTATCAAGACAAAGTATACCGAAGGCCGACAAATCCTCCAAAGTCCGGTGGATCCCACAAGGCCCCCCACACACACAAGAGACTCTCGTAGCCCCAAGCCCTCGAAGGGTCTAGGGTCCATTTAGGGCCAAGGTTGTAGAGCTCCAGGAGTATAGGCTTCTGCGGAATACCAAGTCTTTCATGGGCTCGCCAATCAAAGTTTCATCATAGTTCAGTTCAGGGAAGCTGTTCTTGAGGTTCCCGAAGCCAGAATAGTGTTGTACAGCCGCAACCCGGACAGACAGTAAAGGCTATTATGAGGGAGGTTCTGAGCTTCTCCCGCAGTTCTGGGCTGCAGAGGGCTGCTGTATGAGATGCTATTGCTACCTAGACCTCTAAATCTTAAACCGTAGCAGTATAGGTCCTACATACAGCGGAACCCTGCGCCCTAAACCGCAACTCAACCCAAACACAAAGCTGCAACGCCAGACCCCGAACGCCCAACGGCTCACCTCACGAATATACGTAAGCTCTGAACATCAAGCCCCTTTTCCAGCCTTTCCAAAGCCACCTAGTAAAGTGACTAGTAGCGATCCTCCAGAAGCACTCTTACCGTATTCCTCACACGACCTTTATAATTATAACAAAGGCCAATGTTGAGAAAGACACCCTGTAACCGCTAAACCCTGAAAGTATTAAATCTGGAGGCACAAGCTAGTACACCCTAAATCCAACCCTAAATCCGTAGCAATGAACATAATTGTTAACAACCCCCCCACCCCACTTACAGAAGCGTTTATACTATGAAGGGGCCCTTGTGAGTGCTGTTGAGGCGCCTGGAGGAGGTAAGGCAAAGTGCCTCTTGGATGGCAGTGGGCCAACTGGAAGACTTCAGGGTTCTTGCATCCTAGGTTCTTGCTGTTGTTGTTGGTTCACTTTTTTGTCGTAGGCTCTTTTGACAGCACTGAAGGATTTATAGATTCTTCCTTTGGGCTTTCATGCGTATATTCCAACGATCCGGGGTTTGGCGGTTGGGGTTGATTGAGGGTTTCCGGTTTGGCTGGTTGAGGGGCGCAGGTTTGATGGCTCAGGTGCCGAGAGCTGCGGCTTGAACGAATCGGGTTCGATGTTTTGGGGTTTCCAGGCCTGGGGCAGATTCCAAAACCGAAAGACTCTCACTTCATGACTCTTTCATACTATGAGGATCATTATCAAACGGTGCGGCCGAACCCTGAAAAATCCTTAAACCCCAAAACCCTAAACCCGACGACAAGGCGTCTCGGCTACCAGCTTGCAAGTAGCACGACAGCACGGAAGTTTCACAAGGTCATTTTGACCACACCGCCCGCTTGCAGCAATGTCGGCACCAAGTGGGCATCAGTCCTCACTGGAGGAACTGAACCGTCTGAGGACGCAGTACAACGAAACGGGGATCACCACGCAGTCCATGGCCACACAGCGCTTGTTTTTCGACACCTATGGCAGGCAGAAGCGTGGACCTCCTACGCCAGTGGCCTCTGGACTTACCACACCGCAAGAGGGCGCGACGGATCGTGAAGAAGCAGCGCGTTCCTCTGACAACCCGCCGTTGGTGGTTCCGGTGACGCTGCAGGACCACACCGCCATGCAAGCAGTTGCCTCGCACTTGGGTGTTGACTGCAACAATCCGCAAGCGGTGGAAGGATTTTTACAGCAGCGCGTGGGCACAGCACGAGAGGTGTTACAGCTGGTGCGTGGGTACCACGAGGCGGTGGTGAGGCCGGAAATGTACGGCATGGTGCTGCAGCTAGAAGGGGCCCTGCGGTACATGAACGACCAGCTCTTCGCAACCAGAGCTGAGCTGAACTTCATGGCCAGGGAAAACCGCATGCAGCAAAAGCATGCCAGCGGTCTTATGTTGGTGACGACAGGATGGCCAACAGACCTGCAACCATCACAACGCCACTATATGTTGGGATGGATGATCGGACAGCTGCCAGAGGCCAGAACCTTTTTGAGAAACCGTGGGATCATGCGAGAAGGGGAAGACCACACCGCCGCGGAGCCGGAGATGTGGTTCAATGTGCTGCAAGTCGATCCTACCACGGTTCCGCAGTCGCATGGCTTCTTTTCGGCAAGGACCATGGTCACGTTCAAAGCGTGGGACCTTCGGTCTGCCTTTTTGTCCCGGTACGGAGGGCAGTCAGGAACCCCTCTGTACTTGGACCCGACCACACCGCGCGCAGGGAAGCACATACGTGTTTCCCCGTGTGCTCCTCAGTGGCAGCGTAAGCTTGAAGCCCCGCTGCGCGTAGTTATTGCGGTTATCAATGCACATGCGGATTATCAAGGACAGCGCTTGATAATCCTGTGGAAGTCTTTGACCGTGATGGCTCCGACTGACTCGCCGGATTTTAATCCCGACCACACCGCCTTTGCTCGCTTGTTCTACGAGGAGCAAGGGGGGGCTTTTAAAGGTCGCCTGGAAGTCTCGGCAGAGTTTGCAAGGCTCATGCAGTCCCCGGCCACAACGCTCGCGGTCAGTGATGAGAACGGCTCGAATGAGTCGCTGTGGAACGAGAAGTGGAATGAGGTCATATGGGGCCCACAGCTTGAGATGGACCAAATGGAATCTCAAGCCTACACCCAGGCAAAAAATGATGCCAGGGCCGGAGGTCGTGGCACCATGTACGGGGGCGGTCGAAAGCACTGGTCCTCTACCTTGCTCCACAACTCGTATTTTTCCCCGTATCCGTTTAGCATTGAAATCAATGCTGTCGACCACATCGCCTTCGTGTGGGATGAGTTCTGCGATAAAGCAGGAAACCCACAGGAAAAGGTGGGAGATGTGAAGGCATGCACCTATGGGGGCAAGCCTGTGGTCACAGCAGATGTGAACATGGGCGATGATATGGGCCCCGATCCTTTTGCCAAAGCGGCAGCTCCCTCAGCACCCTCGGTTGCCAAAGGCAAGGGCAAGGGATCCTGAAGGGCTCCCACGTGCACGGACCACACCGCCTTTTGTGTGCTTTCTGAGGGTTGTGCAGGTTTTCTGGGGAAGCAGGTTAGCACACCGCAGCGGTCTTTAATTCAGGAGGCAGATGGAGCCCTTTTGAAACTTTCTGAAGCTCCGGAGCTGCTCCTGGACCACACCGCCGACAGAGCGGTCTTTCGCAGGGTTCCCGCAAAGAGCCTTTTCAGCCAGAGCGAGGGCTATGCTAAGGTACTCCAAACACAACGCAACAAATTGCAACACAGTCTTAACGGTAACACAGCCCTTAATCTTTCCCAACTTCTCCCCTTAGCCACACCGCCCCTGACCTTAAGCTTGTCTGAGTTACTGCCTGTACCCCCAACCTCCCCCACACCTCTGCAATACTCTAGGCACCTCCTTTTAGCAGCCCGAACCCACACTCCCACAACGGATCCTATCATCAAGCTAGTTCCTCGGACCATACCGCTTTTGCAGGGCAACGCCCACTGCAAACCCAGCCCGTCCCGAACGGGACGCCGGCGAAAAATTCAGGACACCCTGGGACAGTTTCACTTTTACAAAAAACCCAAAAACAGTAAAAAGAAACCTGGAATTCAGAGAATTCGTAGAATTAAGCCGAAGCTGGAAAAGCCACGAACACCGCCTCCAAGAGGCACGCCGGGAGCCCCCTCGGGGGCGAACGAAGAGTGTCCCCAACCCAAGGAGGGAACCAATGCACACCCAAGGGGAGCCAAACTCCGTAGGTCCTGTCGCAGGGCCTACCGGAAATGGCGCAGGGAATGCAAAACACAAGGGAACAAGAGGGCGGACTCCTCTTCTTTCCCCCCTCCTCAGTCCACAGAAGCCGCCCCAACCCGCACCAACTGGTTTCGCGACGCAATCTACTGGCAGGAAGCACTGCAGCGTAAACGCAAACCAACAGCGGAACGCCAAAAGACCACACCGCCTTTAGCTTATAACTATAAGTTGAGGGTAGGTGCTCAGAATGTACAGGGCATGGCAGACACACTTAAGCTCAAAAACCTCATCATGATGATGTCGGAACACTCGCTAGATGTACTTATGCTCTCAGAAACCAAAAGCACCAACTACTATTCTTACACTTCGGAGCAGCATCTAGTAATCCTATCAGGGAACAATAAGGAGAAACACGCAGGAGTAGGAGCGATCATACACCCAAAGATCAGACCGCATTTGGCTGATGTTGTTCAGGTGAACAATAGGATCATCCACCTCACTTCCAATAAGAAGGGGGGTCGCGTTCATGTTATTGGGTGTTATGCGCCGCACTCGGGGTTGGATTTGGAAACCTCTAGGCAGCCATTTTGGGATACCTTAGAGGGATATGTATCCAAAATCCCGCAACCAGAACCGGTTTACCTAACAGGCGACTTCAATGTCAGATTTCAGGCTCAGCATCGTAATGACGAAGGGGTTACAGGACCTTATACCTACGGTAAGGGGTCACTACACATTGATCACACCGCCTCCTCGAATCGAAGCCTTTGTGTTCAAACCATGAACCTACTGGACATGCTTGAAGTAGCGTCATATAGAACCCCAGCGCCAGTGCACCACATAACGTACCGAGACAAAACCGCACCTCCAACGGATTGGTCCCAGTATGTTTTAGATCCTCTCATTATGCAGCAGGTTTACACCAAAATGCACTGGGAGTTTGGCGACAAAGCTCTAGAGGTAGCTTCACACGTCAGAGCCTTTTTGCCACTAGAACAACAACTGCCCCCGAAGCAGCTTGAGCCACAACCAGATCCCACCAGGTTCCAGAGACTTGACCACACCTTCACACGCAGGCAGTGGTTATCCTCCATTAACTCGTGTAGATCTAAGCTCCATACAGGGTACCCTTCCGACCACTACTTGTTGCTAACAGAAATCCAGGTCAAACTTGCAGCGCGTAGTCCCCGACAGCCCCAGCAACCTAAGCTCAACTTTGCTGCTGTTGACCACACCGCCAGGTATTAGTATAATGAAAACCTTAGGGCAATCCTTCACAACACGACGCCGGCTCAGGCACCTGCCGTGGAAGGTTCTCCTAGTAGGTTTGTGGTCTATACGGATGGCTCAGGTACCAGAGGAAGGGCTTCAAGGGCCACTCCGGCTGGATGGGGGTGGTGCTCGCCGAACGGAGAAGAGTGGATACAGGCTTCGGGTCCGGTGGTCACCGACGCAAGGGCGCTTCACTACCATGGCGCCACGGTGGGGTCAAATAACACTGGAGAAGTCACAGCAATCATCGAAGCGTTGGAGTATGCGCACACGCACGACCACACCGCAGTAACTGTTTACTCAGACAGCGAATGGGCCATCAACGTCATTAAAGGACGCTGGAGAGCGAAAGCCAACCGCAACTTAGTTTATCACGCGCAACGATTGGTTACGCAAACAGGCCTCAAGGTACATTTCCAATGGGTCAAATCGCACCAGGGAACGCGCGGCAACGAGATGGCGGACCGACTGGCGCACCAAGGTAAAACCTCACAAATCAGAGAAGGAGACCACTCTGCAGTCGTACCCATTCTGCCGCTTCAGACTGACCACACCCCCCCGCGCCAGCGCACAACCTCGCGCAAGCAATGCAGCAAGCCGCCAAGGAAACCTTCCAATACAAAGAACGGGCCAGCACTAAGCCATGGATCACGGACGCAACCTTGAGGTTACTCTCCAGCGCAAGAGCGGCGCAAGCAGCACAAACGGAAGATTGGAAACACAAAAGGAATCAAGCCAAACGCAGCGCACGCAAGGATAGGGTCAACTGGATCCATGAACAACTCACATCGGACCCGGACGCAACTCACTCTACGCTCTGGAATGTGGTAAAAAGACAAAAGAAGGGGTTCCAAGGGAAAAAGAAACACCTCATAGTCGACAATAAACCCGTCCCATGGTCACAAACCCACGAAGCTTTTAAAAAGCACTTGGAAGAAAAGCAATGGGCGGAACCTGCTATTCCTGACCACACCGCTGCTCCTAGGAAGACTAGACCAGCATTGAGGCCCACCTTTCCTGAAGAACATCCCTTTACCCTACAGGACCTTCACGCGGCAATGGCTAGGCTCAAAAAACACAAGGCACCAGGCCCGGACGGTCTAGTCAATGAACTCATTTTATTGCTAGATCGTGACGGTGAAAAGGAGCTACTTACGTTGTTCAATCATTGTTGGCTAGAGGGAGAATTCCCAGATACCTGGGCGCAGGCCATCGTAGTTTCTATCTTCAAAGGTAAGGGATCAGACACGGACCCAGAAAACTACAGACCTATATCCCTACTTAACGCGTTATATAAGCTTTACGCAGCAATGCTGCAAGCGCGTATAGCAACCCAAGCTGAACCACACCTTAGGCAGAGTCAGTATGGGTTTAGATCACAACGCGGAACCCGACACCCCTTGTTTGCGGTTCGAAGAGCTATGGAATGGTCAGAAATGACAGGGAACCCACTGTATATGCTGTTCTTGGACTGGAAGCAAGCCTTTGACTCTATAGATCACACCGCCATGATCGAAGCGCTAGATAGGTTTGGCTTATCGGATAGAATGCTCCTGGCCATCATGTCCATCTTTATGATAAGCCGGAGTTCACAACGCGCGGCCCCAATGACCAAACCGCCACGGGTAAAGTATCATCGGGTATTCGTCAAGGATGTCCGTTAAGCCCATACCTCTTCATTATCGTTCTTTCGGTCATTCTCCATGACATGGACAACACCCTAAAATCTCAGGGGGTCCCTACTAACACGTGGTCAGAGGGATATCCGGTATGTGATCTGGAATATGCAGACGACACCCTCTTGCTAGCAAGGACCATACCGCAGCTCCAATCAATTCTGACCGCCTTAGAAAAACATGCGTCGGAATATGGCATGCATCTGAATACTGTTAAAACAGAGTTCCTCCTGCACCCAGACAGACCAGAACCCCAACTTTATTTCTCAGACCAAACCGCCGTCCCGGTTACCCCACAAGTTAAATACCTGGGTTCAATCATTACTTGGAAGCGCCCCTTCGAAGAAGCCTTCAAACAAAGATGCGGTCTAGCAGAGGAAGCCTATAAAAAGCTGAGATTACTTTGGAACAGTTCGCTAAGCCGCAAAACTAAGCTCCATATATTCCAAAGCTCCTTTGTCCCAATCCTTACTTACGGTTTGGACGCCCTAACATTGACCACACCGCTCCTCAAAAGAATAGACGGATTCTATTACAGATTCTTACGCAGAATAGTAGGTATCAAGGCGTCATACTATTCTCGCATCACTAACCAGGAGGTTTGGAACAAAGCAAATAAACCTCGCCTCCCGAGTGAAACCCTGCACAAGCTCCAACTCAACATGATGAGAGAAGTGTTCACGCAGCCCCGTACAGAAATCACCCATTCTGTGGTCTTTGGCTCCGCTTATAAGGATAGAATCCTTAGCCAGGGCAGACGTCGTGGTATGCAATTTCCGTATTGGATAGAAATAATGTGTAAACGTTATTTTCCTAAAGAATTTGCTGAGGACCACACCGCCCTAGGACCTCACTTTAAATATAGTCAAATCTCTAAGCTCATGCGGGAACCCTTTTTTGGGCTGGCGCCAAAGCGCGCAGACACGCGCGCACGGCCATAGCAAAAAAAACCCGACGACAATTGCTCCTGAAAGTAAGCTTTCTGGCTAAACTCCTTAACCTTGGTAAAAGCAAACCGCCTGCCTCCTGGATATACAGATAATACATATCTCTATATCTATCTGTATATACATACATATGTATATATATATATATGTATATATATATACATATGTTTCCTTACACACTCATACTAACTTATGTTTGGCATATGTTTATGATAATTGTACACATGCATACATGTAGGTTTTGTATACGTACATATGTAAGTATGTGAGGAAGTAATTAAGTATATGTATGTATGCGTGTATGCATGTTGCATGTGTGTATGTATGTACGTATACATGAGTATATGCATGGCATGTGTATAAGAGAGAGAGAGAGAGAGAGAGAGAGAGAGAGAGAGAGAGAGAGAGAGAGAGAGAGAGAGAGAGAGAGAGAGAGAGAGAGAGAGAGAGAGAGAGAGAGAGAGAGAGAGAGAGAGAGTGAGAGAGAGAGTGTGTGTGTGACACCCTGATAACAAAGGGTACAAGCAGGGGGCCCGGAGAGCCCGAGTGAGGTCCGGGCCAACGAAGACCCTCACTCGGTGCTCGTGTAAACGTACCTGCAGCAGTCATGAATTGTTTAATTGTTCCAAGTGATGGTAACCCCTGTCTAGCTACTCTCGCAAGAGAGTTTGCAAGTGTGTTCTCGACCGGCATTCTGTCAAAGGGCCGGGCGTAGCAACTGCTTGACTTCTTGATACAACTGTTCAAGACATTGAACGCCGCTTCTTGATTCGCAGCTTCTTGATTCGACAAATCCTCGAACGCTGCTGATAAATTGAATGACTTCTTGATTCGTTTTCACTTGATTGACTTCTTGAATGACTTCTTGAATGATTTCTTGAATGATTCCCTGATCGACGCATTGCAAGAGGCCAGGACCCAAGCCTCAATGGGGGAGGACCCTTACCCCAGACGACGCATTTTTTCGAAAAAAGTGCCAACATGCGGCACTTTTGTGAGTATATCTTCGACCAGCGCAAAGAATTTCAGCTGTCGGTCGGCAAGCACGGCAGGGCTGCGGCATTTCGGTAAGACCTGCGAACTGTGGATGTTTGACCGTATTAATAGGACATGCGCTGCAGGGCTGCGGCTTTCTGTAAGACCTGCGAACTGCGAGCGCAGTCCTCTAACGGGGTTTGAAGTGCCCAATGTGGGCCACCCCTTACCTTTTCTTTTTCCGCATGTGTCGTTTCGCAGTCACAGTTTTTTCTTTTTCAATGCTCGAAGCCAGAGGCTTTTCCAAGCCAAAAAGGCTGCCTCCAGCTGCAGCTCCTTTACTTTTCGCTTACGTTGCTGTTTCGCTTTAAGGCTACACAGCCAACCGCCCGCCTTCCTGCAAAGCCTTTGTGTTTTCCTTTTCCTTTTTCTTTTTCCGCTTCCCTAATGCAAAGCAAGGGCCGAGCATAAAAACATGTATTACTTGAATGATTCGATACTTCTGTATCGGCATAAGGCCAGGACCCAAGCCTTAACAAAAAAGGGGCAGGACCCGTACCCCTGACGACAACACGTGAGGCCAGGACCCAAGCCTCAATGGGGCAGGACCCGCACCCCTGACGACACAAGAAGGCCAGGAACCTAGCCATAACGACAAAACAACGGGCAGGACCCTTACCCCTGACGACAGTACGAGAGGCCAGGACCCAAGCCTCAATGGGGCAGGACACGTACCCCTGATGACGCTTTTTTCAAGGGCACCATGTCGTGGCTGCGGCTTTGACCTGCGAAACGTCATGGTGAGCCCAAACCAAGCAGGCATCAGATGGGGCTGCGGCATTGACCCGCGAACCATCTGATGACCTTCATGTTTCCACTACTCCCCCAAACTGGGGAGCAGCTGTGTGTGTGACACCCTGATAACAAAGGGTACAAGCAGGGGGCCCGGAGAGCCCGAGCAAGGTCCGGGCCAACGAAGACCCTCACTCGGTGCTCGTGTAAACGTACCTGCAGCAGTCATGAATTGTTTAATTGTTCCAAGTGATGGTACGGTGACGTTTTTTAAATATATGGGGGCCCGGCCAGCCGCACTGGCCGCAGAGGTAGTATAAAATATTTGTTTGAATCCGTATATTTAAATCCCAGTATGACGTGATCTAGCCTTCAGTCTTTAAAAGGCTGGAATGCTGGGGGGTTGAAGGCTGGAAGGGGTTCAGGGCTTGAGAGGTTGAAGGCTGGAAGGCTGGAGACTGCAAGGGCTGGAGGGGTTGAAGGCTGGAGGGCTGGAGTGCTCCAGCCCGCCCTCCAGCTTGCCTTCGAACCTTTCCTGCAGCCTTCCAGCCTTCCTCCAGCCCTCCAGCCCTCCAGCCCTCCAGCCCTCCAGCCTTCCAGCCCTCCAGCCTTCCCCAACCTTCCAACCTTCTTCCTGCAAGGCTGGAGGGCTGGCCTGGATGTGGAAGGTTGGACGAAGGGGCTGGAGGGCTGGGCTGGGAGGAAGGCTGGAAGGCTGGAAGGAAGGCTGGGGAGCTGGAAGGCTGGAAGGTTGGAGGGCAAACTGGAAGGCTGGAGGGGGTCTTCAAAGCTGGAGGGGCTGGTGGAAGGTTGGAGGGCTGGGTCTGGAAAACAACTTGACGGGAGGGCTGGGTTGGGCTGGGAAGGCTGGGCTGGAGGAAGGCTGGAAGGCTTGAGGAAGGCTGGAGGGCTGGCTCGGTTTGGCTTGAACCTAAAGCTGAAAGGTTTGACTTCTACCTGAACTCTAAACCCTTAAACCCTAAACCCCAAAATCCTAAACCCCAAACCCACCAATCATCTGCCAATCTCCGGATATTTTATTTCGAGGCGGGCCCGGGCGATGTTTCACGGAGGTAGTGTAATATACCTGTTTAACCTATTTAAATATCCGTATATTTAAAAACAGACGCCGTAACCCCTGTCTAGCTACTCTCGCAAGAGAGTTTGCAAGTGTGTGTGTGTGTGTGTGTGCGCGCTTGTGTGTATAAGTATAAGCACTAGGTAGAGATGCCATTATTGCAAAGCCTTTACACTCAGCGGGTTTCTAGGTTGCCCTGAGGTGAGGAGTCTCCAGGACATCTCCGACAAGTTGGGAGACAAGCTTCAGGCCTTCTGGGTGTTTCTTCAGAATTCTGCTGAGAGGTTCCTTCAACGTGGCCCTACACCCTCAGTCAAAGACCCTGAACTAGGTCCCAAAATCAAAGGCCCAAAACCACGCCCCGTGATCGGATAACACCTTTGACTCAAACCATCTCTAAACCTAAACCCGCAACCTGCAATCCGGACTTGCTGCGCCAAACCCTGAATCCGAAGCATAGCTAGTTGCCGTTATGGCCTTAAACCGTAAGTATGGCCCGCCAGAAAGAATATATCCTGGACCCGAAGCTTAATTAAGGCGTAGCAGCCAGCCGTCTCTCATAGAAGCGCACGTCCAAAGCTTGGAGCCAATCCTAAACCCGAGAACTTTTGCTTTGGTAACTTCCGTCAAATGCCTTAATTTAGCTGCCTGCCTTAAACAGAACCTTATAAACCCCAAAACCAGGTCCCGCGAGCCAAAAATTATCTCCAGCAGCTTGTGGATTGCACCCTGCCTGGATGTTGGATTTGCTGCCTTACCATCGGGTTTTGGGTTTAGAATATAGAAGCGTTTTTGCCACGGGTCTGTTCTTTGTGTTATGTGCCCTCAATATGGGTGCAGATAGTGGTGTAGCCGGCTGCAAGGAGCAACGCATGCGAACCCAGGGTTTGTGTTCCTGCCTAGCTACCGCACGTTTCCGCTTTAAATCACACCTGTGCGACTAAAGTTGACTAAAGATCTTCAGACCCCCCCAAACCCACTGCATGGTTTGAGATGGCTTTGGACTTAATCAAGTATTTTGCTTTTAAAGATATATGGCGAAGGGGTGCGAACGTCATGAAGGTAGACACCCACACAAGGCAAAACGGCGAACGACAAAGACCACGCCAAAAATGTTTGGAGGATACCATTGCCCTCTCCGAGAATTGTGATCCTCCAAAAGTCTCGGACCGTAGAGAAGAAGGATGTTTTAAACAGTTTGGAGTTCCCGAAATTGGGGGGTACCTTATTTTGGGGGTGTCCTTATTCTACTAGGGTACTATATTAGGGTCCCCTGTTTTCGGAAACTCCCACTTCAAATTCTGACTACCGTCGGACAATGCCCTCAGCCCTAAACTCCCTAAACCTTGACCACCGTAGACCGATACGCTCAACTTTAAGCCCGAACCCTGCGAGCCTTGAACGACGAATCCAGAAAACTCTGAGCCAGAAGATAGGGACACCAAGGACCCCAAGTAAGCATAGCAAGATTCCACGATTCTAGGTACCCAGAGAGCCCAAGATCCTTTAATTAAGGAATAGGCCTTAAATTATATAGGGCTTCATACCATGATTTAAGCTATATTCCTTACTTAAGGGGTATTGGGCTCTCTGGGTCTTCCCTAAACCGCGGAGCTGCCGCAAATCTCGTCTACCCATGAGACGGGGCAGCACAGATAACCCTAAGTCCAGGTCATGCTCCTCCGAAGCCAAAGCCGCCACATAAACCCTTTGAGCTTAACATGCTGTCCCGAGCATCCGATATGCAGCATAGATGTTGCCTGCACGTGCTAACATCTGTAAAAAAACACACATGCATGCAGTACTTGTACTTATTTTTACGTGTTCTCCCTTGTTTCCTGCAGGCATCAGCCCAAACAGAAACCCGGTGCCTCAGCTACAATGAGTGACTCCATGGGCCTCGGCACAAAACAAGGCGAGCTCGTACTAAACCCTAACCCTAAACCCTTAGGTCTGGATGCAACGGCAGAGAGAGAGAGAGACAGAGAGAGAGAGAGAGAGAAACCCTTAGGTCGTTAAGGGTGCAGCATTCACAGGTTCGAGGGCAGGGCCTTTAAAGGTCAAGCGCTCTTGGACTCATAGGCTTTAGGCTTAAAGTTAAGAATGTGTGGTAATTGACCGCGATTCGGGTTCTAGATTGGTTTCATCCAACTTCCACGGAGAGTATATGAACTGCGAGCTTTAACGGTACAGTTACAGGGCTCTATCATAAGCGCCGGGTTGCCAGAGCGCAGCGCAGCCTGAAACTACAAGCCTCAAAGCCAAGACAGTTGGGAGTTTCCGAAAATTAGGGGTACCTTATTTTGGGGCCCTTATAATAAGGATCCTACTATTTAGGGTACCATATTAGGGTCCCGTATTTGCGGAACTCCCAGTTGGATCACGGTAAACCCTTCACTGTAGATCCCTAACACCCTAGACTCTAAACCCTTGACTACACACCCTGAGCTGCAGCCTTGACTCCGGTGGTGACTCCCGGTGGGAGTGGCCAAACCCGTGCTTTAGCTAGCACGTAAAGGTATCCTTTCCTTGCAGGCCCCGCCTTGTAAGCCCTATCCTAAACCCGAAACCCTAAACCATTACAGTGTAAACCATACAGGTCTCGTCACAATCAAAAGCACCCTCTCATGCCTGCATAACCACATTTGAGAGACTTCGGGGTTTCCAGGCAGCTGCCCTGTGACCATCCTTTCGACGTCACAGCCAGACACCCGTCGAGCCGTCAAGCTCTAGAACCCTTCAATCACAAGCCCTGAGCCCAAAGCAAACCCCAAACCCATAGACAGCTTGCTGGAAACACTAAACAATGGCGAGTTGGGGGGGTTGGGTGGTAGTCAGGGAATGGGGGTTGGAAGATGAGGGTTGGGGGTGCAGGGCTTGCTTAAAGGGCTTAACAGCTTTTCTGATGTTTTGGCTTTGGAGGTTTGGAGTCCAGCAAGCAGGCTTTGTTGAGAGGCTTCCTTAGGGGCCTAAATACCCTTAAAGGGTCCGTTACTTTAACTTTCGTAGAAGATACCCCAAAGCCCTCTTCGAATTAGTAAGGCCCCTACATTATCTACATCTATTGTGGGGGCTCCTTTATATAGTATAAGATACCCCAAACCCTATTCTAACCATCAAGGCCCCTGTATTAGGCTTTGGGTGAAGTCTAGGGTCGAAGCATTCAGGTTGGCAAGGGAGATGTGGATAAGGACAAGTCTACAACCAGCGCCCCTGGGAATCGCAGACCCTACCATGACCCCCCCCGAAAGGCCCCTTCAATATTGACCTTATGGCCCTTAATAGTGGGCATTTGGGGTATATTAGAGGGTAGTTGGGGGGCCTAGGTAGCCCCACACCCTAACCCTAAACCCTTAGGTAGTTGTGCACATCGTTAATTCCTGATTTTTCCTCAGGCAGGCTACCGGCTTTGCCAAGAAGAGCTTTCGCGAGTGGGCGGCCGCTCGTCCGTAAGGGTCAGTAAGGGTCGTTTTACTCTCATTAGGAAATTTCGTGTATGGTTCTTTCATCGTTCAGTAATTTGGGCGTTTCTGGGAAATGCTTTGTTCTACAATAATTTTCGCGAGAGAAGATCCTGATCCTGTCAAGCAAGCAGTTCTAGCTGATGTTCCAAAGCTCACAGACAAGTGTCCTCGGGTTTGCTGCAGGCTAATTCTAGTTCTGGGCTTGAGTTCTTAACTCAAACCTCTGCCGCACCTACCCTGCGCCTACGGTTCATGCAGGCCCGGGCGCTCAAAGCTTTGCTTTGGGGTTTGGTGTTATAGACCCTCATCCCACAATGCCACTCAGTCTCAGCTGTGTTGACCAAATACCTTGTCCTCGTCCTGTCCCGCGTCTTCGTGGACCGATGCAACATACGCATATTGCCTACGCCTCCAGCATGACATAAGAGTGTGAATAATCAACTACATCATTTTGGGGGTGCATACTTATTCTAAGTATAGTAAAATGGCCCCAAAACCCTATTCTAATCATTAAGGCCCTATATCATAGAACCTTACTATAGATCCCTTATAGAACCCTTTGAAGGAACCCTGACAAGGAACTTTATTCTAATTAACTAAATTAAACTACAATTTGCGACATTCCTAAGGTCCTGGGGTTCTCTTGCACGCCGCCGGCCGGACTGATAACGAACCTCGGCCGCAAAGCAGGGTTTAGGGTTTAGGGTGGAGGGCAGGAATAACCTGGCAGCAGGGGTGGCGGGCATTTCGACGTCGATGTCGTGGTTCAGCACCAGCGCCCGCAGCTGCGGACAAAGCAAGCGCATGCTAGCTCTCACCTTCCCGAAGTCCTTAGCCTGAAGTCTATGGCATCTGTGAACATCGAGCAGTCACATGATCCCACAGATTTGGCCTCATGAAGGACCTCTTGCGGAGTTTGGTCCTGGAGACCTTCGCGCACATGACGCCACCCGTCGCGCATGTTGAGCAACCAAATCCCCAGATCAGGGTACAGTGCATGGGACCCAAGTCAAAACCCTACCAATACAGGTGCCCTGAAGAACTAGCAACATCATTCTTTATACCTCCTTATAACTAGGAACACATATGCCACGATCTCGTTTTCCAATTAATGAGAACCTTGTACCATTTGCCTACTTGGGCCCTTCAGTAAGTTTCGACCCTAAGTTCACGTCCCAAGCTCATGCCCTCCCCCTTCCCCCGGTAGCTTCCTGCCCTGAAGCCGACTATGCTGACCTGAATCATTAGAATTAAGCTCGGAGGTACATGGTAGTATACTTAGAAGAAGGAGCCCTTAGGGTTAGCATTACTGATTAGTTCGGCTCTATCAACTTTGCCTTCATCTTTGAGCCTTGAACAGGAAAATAAGCCGCTAACGAAGACTCGCACTGAGACAAAAGCTTAAGCAACCAACACGCAAGCCAACCCTCCGTGTGATAAACTGTAGGGGACACAGGCGGAACAACTATTCTGTTGTTATACGGTCCCCGTATGATTCTAGCAGTTCTTCCCCCACAGAAAAAACTCTAATCATTACGAGCCCCCATATTGCAGCTCGAGCTCTACCCGAAAGTGTGAGCTCAGAGGTTTGACAACGCTGGCCTAGCAGCGTCTGTTCTGGGTGAGCATGGGGACGGCCTGCTGCGCGCGCTCAGGAGTACCTTCTCATGTTTTCGTTGCAGAGTTCTATTGGGTGGTACAGGATTGTTCTGTACGGCTATTTCTGGGTTTTTGTTGCTTTGCAAGCGGTTATGTCACTCTGTATGCAAGTTGGAAGCAGTCCCACAGGTGCTTCACTTCGCGTGCATATGTTCACCTGTGAGCTGCATGTAAGTGCTACGTGTACATGTATGTAAATGTACATCCGCAGTGAAAGAGAAAGATATATATATATATATATATGTGTGTGTGTGTTTGTATATATATATATATGTAAATATGTAAATATGTATATATGTATATATATATATATATATATATTTCTAACCTTTGCATGTATTTGTGTATGTGTGCATGTCTGTATGTATGCTTGTTTGTACGTATGTATTCATGTATGTATTTTTGTATTTATGTATTACTGCACGTATGTAATCTTATGGTACATAGCGTATTGACATAATGTAATGTAGGTATATGTATTTGCGTATGTATGTATGCATATATGCATGTATGTGTATGCATGTGTGCCTGTGTACGCATGTTTGTAGGTATATATGTATGTTTGTTTGTTGGTGTGTGTATGTGTGTATGTATGCATGGATGTCTGTATATATGTACGAATGAAGGTATGGAGGCATGTCTGTATGTATAGATGCATGGGTATATATACATGTGTCTAAGCATACACACGTATCATACGCTGATATTTATATCTGTATGAAACCCTATACCTGTATGTATATATTGATGTATATGCACACATAAACCTAAAGATAGATCATTACATGCATCGGTATTTGTATGTATGTGTGTATGTATGTAATTATGTATGCATATGTATACATACATACAAGTACAAGTGAATATACATGTATATATATAATATGTTTTGCACAGGGGCATTAGTGCATACCTGTATATAAAAAATGTGCACACATATTTACATATCACACACACATATATACACATATATGCGTGTGTGTGTACATGTATGTGTGTGCGAAACATGTGCATCTATTTCATATACATATATATATATATGTATACTCCACACACATAGGCTATGGAGCTATGCCCGACAGCTACATGATATCGGCCCAAGCCTGCCGTCCCGTCGCATCAGAGATGTTTTTTTTGTGGCCGTGCATTGCCAGATCTGCAGCCGGTACACCATACAATCATTTGTTGGTTCCTGAATCGTCGCAGTAGTAGTAGTAGTAGTAGTAGTAGTAGTAGTAGTAGTAGTAGTAGTAGTAGTAGTAGTAGCAGTTGTAGCAGTTGTAGCAGTTGTAGCAGTTGTAGCAGTTGTAGCAGTTGTAGCAGTAGCAGTTGTAGCGGTTGTAGCAGTAGTAGTAGTAGTAGTAGTAGTAGTAGTAGTAGTAGTAGTAGTAGTAGTAGTAGTAGTAGTAGTAGTAGTAGTAGTAGTGGTAGTGGTAGTGGTAGTGGTAGTGGTAGTAGTAGCAGCTGCTGTTGTTGTTGTTGCTGCTGCTGTTGTTCGTTTTTGGGCGCCATGGCTGAGGGAAGCGGGGGAGCCTCTGCGGAACACGTGCCAAATCTCCTGGATGAATTTGATGAATCTGAAAGGCATGAAGCAATTGGCCGACTGCTGAAGCTCGAGAACGAGGACACCTGGAACGAGCTTCTGGGCCCCTGTTAAGTTTCCATAAGAATGGAGACAAGACAAAAGAACATCATTGCGGTATGTCAAGTGTCTCTCACTAACAATGAACCCAGGCTTCTCCACAGGTTTGCCTGCGAACGCGCCGTCCCGCGGAAAGTGACTTTCAGATCTCTGACCGGAGAGGCCGTGGAGTTGACACTCCCACCGAGGCACACTCTCTTTCACGCCAAGCAGGCTCTGCTGGACAATGTTGCCAAAAACATGCCAGCTCTAGATGTCGGCTACCGCCGAGATGCACGGTTCTTTGCTGGAAGCGAGTACCTTGTCGAAACGATGTTTGTAGCGATGCTGCCTGACGAGGTCTCTGTGGTTTTCGATCGGCTGAGGACGGATATTAGATTCGAAGATATTCCGGGCATGAAGGTGAGAAAACCCGAAGATTTTTTTGGCGGTGGATGCCCTTTCGGTTCGGACGATGAGAATTGAACGTTTCTGTTTTGGTTGTGCCCGCTGTGTTCCGATGCTGCACACCGATGTGGCATTGACCTCGCCATTGATCTCGGCTGCCTCTTTAGCCTTGCCCAACAATACTATCGCTTCTCCTGCACTTAAGCTCTGCTGCCACCATCCTATTTGCTAGGGCACCAGTTATCTTAGGGGTACTTAGAAATTAACTTTTTAAATTTTGGAGATTATAATCCCGAAGAAACAGCTAAAATCATATTTTTCCTAGGGTTCGAAGTTCAGTATATACCCTTAATATAGCTATTATATACCCATTATCTAGCCCATTATAGGGTTCTAAGTTCAGTATAGTTGTGAAGGCCCGGAGGAGCCGAAGCTACGGTGACTTGGAAGTCGCGATCAAAAGGGCCGAGAAAGGTGAACCCTAAACCCCTACACCCTAAACCCCTTAACCCTAAACCCCTAAACCCTAAACCCCTAAACCCTAAACCCTAAATCGCACCCTTCCCCAGTTCTCAGGCTTGTTTAGGGTCTGGGGTTGCCTGTGGCCCAAAACCCTAGGGATCTAAGGACTCATATATTAAGGCTTTTGGGCCCAAAGACCATACTATATAAGGCTTTTGGGCTATTTTGATCCCCAGGGAAAGACCTACCTTTTACTTTTAAGGGACTTTATATAGAAACCCTAATAAGGAACCCTAAAAAGGAAGGTCTTTTCGGCTACAGGTGTTGAGGGTTTAGAAACGTTTTTCTGCCTGACAGGAGCCTAAGTTATTCGATATTGTCGTCAGTCTCTGCCGTTTTGCAAGCAGCCCTCATAACATGGGAGTTTCCGAAAATTCGGGGTACCTTATTTGGGGGTCCTTATCATACGGATCCTACTATCTAAGGGTCCCTAAACCCTAAACCCTAAACCCTACTATTAAGGGTGCTATCTAAGGGTCCCCTTTTTTCGGCAACCTCCATGTGTTTCTGGAGCATCTTCCGGGACTGAGTGCCCGAAGTTGAGGCTCCTTGAGCTCATGTACCCAACATAAGGGTACCTTTAAGGGGTTCCTTTAAGGGATATATAGGGTTCTATAAGGGTACCTTTTAAGGGGTTCCTTTAAGGGATCTACAGGGGTATAGGGTTTAGGGGTTTAGGGCTCATGATCTAAATCCTGCCTTACCTTAATGCTCGTCCCCGTCCAAGAGCCCTGCCTCCATGGGGACGGTTTTGCGAGCTGTGCGGCGCTTCCAAGGCGACACAGCTGCCGCTGGCACGTTGGCCTTTGTGTCTCCCTCCTCCGGCTCCGCCTCAAGGTCGACGGGCTCTGCCTTTGCATTGCCCACGGTTGTGCCCTCTCGCCTTTGCCCCAAAGTCCTTCCCTCGCTGGCGATTTCGCCACGTTCACGAAGCCATCGCTCAAGAAATCTCCCTTTCCAGCGACCCGGTGGTGGAATCGGGCACTTCTTGGGGGTGGGTCTTGTGGCCTCGGCTCCTGCGGGGAGCCCTGGACCAGCTTGGCCGTCTCCCTCCGAGGCTGTGGAGGGGGTGGGGGAACAGGAGGTCGCGGAAGGCCCCGGGGCTGCCGCCTCCTGGGGGTCAGCCTTTGGGCGGAGGTTTCTTGCCCATGAAGACTGCTGACCCTGCTAGGGGACTGGTGGGGCTGAGGGGAAGTCCTGGGCAGAGTTTCCTGGGGGCTCGCTTGGGCTTCGGGCGGGGACCCGGTTTCGAGCTTCGCCTGTCAACAGCGGGGCTAGGTTTCGGGTTGAGAGCCAAAGTGGGGTCGCCGCTGGGAGGTGAGGAGCTAAGCATACTCGCGGCAATCTGCCCCTTCTTAAGGCGGGTAGTCAGCGTGCAGTGAGGGACCCGGCTGGCATTCAGAAGGCGTGACTGCGCTTTTTTCTCTCTGCGCGGCTGGGGGGTCTGCATCAGTCCTGTCGGGGCAACAAAGGGCTTGCCCTGTCCGTCGAAGCAGACCAGGTGGCCTGAGAGGCCGCAGAAGCAAGGCGGTCAAGGCTGATCCTGACGCGTTCTTGCGGTCGGTGTGAAAACGTATTCGGACTTTTCCACAAACTCAGAGCCTGGTAAGTAGCGGAGTTCTGCAATTCACAATGTGCTCCATGAAATTGGGCTCATGCCAAAATCACGTGTTAACACATGTAAAACTGTTCAAGCAACGTGTGTACAAAGGGCAGGGATGTAATGTTTCATCACCCCGATCGACCTTTCATCGAAAGCTGTATTTTCCAGGTGCATGTACACACCACATGTCATGACAGCATGTGCATGCGGTCTAGTACACGATAAGTTCTGGATGGGGAGCAGCTAGCAGCCAAGATCCTGATGCACAGCTAATGCAATACAGGAGGTTCCTTCATGTACAGGCCGCGGTGTACGAATACATAGTTTTTGTAGGTGAAGGAGCATACATTCCACAAGGAAAGCCGGAAAAATACAAAGCCGCACCGATAAAACTCACGCAGCTAATCTTTCGACCTCATCCGTAACCTAGACCCTCCAATGTCGTATCCTTTGCTTTTGCTCCCTCCAGCCTGACTCCCTGCAACTATGCGGCTGAATGAATACGGCCCAAGTCCCAATTCATTTGTCAGCTGCTCTTAGGCTTACAGTATCGCGCCCATAGCAGCGGTTGAAGAGTGGCAGATCCTCAGTCCGTACATCATGCATTGATTTGTCAACTCAGGGGATAGCAGCAGCCGTTCCTGATCTGGGCGCCATGGCACAGGAAGCGGGGGCAGAGTCTGCAGAGGATGTGCCAAATCTTCTGGACAAGCTTGATGAGTCTCAAAGGAATGAAGCAGTTGGCCGACTGCTGAAGCTCGAAAACGAGGATACCTGGAATGAGCCTCTGGGGCCTTGTTAAGATAGCGGCGTAAATGTATGCAAGAGATTATTGGGAAATGATGTGCAATTCTTCAATATGGTATGTTAAAGGAAGCTTCTCCGTAAACAATGAACCCAGGCTTCTCCACAGGTTTGCCCGCACGCGTGGCGTCCCGCGGCAAGTGACTTTCAGATCTCTCACCGGAGAGGCTGTTGAGTTGACACTGGCACCGCAGCACACTCTCTTTCATGCCAAGCAGGCTCTGTTGGACAATGTTGCCAAGAAGATGCCAGCTCTAGAAGTCGGCTACCGCCGGGATGCACGGTTCTTTGCGGGAAGCGAGCTCCTTGTCGAGAAGATGCTTGTGGCGATGCTGCCTGACGAGGTCTCTGTTGTTTTCGATCAAGTGAAGAAGAAGTTCCACGAGCTCTCTGATTCAAACGACAGCGACGATTTTTCGCTGGGTGGCGGCCTTTTCGGTACGGACGATGAGGATTGAAGGTTTTTGTTGCTTTGTGTACAGCCTTGGTTGTTGCCTGCTGTAGTCCGATGATGTGCCCTGCTGTGGCATTAACCCCATTGCCCTTGATCTCCGCTGGCTCGTCAGCCTGGCCCCACAGTGCAATGCCCTGTACCTGAGCTTTGTTGTCAAGCAACCAAGCCAGCGTAACTTGGATATCGCGAAGGAAACACGCCGAAGCTTTGTGATTTAGAAGCCTGGGCACTTGTCGAAATTGTTCCTTGCACTCCCTGTCGTCCTACTTGAGGCTTGAAGGGTGTCTACTTCTTAAGGCTTGCAAGATGTTAGTCCCAGTCTCAAAAGCTTGAACAGCTCTGTGGCTCTGACCGTTCTTTCGCGCGCAGCAGTTTATGCTAAGCAGTGTCCCTTCCGATCTCCACCACTTGCAAGCAATCCTCTTCCTGAGTTCGAGCATCTTCGCAACAGAGTTAGTTGAACTCTAAACTTTTTGGGCTGATGTATGCAACAGTTCGGCGCTGGAGTGCCTATCTAGGTAGGACATGAAGTTCCGATAGCATGATGCATTATTCCGAGCGGAGAGCCAAGAGGTCGGCAAGCAAGGTTTCTTCACGAGTAAGAAGCTTGTGCCTGTGGTCTAAGTCTAATGCAGGGGGTTCGAGTCGTGGAAGACATACCTTCCAGCAGCTGAAGACTGATCCTGGTTGTGGTTCTCACGTAGTAGGCTTTTCGGCTGTTTCGGGACAGTGCTTCTCGGTGTTTTTTCTTGTAGTAGGATCGCCGGAGAAGGAGATGCAGCTTGACCGCTCAAACCTTAATCGCTGGAAGTGCCGTGAGCCCTTAACTGTTCCCCGACCGCCCGATTTCTACGCCGGGTTTGAGGTAAGAACCCAGGGTCCAAAAAGGATGAGGAAAGTAGCACCCCCGCCCCTTACCCAATTTGGCACCTTTTGCCTTAAAATCCTAAACCCTAAACCCCTGGTACCACTTCAGGGATCCCTCTCATCGGTCATTTCAGGGTTCGTTTTTTGCTATGTATAGTTCCTTGACAAGGTAGGTCTTTTCGGCTTTTGGCAAGCCGTAAGAAACTGGGAAGCCCAGGGTGTGTTCATTTTGGGATCCCCCTGATTTCATGCATTGAGGGACTCAGGTTAAGGGCTTAGGGCTACACTTACGGGTGTTTATGTGATACTGGAGCATATTTGTAAAAGTGCTAGCTGCGGTGACACCGAATCGGGTTTACGAGGGCAGCGCGGAAGTTTCTGATTTCTGATACACTGTCGATCTGGCTTGTTCCTTGGCATCGCCAGCGAAAAAATAGCCAGCTAGACACGAAAGCTACGTAGCGCTGGCTATGGTCCTCGAAATAAGCCCGGAACTCCCCTGAACCGTTGAGAGTGTAAACCGCAAGCCTCTAGCCTGACGCCCTGCAGCTGCACAGCCGAATGCTATCGGCCCAAGCCCAAGCCCAAGCCTCAACTCAACTGTCATGCGCACTTGTTGCATTACCCTAAAGGTCCATTTACCTAAATAGTATATACGTTGGCTTTAAAGTAGTCCCTATATAGGTACTTTGGGGCCAAAGTATATACTATTTCTGTACATGGACCATTGGGTCTAGCACCCACACCAATGGTTGGAGGTTGGCAGATCTCAGTCAACATGCTGCTCCAGCTCTGGGAGCCATGGCACAGGAAGCGGGTGGAGACGCTGCGGGGGGTGTGCCGGAGCTTCTGGAAAAGCTTGATGAATCTCAAAGGAATGAAGCAGTTGGCCGACTGCTGAAGCTCGAGAACGAGGACAAGTGGAACGAGCTTCTGGTTCCCTGTTAAGTTACTCTATAAAACTGAGTGGTGTGTATACATGTGTGAACATATATATATATATGTATTTGTTTAAACATAAATATGTGTATCTGTATATATATATATATATACATATGTATATACATGTATACATGAAACAGAGCATATGGACACTGGCAAACCCTATGCATTCCTTATTGCCGAATGTCAAATTCCTTCAAACCACCCAGGCTTCTCCACAGGTTTGCCTGCAAGCGTGGCATCGCACGGCAAGTGACTTTCAGATCTCTCACCGGAGAGGCTGTTGAGTTGACACTTCCACCGCAGCACACTCTCTTTCATGCCAAGCAGGCTCTGTTGGACAATGTTGCCAAGAATATGCCAGCTCTAGATGTCGGCTACCGCCGGGATGCACGGTTCTTTGCGGGAAGCGAGCTCCTTGTCGAGAAGATGCCGGTGGCGATGCTACCTGACGAGGTCTCTGTGGTTTTCGATCAAGTGAAGATCTACGGGATCCCTCAGTTTATGTTTGACGACGATGTAGACTTACTGTGATGCAGGCTTCAGCTGTATGCCGCACCGCTTGAGTTGTGTCCTGCTGGCTCGTTGCTGTGCTTCGATGCAACATTGACCCCAATGCCCTTGAGGGCGGGTGCTTTTCACCTTGCCCAGTAGTGCTATGATATGGCTTATCCTATACCTACCTATATAAGCTGCACTGGCACTAAACAGCGCCAGAAGACACCGAAGCTGCGGTGACTTGGGAATCGCCAACGAGACGTGCCCACTTAGTGCCAAAGTCCTCGGGTGCCTCAATGACTAATGCCGAACCACCATCCTCGGGTGCCTCAGTGACTAATGACTAATTCCGAACCACCACCCCCGAACCCTAAACCCACCGATTAGTTTAACAATCATGCAGATCTAACTCCGAAAGCCCTGAACTTCGCAGACTCAGAGTCCCAAACCATGAAGAAAGCAGAGCCCTGTCCCTAACAGATGGGCCACCCTGAAGCTCAAGTCAAAAATCCTTTTGGACGACCCTTCCTCGTAGAGCTTTACACACCTTTGCCCCGGATGCCTTTGGAACAACGCCGAGCCCTAGCACTCGCAAGCAGAATCACCCCCGCAACTCTCGTTTCGGGCTTAGGGTTTAGGGTTGCGTCTGCCCTGAAGCCCACAACCCAGTGTGACTGCTGAAATACCCTTAAATCCTAATTCAGGCCTCAACCTTGAACTCTTTTCGAAACATCCTAAACTTAAACCCTAAACCCTAAACTTAGAAGACTCGGGTGTCCGTCTTCAACTTCTACAACTACGACTGGGGTGACTTCGCTGGGAGTTTAGTTTCACTAAGTTGAGAAGGAAACTTAGAAGCGCTCGGCGATGTCCAGGACTTCCCTGGCAAATGGCTCGGTTCCAGAGCGACTGTCGGCACTGCTCTTGGCGCAGGCCCTGCCTTTAGGGTGAAAAGGAGTTAGAGCTGACTGCCCTGGGCCTGAGTTTTACAGTTTTTTGTGCCAGAACGATCCTTTCCGCGGATTTTCGGTTTTGGTGTAAAAGGGGTACAAAGGGGACAGGGGTTCTAGGGGACAAGAGGTTCAGGGTTTGTGGGAACAGGATTTAGGGTCAAGACTAAGACGGGTGTGGGGTCTCGGAAAATTTAGGTGCAGGATTTGTGGCTCAGGTTTTAGTGGAGAAGGATTTAAGGATTCAATGGTTTGCTGGGCTGTAATTGGGAGTTTCCGATAATAGGGGACTCTAATATAGTACCCTAAATAGTAGGATCCCTACTATAAGGACCCCGAAATAAGGAACCCGCATTTTCGGAAACCTAATCTGGTCTGGCGAGTTTCACACCTTTTGATGCACGAGCCATCGATGAGGAGGGGAGTTGAGAGGCACTTCAGAGATAGGACTTAGAACTATTATCGGGTTTTATGGTTTAGGGTTTTGGGGTTTTAGAACAGGAATATATGAGAGACCTCGTTCAGAAGCTTGAACCCGGGAACCACACACTTTAAGGCACAGGGTTTTATGTTTCTGGGGGCCCACAGTCTGGGGGTTCGTTTCGGGCCCCCTGTAACTCACACTCGTTGTGAGGGTCATCAAGCAGCCAAGTTCCCTGGGTTTACCGGCTTTACATTTGTGCCGGCATGTCAGTTTCCGGCATTTCCGCGCTTTGGTGTTTTGGTCCTTGTAGAGCTCGTTTGGACACGGCTTGCCTGCAGAAGCCGCCAGACTGTGTATGTGTTATTCGTTTCCAGTTTCTCTAGATGCTCCAATGCCCAAACAGAAAATTACCGCCATCGCAACTAGATCAGCAGTATGGCTATATACGTATACTAATATACATATATACATATATACATATATATATATATATACACATACATATACATATACCGATACCTATACCTATACATATATGCAAACGTACATGTATACGTATACGTATACATATACATAGACATAGACATAGACATATACATCTACATATACATATATACATATACACATATATATATATATATATATATATATGGATAATCAGAGTTCTGTTCTGCCGTGGTGTCGTTCCAGTATTGACAAGAAGCTGCCATCTCCATCAGAATCATTGAGCTTGATACATCTTGATCGCTCATCGCTTATAAGTTATGGACTTTTGAGGCTCATGAATGTGGTATCGTTGTTCGGGAGGTCTAGGCCCTAAACTAAACCTTAAATCCCTAAACCCAAAACCTTATCGGAAGCTACTGAATGCCTGTTCAGGCCCTGGCAGTGGCTGAAGCTCCGCCAGCAGTCCTCGAGGCGCTGGTTATTTTTGGATCTTGTTGTGTCTAACAAATGAAGTAGCTTGGGTTACAGTCTGCGGGTCGGGGGAATTGGGGTTCAGGGTTTTCGGATGCAAAACACGGGTTCCGTTCTTTTGTACAGGAATTCAGGCTGATGTAGGTTTTGAAAAGCTTGAACATGCGCGGCGGACGTCCTGGCTCATACGCGGAAGGCACTACAAGCGCTACCATACTCATACATGCCGTCCACACAAGCCAAGGCAGGTGGGGGAACTTCATGACGGGGAGAAGGGATGTTCGCTTATGCTATGTCCCGAAGCCAACCACATCGTATTGCTGTTTTTTCGGTTCCGTCACCCAGGTGCTTGCCTCGGAAGCGGAGCGGTTTCTCGTCTTGAAGGTGGGGGTGTGATAGGGCTTAAGGTTGAAGGGTTAGTATTATCAGTACATCCCAGAAGCCCTATGTAGTCCCTGCACCCTGAACCGCCGCTCGCTCTACACTAACCGCTGAAACCATGTAATCAAAAAACGCTCAACCCTAAACATTCTCAATCCTGAAACCTACATTACACATTCTTCGGGATGCCATTTCCGAGCTGCAGATCATTGGGGAGTATAGTGAACCCCGGAAGTTAGAACATGGGCTTATGATGATTAACGCTGGCGTTGCCTTTCGACCTTCCTTACTGGCACGAGGATAGTGGTGCTTCGGTTTTAGAGCTTCCGGGCAGGATTATTCTATCGTTTCTTTTTTGTTCAGAAGGGAGGGGTGGGGTGGGGCACACTGAATTCTTGAAATCCTTGATGAAGGACTACATCGGATATGGTCTTGCTCCAGTCAGCAGTAGATGTTGACATTGAAAGGTGTACCTGGAATGGTTTGGTCTTCAGCATCACCACCTGCCCTTCGCGAGCGTTAAAGTCCGTGAATGCGCACCCCTGCGCCAATCAATTAAAGCTCCAAGCCCTACGTGGTAGTTTCCGAAAATAGAGGACCCGAAAATAGTACCCTAAATAGTAGGGTCCTTATTATAAGGACCCCAAAATAAGGTACCCTAATTTTGGGAAACCCCAATGTGACTTGATGGCAGAGCTCTTGGTGGGTTGGGGAACGAGAGACGAAGATCTTCGACCCCTGCAGCGGCATAAAAGCCTGAACCCCAGAATCATACTATTAAGGAATTACCTTAAATCTTGCTATGAAGGCCCCTATAGTTTAAGGTATACCCCAAACCCTACACCATTAATTCAGGAGTATATTTAACCCAAAGACTCCCGAAAGCCCGGGTGAAAGATCATACATACCGACATATTTGGAACCCTCCCTTCCCCCTCCCGAAAAAAAGGCTTGTAATGATTCTGCCTTGATGGGTTGGTACATTGTCCTGAGTCAGGTCACATGGCATCATGACATCTGGAAGATGGGTGTTTGTGTTTTTGTTGGGAGGGAGGGGGTAGCATATATGTATGCTAGTTTATCCTGAAATACATCAGTGATGCTACAACAGAGGCACATATGTAAGAGGCATTGGAGTCTCTGCGAGCCACTCTCAAGTCTGGCGACAGGACGGCAGCCATGGCTTCGCACAACTTGGTGAGGTGGGGTGGGCAGTCATAGAGTGTCGGCTAATAAAAGGGGCCTGAATATCCACTAGTTAATAGAAAGCGCCTCAATATTTAATTACTAGTACAAATTTGGGGTGTCATTATTATACTTATGCTATAATGGGCTCCAAAACCCCATTCTGATGATTAAGGCCCGCATAGTACTTGCTGAGAGCCTTGGAGCCTTGGAGCAGTCATAGCAGGCATCTAATTCTGGACTGACCTGTATAATGCAGGAACCTGATTAATAAACTCTGGCCCTATAACACCACAGAATAGTAGGATTCATATAAGGACCCCTGATAAAGGCCCAAGGTTTCTAAATCAGGTTCCTTCATTAAGCAAGATGGTGTAGCTGGTAGATACTGATCCTAAACCCTAAACCCTAAACCCTAGCTCGGGATTAGGGATTAGGGATTACTGATCGATGCTGAATTTCTGGCGGTGCCGCTGCATTTTGAGGCCGGAGCTCTGAACCCTGACTCCGAAGGACTACTTTCAGGATTATTGCCCAAAGATCTCAATACCCCTTAATCGGCTTCGGTCCTCTCCTGTTCCCGGGCCCTTGTGCCCTTGTGCCCTTGTGCCCTTGTGCCCTTGTGCCCTTGCCCTTGTGCCCTTGTGCCCTTGTGCCCTTGTGCCCTTGTGCCCTTGTGCCCTTGTGCCCTTGTGCCCTTGTGCCCTTGTGCCCTTGTGCCCTTGTGCCCTTGTGCCCTGGTGTCCTTGTGCCCTTGTGCCCTGGTGTCCTTGTGCACTGGCATCGGGCTTGTCAAGCTGGTATGAAGTTTCGAACGCCTCGCTTTCGTTCCTGTTCTTTTGCTGATGATGCCAGGATGCTTAGAGCATGTGTATTTATGTTTATATGTGTACATGCATATATTTACCTTTATATGTATGTGTATATAAGTATGTTTGTATGTATGTTTATATATTTATATGTTTACATGTGTACATGTATGTACATGTATATGTGTACATGTATATATATATATATATATGTATATATGGAGCGTGGGGGCAATGGGTGCAGCACCTCACAGTTGCGCGGTGCGTCGGTGCACCGCATGCAACTCGGTTGCGCCGATGCGCCAGCCAGTGCGCCGTTGCGCCGCTGGAACACGGATGCGCCGATGTACCGGTGCGCCGGTGCGCCGACCCACCACATGGATGCGCCGGTGCGCCGACGCCGGCTGCGCCGCTTGCGCCAACTGCGCAGCTTGTGGAGCCTTGGACTGATGGGGCGCCCCTGATTTTAAAATCAGAACTCTTACCACCCTTGAACTCCGAGGATGGAGCCTTGGACTGATACGGCGCCCCTGATTTTAAAATCAAAACTCTCACCACCCCTTGAACTCCGAGGATGGAGCCTTGGACTGACGGGGCGCCCTTGATTTTGAAAAAACAGAACTCTTACCACCCTTGAACTCCGGGGATGGAGCCTCGGACTGATGGGGCGGTCCTGACTTTAAAACCAGAAGTCTTATCACCCTTGAACTCCGAGGATGGAGCCTCGGACTGATGGGGCGCCCCTGATTTCAATATCAGAACTCTTATCACCATTGAACTCCGAGGATGGAGCCTGGGACTGATGGGGCGCCTTTGGATGAAAAATGAGAACTTTTACCACCCTTGAACTTCGAGGATGGAGCCTCGAACTGATGGGGCGCCCCTGAGTTTAAAATCAGAACTCTTACCACCCTTGAACTCCGAGGATGGAGCCTCGGACTGATAGGGCGGTCCTGTCTTTAAAACCAGAAGTCTTATCACCCTTGAACACCCCTGATTTTAAAATCAGAACTCTTATCACCATTGACCTCCGAGGAAGGAGCCTGGGACTGATGGGACCCCCTGGATTGAAAATGAGAACTCTTATCACCCTTGAACTCCGAGGATGGAGCCTGGGACTGATGGGACCCCCTGGATTGAAAATCAGAACTCTAATCACCATTGAACTCCGAGGATGGAGCCTGGGACTGATGGGGCGGCCCTGATTTTAAAATCAGAACTCTTACCGCCCTTGAACTCCGAGGATGGAGCCTTGGACTGATGGGGCGCCCCTGATTTTAAAATGAGAACTCTTACCACCCTTGAACTCCGAGGATGGAGCCTCGGACTGATGGGGCGCCCCTGATTTTAAAATCAAAACTCTCACCACCCCTTGAACTCCGAGGATGGAGCCTTGGACTGACGGGGTGCCCTTGATTTTGAAAAAACAGAACTCTGACCACCCTTGAACTCCGAGGATGGAGCCTTGGACTAATGTGGAGCCCCTGATTTCAGAATCAGAACTCTTATCACCATTGAACTCCGAGGACGGAGCCTCGGACTGATAGGGCGGTCCTGTCTTTAAAACCAGAAGTCTTATCACCCTTGAACTCCGAGGATGGAGCCTCGGACTGATGGGGCGCCCCTGATTTTAAAATCACAACTCTATTCATGTTTATATGTATACATGTGTACATGTATATGTGTATATGTGTATGGGTAATTATGTATTCTTGTGTAGATGCATATATTTAGATGTGTATATATGTATATATGTATAAATGTATATATGTATATGTGTACACGTGTTTTGTGTATATATGTGTACGTGTACATATGTATATGTGTATGTATGTATGCACGCATGCATGTATGTATGTATGTATATATATATATATATATCAAAATGTGTATATGTACATAAGTAATTATGTGCATGTTTATATACGTATATGTGTATATATGTATAGATGTATATATGTACATCTGTACTTTTGTATATGTACATACATATGTATGTTTTATACGTGTTATATGTATATGTGTACATATGTAGAAATGTATACATGTGTATATGTATACTTGTATATTTGTATATATGTCTATGTGCATTCGCGCTCTTGTGCCCTTGTGCCCGTGCCCTTGTGCCCTTGTGCCCTTGTGCCCCTGTGCCCTTGTGCCCTTGTGCCCTTGTGCCCTTGTGCCCTTGTGCCCTTGTGCCCTTGCCGTGCCCTTGTGGTGCCCTTGTGGTGCCCTTGCCGTGCCCTTGCCGTGCCCTTGTGCCCTTGTGCCCTTGCGCCCTTGTGCCCGGGATCACTGGGGGACCTCTCTCCCTTAATTAAGGATTATACCTTGAATTATAGGGGGCTTCATATTTTGGTTTAAGGTTTATTTCCTATTAAGGGGGAAGACTCGAGATCCTAATGTTGCGGTCTTATTACGGAGAATAGCGTTCTGGGTTTCAAGACAGTATGATGACGATATGGGCCCATGCCGACTAGAAGTAGTTCTACGAACTACTGCTGAGGCCCCCCTAAATCCTAAAACCTTTTCTGTAATGAGAGGCCCTGGGTTGAGAGATTTGCGGTTTTTGGTCCTTTGCCAAGGCAGCCCTAGATGTTTTGGCCTCCGTGTCCTTCGCGCACCCCACCGCTGCGACTTTCGGCGGGGAAAGGGCGGGGCCTTTGCTTCGGAGTAGCCTGGTTTAGGGGTCATGGGTTTAGGTTTTAGGTGTGTGGGCTAGAAGTAGACGAAGTAACCTTCAACCCCTTGGTCCTGTTATAATGCCACATACGACCTATACAACCTCAACAGTTAACCTTTTGTTCTCGCAGGCCCTAATAGCGATAAGCAAGGCGAACTCAAGACTTTAGTTTTAGATTTGTTGGTTTGGGGTTGGTGGTTCGGGTTTCAGAGGTTGTCGATGCTTTGCACACTCTGCCTACTAGAGAGAGCCTGCCAGTTCCTAGCAGGTCGTAAATGTAGTATAGTATAGTGCAGTTACCCTAAATTTCAAATCCTAGGCCTTCAGCTATGAGTCCCCTGGTCCTATAATTAGCCTGCCTGCCTTTCCCAGCCGGTGCTCCAGGATCGAGAATCTGGGCTGGAGCAAGATGGCAGAGACCTGGCTCTTGGTAACCATAATCTATCTACTTTACAACCCTAATTAGATTGCAAAATGCCCTGAACAACTTTTCAAAAAGGTTAGGTATCATGTGCTAAGAACTTGCAAACACTTGCTGCAACTTCGGCGACAATTGCTTCAGCGAACGTCGCTTCCACGGATGTATCGTTGACGTAACTATGTGTGTGGCCAGTGACAATTGTGCGCACGCGTCCGGGGCCAAGGCTGAATCTCTCCCAGCAATATTTAGTCATGTAATTGACTGAAACTCTGGTACTCCCGCAACCAGGTTCTTGTATCAGGCCTTACATCACATGGTATAATCATGTTGATTGTTTCTGATGTGTGCACATGTGTACATATATATTTAATATAATGTTAAACATACATACATACATACATATATATATATATATATGTAGGTTCATGTGTGTGTGTGTGTGCACCTACGAATACCTGTTTATTTGTATAGATGTGTAACTATATATCCATAGCACCTGGTATTGTAATGTATTCATTGCTCGAAGACAAAATAAGGCAATATAATACAGTGTACTACAATATAACATAATACGACCTAATGTAATAGGCCATAATGCAACTTAGTAAGTAATATTGTCACACCATACAATGGAAGGTGTCATTTTCTTATGTGTTACAATCTTACCTAATATAGTATCACTCAATACAATTTTTGTATAAAACAATGTAATATAAGATAATATGAAATATAGCATGTCGTAGTAAAATATAAAGTGAAGACCGCATCGTGCCACACCCATGCCTTGTCATATCGTCAGTTTTTATATGATATACGGTTATATAATCTACATATAGTATAAGCTACTATGATATGATATGGTGTGATACATAAATGCTTACATACAGGCATTCTTGCATGCATCATTCCATGCACCTGTCCATCCACTGCCGCCATGAATCCATAGATCTTGGCATCCATACACCTACCCATGTATACATACATGTGTTTCCCTAAACCCTAAACCCTTACTTGCGTGTTTGTTTGCAGCAGCTGCACAGCGAAAATTCAAAAGGTGCCTCGAAGGAATCCGGAACTCTAGGCACCGTCCTGTATCAAC
This sequence comes from Symbiodinium sp. CCMP2592, assembly GCA_905221615.1. NCBI lineage: Eukaryota > Dinophyceae > Suessiales > Symbiodiniaceae > Symbiodinium > Symbiodinium sp. CCMP2592. Next base: position 830,614 of record CAJNDT010001101.1, on the reverse strand, counting down.
CGCGAAGGTCGCCTGTTCCCTCTAAGCCTTGAGGGACACTTTAATTCCAGACCCGAAACCCCAAACGGCAACAGCCTGGAGAAAGGTTTTAAACACAGAAAACCATGGACTTTGCCTAAGTACCCCAACCTCTCAAACCCTGAAGCACTGCCCTCTAATCTTGCTCCCCTTACTCACAGTCGTTTCTAATAATATGATGTCTATTGGTTGGCAGCAAACCTATAGAGGCTTTGTAGTTTCCATGACAGAACCCTTGTAGTCTAGTATTAGTAGCTCTTATAGAAACCAGAGCTGAGGCGCTCTTGGAGGAGCGCGACAGCCCCCCGGAGAGCGGGACAGAGCAGCTCCAGGCAGGCATGTCCAGGCTGTAAGGCCTTTAGGGGGTGGTTGCAGGAGTTTGTCGGCCGGATGCTTTTTGGGTTTTTTTGTATGGATTTAGGTTGTAGAATTTAGCCACCTGGCAACTCGTCTTTTCTTATTGTCGCATGGGCTGTTTGCAGTGGCTTAGACTCGTTCGATCGGTAGCAGCTAGTTGAAAATTTTGGGTTTTGATTGCAACAGACAGGAGCGGCTCCCCGAAAGAAGTCGTCATGCAAAGGCAAGGGCTTGCTATGATGAACCTTAAGTCCTTGCGTAATTTCGGTGTCTGAAGAGCCCAGACCCCTGGACAGGGTTTTCATTTCAGTTCTTGTGATGTAGTTAATGTAGTTAGTCCTATGCACCCAAAAGCCTACTCCAGTCTATCGGTTTATGCACCTTTTCCGGAAGCCCGGAAATACAAGAAGCCTTCTTGCATGGCTACTTGACGACACCCGTCCAGCCCCATGAGCAACCCTGCCCTAAACCCTAAACCTTCTTCACAGGTTCTGGTTTGTGGTCTGCTGGCCGCCAACTGCCTAGCCGCAGCTGATGACTCGGTGGCAGAGGCTGGTCTAGGGTTTGTAGGGTCTAGCAAGTGTGGCAAATGTGCTAACCCCAAGAGCTCTGTAGGGACTACACCCCTAGAGGATCATTAGTCGGGTTCTGGCTGTGGCAATTTTTGTGATTGTCCTTGAAATTTGCTGTCACCGGGTAGAGGAGTCCCGAAAGCCCCGAACCCCCAAATCACAAGCCTCAGGCCACACACCTCAATTTCGTTAAAAGTATGATTCTGCCAGCATAGATCCTCAAACAGTGATAGAGCCCCACTACGATCATCATGACGGCCACGACGACCATGACCACCAGGACCAGGAGACAACGAAGCGACTACCAGAAGACTACCAGGAAACTGTGTTTGACTAGTTTAGCGTGTTCAAACAAAAAGTTCCTAAACCTTGGCCCGACACGTAAACCCCCAAAACCCTCAACAACCTAAATCTTGACAGCTCCTGCAAAGCAATCAGAGATTCGGCTTTGGTTGGCATGAAGCTGTATGATGCAACCTACGGGGTCAGGTCCGGGATACGTAAGACCTTCCGTAAGGCTGCCAAATGTCCTACCTCCGACTGCAATTCAGCTTGGGGGCTTGAAACCTCTTGACGAAGTACCCATAAACCCATAGCCGTGAAGAGACGCGCGTTGGGATAGCACAAGCTCTTCCCAGCTCAAGTTTCAGATTGATGGAGCGGCAGACGAGGGGAGGTAGTGGCTCAGGTCTATTTGTTTCGCCGACTCCCCCCCCCCTCAACCCCGTAAATCGTGAACAAAAAATACAGCCTTGTGCACCACACCCGGCCCCAAGGACCCCTTGATCCATCGCTTCGGGATGTTTGAGCTGTATTACACTGCATAATGAATAAGAACATACTTATACAAACAGTGAGTACAGCAATAACAATGCAACACTGTATTGTGTGCCGAAGCGGCAGGAAGTCCACAATCGACTGGCTTCTGGAAGCTTCTTTCGGCTATATGCGGCTCAGCTGCGTGTGCGCAGGAGTTTCGGAACGCTAAGAGTGCATATCTTTTTATAAGCAAACAAATATAGATATGAATATAAATATATATATATATATATATATATATATATATATATATATATATATATATATATATATATGTACCTATCTATCTATCTATCTATATATATATATGGTCACGCCCCCCCATGATCCATACCATGGTTTTTTCTACCTCCTGCTGCTCATGCTTCGATTTCTACATGACTTCACCTACATACAAAATCATCGGTATTTGCGGTATTTTCTGCACCTAGCATCTACTGAACTCTACATGTTGTAATTTGTTCTCACATGTTATATCCCCACGAAACCCGAAACGGATTCTGATTTCACTTTCGGGCTCCGCTCTTCCATCCAAAACCTGGCACTCCATGTTTCAGGAGGCATCACCGGTGGTTATGCAAAATCTTCAACATGTTGCCTGTCACAGTCGCCATGTTTTGGTGCCGATGCCAATACTCAAACTGGCAGCTTCGAATCTTCCTGGTCATTGCCTGATTGCCTGGAAAGCGTGACACATACTTCAAGTGTTTTCATAACATTATAGTACTAACGCTAATACAGTACTACTGCTAATACATATCACAATACTTTACTAACATCAATATTTGCAATAGTATTGATACTCCTACGAGTACGAATACATAAACTCTTGTGGTGTTAACAATAATGCCACCACCAACACTGATACGGATATTGATAATCTGTTGATTATTCATGAATGCCAGTACTATTACCAGCATGAACACTTATATTATGGCTAATACGACTATGAATAGTCCTAATTCTAACATCAACATTAATACTCCTACGAATACCAATAGTATATTCGTATTGATATCAATACTAATCTCTTTACTAATAGACAACTGCATATACTAATGTACATAAAAATACATACCACTATCTTTAGATACAGATATATACATTAGTGCATTCATGTACTAATGTTTTGGCATAAACATATACCCATATACCAATGTAATAATATACTTCCCGTTAATGTATGAATATACTAAACTAATATGCGAGTATACTAATATACGACTACTGCAATATGCAAGTATACCGACATGACAAATTAGTAGACTAATATGCCAACATACTGATATACTTGTAAATATGACTAGACAATACATGAATATAGAACACATACTAGTAAACTAATACACCAATATACTAATGTACTCGTGCACCAGTTATACTAACATATCAAATATACAAGTATACAAATATGTTACTGTTCGAATGCATTAATACTATATTGATATACTAGTCTGCTACTATACGAAACTATCAATATACTAACATATCATGACTAGTTCTAGTATTGATACGAATATTAGCACTTCTGCGAATAGAAGCTGCGATTAAACCCAACATTAAGACTGACACTGATACTAGCAGTGGTGCTGTATTACTGACATTGACACTGGCACTAGCGCTAACTCTAACACGAGCATGGGCATCAACACTAATCTATATTTACTATATTGACATGTATACTATTACAGCAAACACTAGTACTAATATCATTAAGAACAATACTCATGCTACTATCGCTACTTCCACAAAACTATCATGTAACTCATGCGCCGCACGTCTGGTGCATGCGTCCTCAGTACATGGCATGTCAAAGTATATGTTGTATATCTACTGCAAATGTTTTACTTTACAGATTGTCGTCGGGTGTGGTGTGCTTTGGTACAATATCTCAAGGAATTGGTGGCATCGAGAGCATCTTGCAAGGATATGTCACCCCCGTCGCGGATCATGCTGGAAAAGAGGAAAAGAGGGACACAAACGATGACTTTCACTCGGGAGAGAACTGCAACGGATATGTCGTGGAACATACCGCACCTTGACATGGCATTAAAACAAAGCATATGCCATGTGTATACACGTGGCAAACAAAGACATAATAGGAACACAGCATCCAAGATCAGCAAATGCCGCCTGGCTCGAAAATCCACAAAATTTGTAAAGCCTGAAATGCGAAAACATCGGCAGGGCTCAAAAATCACCAAAATTACCAAAATCGTGGCATCTATGGGGCCATGCGTGTTTAGTTTTGCAAAACTTTGGGGATTTTCGAGCCTGGCAATGTTTTAGCATCCGACGTTGAAGAAATGCCGCCAGGCTCGAAAATCCCCAGAATTTGTAAAGCCTGAAATGCGAAAACACTGGCAGGGATCAAAAATCCACAAAATTCCCAAAATCCGGCAACTATGCGGAGTGCGGGGCCATAGTCTGTCATATTTTGGGGATTTGGGGAATTTTTGATCCCTGCCAGTGTTTTCACACTTCAGGCTTCAGGAATTTTGGTGATTTTCGAGCCTGGCAGTGTTTTAGCATCCGACGTTGACGAAATGCCGCCAGGCTCGAAAATCCCCAAAATTTGTAAAACCTGAAATGCGAAAACACTGGCAGGGATCAAACATCCCCCAAATTCCCAAAATCCTGGCAACTATGCGGAGTGCGGGGCCATAGTCTCTCACATTTTGGGGATTTTTGATCCCTGCCAGTGTTTTCGCACTTCAGGCTTCAGAAATTTTGGTGATTTTCGAGCCTGGCAGTGTTTCAGCATCCGAAGCTGCCCAGCTCCCATGATCCACTGCTTACCAAAAGCAAGCATAGTATGGATCATGCGGGGGGGGCGGGGGGCGTAAGCATATATATATATATATAGATAAAGATAATGGTTCTAGACATAAATAGACATGTTAATGAAGAAGAATACTTGCTTTGGGGCTGAAAGCTTCTGAAATATTGTCTGCCTGTAGTCTTATTGGAAGGTGTGTGACGATGTTGGCCTGTGGGTAGTCGGCTTCTGATTCTTACTGTACAGGACCATGGAGGACCAGTAAAGAAGCCCATGAACATAGATGTTCGTTGACAAGGGTCGCCCGGGACCGGCGCACAGACGCCGAGCTGAGCTTGCGCCCAGACTTTCCCCCTTGGAGTTTCATAGACCCTAAGGCCCTAAGGCTCCAAGTACCCAAATAGTAGGGTTTCAAGGTCCAAAAACCATTCAGAGGATGGATCTTGGGACCTGGAACCCTACTATTGGCCCGTGTCGACGCGTACCAGAGCCCAGAATCTGCGAGTGCTTGACCATCTTGCTACTGTCCGCAAGAGCCTTGTTGCATGCCGATGCCTGTAAAGTTTTCTCCTTGTGTGCCTCAGACACATAGAATGCCCAGATTGCTGGAGATGCACAGGTTTTCCCCTGTTAGGGCCTGTCCCTCCCTCTGTGCCTGGTTGGGGGTTTTAGGTTAATTAGGCCTTCTCCTTCCCTGCTGTCAGCTTTCACTCGGAGTATCTCGGAGTTGATCTCCCGATGAGTGTCTTTTCTCAGTGGCAATTCGACTTCGTTCACGGCGTGGTCAGGATTGGTGCTGTCGTCAAATCTTTCGGTACCTGGACCCTCTGGGTAGAGGCATCCAACTTCCCTTCATCTCCAGCTGCCCCACTGCCCCGTCACACATCGCGAAGACGACAAAGACAATCGAATTCTGAACTCGTGAAGTAGTCTACGGGCCTAAACAATTACTAACATGATTTTGGTGGTTCCTTATTGTAAGTCTGGTATAATGTACCGGAAACCCTTTTCTAGCATCAAGGGCCCTATATGAAGCCCGGGTCTCCAGTCTACCAGAATTATTTCGATTCTCTGAAGCCACCCCTATAGACCCCCCCAGCCAACCCCTAATATACCCAAATACCCACTATTAAGGATTATAAGGGCTCCATTATAGGGCAAGGGCCACATTTGGGGAGTCCTGGAAACCCTTCTGAAACTTTGGATTTACAAGGCTCAATGCCTTGCGGCCTCCGTCGCTCGCGAGGCATGGCCGCAGGAGCGCAGGTGCTCAAGCACCTTATATATATATATATACATATACATATATACATATATACATATATACATATATACATATATACATATACATATATATATATATATGTATATGTATGCGTATATATATATATATATATACATACAAAGATATAGGGTTTATGTGTGGGCTTTTCCCCTGGACCCTTGAGGCCTTGTCCGTTTCAGTCCGGTTTTGGGTACAGGAGTAGCTTTTTGTTGCATGCTGGTGCCGAGCATTGCTTGGTAAATTTACCATCATCTACATCTACAGACATTTAATCGTGGCTATGTTGTTGATGCGCGCTGTGTCCGATGATGCCTACCCGCAAAGCTCCAATCAATGGCCCCAAAAAGTATAGAGGAATCCGCATGATATGTTAGCTAAGATATCTAGCAGCTTCAAGAAGGGGGGTAGAGGTAGAGTCACTGGCGACCGGGAGCACCACAATCCTACGGCAGAGGGCAGCCACAAGCTAGGAGATCTTCGTGGTTTTCGGACATGAAGGTAGGTGAATCCGAAACCCCTAAACAAGTATTGGATCTCTGATCCCGCCTACGTCTTGCTCCAGTTTGTCAAAGATTGAAAGTTCCAGAGGCTGCGGCGCAGTGGGGAGACGCTATACATCCTAACCTCTTGAGCCTCAAACCCGTAAGCCCGAAACCCTAAGCTCCTACACTGAAGCCCGCGTTTGCGCGACCTTCCGACCACCTAGTCTCGCCTTCATGTGTGTCTGAGAGTGAGACTCCCAACTGGCTGAACCCCTAACTCCAGATCATTACAGCCTGAGCCCTAAACCCTAAGCCTAAGCTCCGAAGCCCAAGCCCCGAAACTTCAAGGAGGACCCCGGCCCCACTTAATGAAGCAAAGCGCCACATACCTTCCCTCCCGAACTTGAAGATTTTGCTGGCAATTCAGCTTGCGCGTGGCTTGGAGAGGACCCGAGGCTTTGAAAACCAACTCAAAACCCCGAAAGCCTTAAACCCTAAACCGCGAAAACGCAAAATCGTAAACCCCCAAACTCAAAACCCTTAAACCCTATAAGCCCCTTAAACCCAAAACCCTACACCCTCAACTTCGGAGAGGATTCCAACACCTACCACTCCCCACGGCGCCTCGCTCGTGCGGCATCGCGCCTCGCGACACTAGGCTCCTCCAGACGAATTTCGGGTTTAAGGGCTTCAGGGTTTAGGTTGAAGGGTTTGCGGTTTAGAATTTATAAAGGGTTTCAGGGTTTAGCGATCATAGTCATGATTAAGTATGTTTCCAAACCGATTTCCAAGATGAGCTGAAGCATTTTTCTTTGGGTTACATGAAGGACTCTCGGAGAACATACGCATTGCAAAAGCTTTCAATTCGACAGAGCTGGGATGCGACTAGCACATTGTCTTTTGGTCTCAGGAGACGGGCTGTACACGTGAGGAATACTATAGCGGTCTGGACAAATGGCAGTCCTTAGACCTTAAGGCTTTTAAACGCCTGCAGCACCGTACTCTAATCAATTACTACAGCCCCTATCTTCGGTAGGCTTTGAGGCTTCCCCAGGTTTAATTGCTCGGGAGCAAGCGATGCGCTGTTTGAGCTGAAGCACAAGCAAAATACCCCAACAACAGCCTAAAGGTTGAACTATGCGGAGCCTGGCCTGCCTTGTGCGAGTGTGAGCGTCGAACGATTGAAGCACGACACCCTACTTAGAGGATCAAGGGAACTAGTAAGCAGGATTTTAATGTAAGGTAACTATAGTTATATCTACATAGTTATATCTACTGTAACCCCAATTAAGGTACTGATAACTTAAAGCCATACTTCCTAAGTCCTATGATCCTCCAAGTAACCCTGAGAATCATCGCTTCGTTGTGGGTTTCGAAGGATTCGCACTGCTAACTTGGGATCAAGGCTTCTCCAGTTTTGGTCGTGTGCTTTGATGTTGAAGGGGGTCAAGGTTAATGCTTTCGAGATTTGGCTTGTGAGTGTGTGTATCCCGCCCCTCTCTTGCAAGAAGGCTTCCGCCGAGAGCTGCTGCCTGCAATGACGCTGCTGCCGAGAATAGTTGAGGCACGTCGCGAAGGGCTGAAAAGTGTTATGGCTTAGGAGTTTCGGGTTTTATTTTACAGGTAGCTGCTGCTGCTACTACTACTACTACTACTACGACGACGACGACTCGTTCATAGTACTACCCTACTATACACGGCAATCAACCAACGGTCCCTCGCCGGAACTCCTGGCCAGGGCTTTGGTGATGGCGCCCCCGTTGAGGCCAGGTTTGCCGAGCTACACGATGCTCTGGGTATCGAACCTTGCAAGTCCAACCCATCTCAGAATGTTGGGCTTATAGGGTTTAGGATTTCGGGTTCAGGGTTTAGGCCCTTCGACCAGGCCTGACGCTTCGAGTGCCTGTGAGAGAGGGAGAGAGAGGGTTTAGGGCTTTCGAGTTCAGGATTTTGAGATTAAGCATACATGATTTCTGGTTCGGGTGTTAGGGTGTCGGACTTAGGTTGTCGGGTGGAGTGTAGGGTTGGGATCATGGGCACAAGCTTTAGGCCGGGCTTTTGTTGCAGGCTTAAAGGACGCCTGGGGTGCAAGCTGGCGGGTCTTGGATGTGCATGGAGTGTAAAGAGTGATGGAATGTAGGGGCCTAAATAACTACCAGTGCTATTTTGGGTGTTCCTTGCTAACACTGGTAGCAACATAGACCCCCAAAACCCTCTTCTAACAAACAACTCCCCCATATTACAGTACCCTCATAGTATCCCTTATGGTAATCCTCGTAGAACCCTTTAAACGGAGCCCTTAAAGGCACCGTATTCTAACTATCAAGGCCCCTGGCCCTGTATTGAAGGCTCCTCAGCTTGCATATTTGGTTTAAGGTTTAGGGTATGTCACCTTGCGCATGTTTTCCTGTGTGCGTCCGTCTGCGCGAGTTTGGGCGTGAGTGTACGTTGTAGTCATACTACCTGGGTGCTTGCATGTATGCACATACATCTCTCTGTCTATGTACAATTTTATATATGTATGTATGTACATATGCCTACTCATATGGACAATGATTGCTCAGAGTTGTCTGTTTATTCGCTTCGTGATGCGAACCGCTCATCGGAGCAGGGATAACGCAGGAGCGGTTTGCAGATAATACAGTATACATCCTCGAAGTGGATGGTTGTCAAAATTCTGGTCCCCTTTTGGGTACCCCAAAACATTTGGTGCCGAATAAAAAAAAGGACCCAAACAGGGACCCTAGTTTTGACAACTTCCCAAGTGGGGGTCTGGCAATGCCAAGCTGCAGGCACTGAAAGCACTGAAATCTTTGGCCGCCGACGCGGAATGCTTGGAGGCCTCGATAAGGGGCGACTTCGCCATTTTACTATAGAAGCCTAAATAACTAACATTATTATTCCTTAGGGTTCCTTTTTATATCTATACGAAAATGGAGCCTAAAATCCTAATTATTAAGGCCGTTTGCAAGGGTTTAAATGGATTTGGGATTACATGCCTGGTTCTGAATTGAAACGTTTCGGTACATGGGTTCCGGGTTTATGTAGGGTTTGAATGATGGACCATGAGAGGTAGAGGTGGTAGAGAAGGTGCAGTGGCACAAAATGCAAGCAATGTTTGCTTCGGTTTAGCTTTGAAACGGCATGCTAACCCTCAAGCATCACGAACGTCTGAATGTTCCCATCCCAAGCGCGAAAGGCCCGAAAGGCCGTATGATTTCAACACGACTTGCCTACTGTGAGTTCCCGAAACGACTGCTCGACATTGAACTTGCTCGAGGACTTATGGGCTTGAGTGTTATTGGGAGTTATGGGGTGCGGGTTTGGGGGGTTCGGGGAGTTCGGGGTTTAGGCTTTGGGTGTCTAGGATTTGTTGGCTTGGCTTGGGGCTTTCTGTCCAGTCTTGACTGGCTGCAGGCATTGCTGATGGAGGACAGCTGCCGGGGATGTTTCAAGAATGAATTGACTGTCGGATTGAGTCGGGCAGCCGCTTCTGCCTGGAACATGGTGAGAGATGGAACAGATCTAGCATTCCAGATCGATGTTTCGTCCAATCCCATCATGTTAAGCGAAACCTTTCGAGCACGCACTTACATGCCCAACTTGTGCAGGAGACTTTCCGCGAGACACTGGAAGGCCTTCATCGAGATGTGCCAGCTGCTTGGCGCATGTCCACCAGTGACGTGTTGATTCCAAACCCGAAAGTTTAGGGTTTAGGGTCCGAGACCCTGGACCCTGAAATGCAAAGCCGTTAAAACCTTAGCTCTTGGCCCACTAAACCCCAAGCATGCAACTTCAATCTCTGTACAGACCTCGCCTGGTACTGCCGAGTGTGAGCGTCAAAAAAAACCAAGCATCAGAGCCTGTAAACCTTGGATCTTGCGTTGTTGTAGCCACAGGAAACTGAGCATGGACCGTCGAAAGGCTGTTCAGGTTGGAGGCTTCTCGAAAACGCATGGCTGTTGAAACGCAGTTCATTTCGGCAATCCAGCAGAAGGATCCCCATCGAATCTCGAAGCCCAGATCGGCACTCCCTGTCCACTTCCTGGCACTTTGTGTGGTGACATAGTCTCGGCCCCGCGAGAAGTTGTCGAAAGCAGTCATCCCAACCCCCAAATCATAACCCTCAAAAAGTCTACCAGAAAACGGCGGGAGAGAGCTAGCTCTCTCTCTCTCTCTCTCTCTCTCTCTCTCTCTCTCTCTCTCTCTCTCTCTCTCTCTCTCTCTCTATGCATACATCCATCCCTCCTTCCCGTCACTTCAGGCGTGCATCCATGCATGCATGCAAATACAGACGCACATATAAGACATACATGCATACATACATACATACATACATCGTCATATACACAGACACGTCGCACAGATTCGCAGATGCCGAGCAGCAACCTCTGAGCTGAAACCTCTGGGAACGAACATTGTCAGCCCTAATCCCCAACCCTCAAGCTGCATCTGAAAGCTCAGCCCTACACCCCAAACCTCACCTCCCGTACTCTAAGCCCCACGTCGAACCCTAAACCTTTCGTCAAAGCCCGAGCATGTTCCGGCAAAAGGAGGCAAGAGAACTGCTGAGTTACATGGAGCTCGTGGAGTCACTCGGCGACAGATCTGGTTTCGGGTTGGGGGTTGAGGGTTAAGGGTTTTCAGGTTTTCAATTCACAAGGTTTTAAGGCCTACGACATCAGAGGTTCAGTAAGCTTACGGCTTAAGTTTAGGTGGTAGAGGTTTGGGGGGTGTGGTCGGAGCTTTCCTTAGGGTCTATTTAGCGGCTTCTGCATGACGGGCTTTGGTCGTGTCACGGCTTCGAAAATGTGTGTTCTGTTGTTGCCCCTCATGTTCAGGGTTGAGGGGCGAAAACCCAAACAAGAAGTAAGGCAGTCAAGCCGAATCGATCGCACAAATCGGGCCCGCTTTCTTAATCGCCCCGGTTGGTGGTTGAGTGTTTCCGGTTCAAGCTTGAAGGGTTTATAGGGGTTCAGTCCATTTGTTTAACATGTCTGACAGCCTTGCACCGTAGTTGTCGCATGAACAGCGGGGCCATGTTTTGCCGAAGTCGGATAGACTCAACATTTCAAAACGAAAGCCCTCAGGCGTTCCCCGCAAAGCTGCAATCGGCAGTCCTAGGAAAAAGAGTAGTCCCTGAAAGTTTTTCGTATGTGCTGTATATGGATATATGATATATGCAAGAACATTCATGAAACACAGAGGTATTTTATTTCGAGCGTTTCGAAAGATGTCTCCCCGAGGATGTATTGAAGTTATGTCCCTGAACCTGAATGCCGGGAAGCCCTGAGCCCCTAGACACTCAACGCCATGAAGACCTAAATCCACAGGAGCCCTTCGCCCCAAAGCTTCCAAACAGCTTGAAGTACCCCAAGAAGATGTCCATCGTAGCCTACCTACCACGAACCAGGACCCTGAAGTCCTGTTAATAGTATGCCTTTCGGCACAAGCCAAACTGTATCGCTTTCGCCTTAAGCCCAAATCCCTCGAAACCCTGAACCCTAAACGCTTCAAAATAGTAAACCTCCGACACCGATCCTCGGGCCCCTTCGGGCTACATCGGCTACCTGCACCCTAAACCTGGAACAGCGTTGTAGGGGTTTTAGGGGTTTAGCGTTTGGGGGTGTAATCTCTAGGGTTCAGGGGTTTAGGGGTCTGGCTAGACTTGAGTCCAGCAGCAAAAAACCGGGGTTTGGTTTGGGGGTTCGGGGTATAAGGGTTTAGGGTTTAGGGGTTCAGGGTTAAAGTGTAAACCCACCAACCTCCAACTCCTGGACCCCGGCTTCGCCCGAGGAGTGCTATGGCAGCAGGGCAGTCTGCCAAGGCCGCGCAGGCCCACGCTCCTCACCAGCAGATTCTATCCTCAGGCCCCAAAGTAGTTCCACATTTTGAGTCTTATGAGGTAATCCCAGAAAGGAACTACTATGGGGCCTCTGGGTAGGGCTCGAAGAGGCCCCAATACCAATCAACTAAAGATCGAGGACCCTAAACCTTAGAAAAAACCCAACCCCTAAACTTTAGCCCCAAACCCGTAAACTCCTACACCTGAAGCCCCTAAGCCTGAAAACTACAGGTTGTTTCTTCATGTGAGATGTAGTCATCATCGAACCTTGCTTTGAGAGTTTGGCTTCAGTTTTGTGTGTTTTGTCCTTAGGGTCTTGCTTGGGTTCGGATCTCCGATTTGGTGCTTCGGGTTGCGCACGTCGTCCTCAAGGTCTTCTAAATTCAGCCTGGGTCTCATATTGAGAGAGTTCTGATTCCGGGATTTCAAGGTGTAGATTGTAATTGGATTGCGGGATGTATAAGGCTTGTGGCGGCAGTGAGGCTTGAAGATAGGTTTCGGTTTAGGGGTTTAACACCCTGAATTCTACATTCTTAGGGTCATCGCCCCCGTAGTCCAAAGTCCTCAAAAACCATAGCCAATTCTCGGCCCTGCCAAGGAGAATCCAATGGCACCTTCAGTGATGCAGCTCACGGCTGCCTGGATAATAAAGGGGCCTGAGAAACTCCAGGTATGTTATACCGTTATTGTCTAGGGACTGAAAGGGATTACGATGAGCCTGTTTGCACTTGTTCAAACTGCCCCCCCCCCCCCAATATGTGATGTGAGGGGCTTCTTAGGATCGAGGTCCCTAAACCCTAAACCCAGCGCTGGGAGTTGACAGATCTGCGGCCCTGTTTCATAGAGTCGGCTGAGAGGGACAGGGGCCTTTGAGGTCTGCAAGTTCAGAACTCGGACTGACTATGAGAAATGATATGTCGCCAACACAGCGAAACCGTGCAAAGCCCTTTAAGCCAATTACTATGCTCCCCTTACCGGGACCTTTATTAGACTGTTTGGGAGGCTTATTTATTCAAGCTGGAAGCCGTTCAACGACTTTCACTGTGCATTTCAGCGCCTGGCAGAAAGGGCTAGCGAGCAGAGATGTCTCAGCAGTTGGAACTTAGAGTTGAACTGTTTGATGCGAGCTCAGAGACCACTTTTAAGTCAGCTCGGGTTTTGTGGCGCGTGCTGTGCCAAGGACATCTTCAGCAAATTCTCTCCTCTGGACGGAAGGAAGCTTGGCGAAAAAGCCTGCTGTGGGAAAATGCTTCGACTAACTGAGATACTCGACTCGGAGGAACCTTCAAAAGCAAGAAAGCTCAAACTATATCCAGGAATCCCTCTGGTGCTCAGGGATTGTCCGTATTTAGGGCGTGCTTGGCCTTATTGGAGCGGTGCGCACCGGTTGTGGTCACCCGGTTGAGTTGAGACGCCGAAAGCAGTAACCCATGTAGAAGGGAAAGGCCACTCTCAGCACTTTTGCAGTTCAATGATGAAAGCTGAGTAATGTAGGAACCTGATTAAGAAACCTCGGGCTTTTATATAAGTGTTCCTTGTATCGATCCTACTATTTGGGCCAGGGTATTTTAATCAGGTTCCTACATTAATCGCCTGAGGGCTGACCATGAGCAGCATGACTATTTTGTCGTGAGCTCGAGGGCACACTTGCACTAGGATGGACCTTGTCCACCTGGCCTCCATTTGCGCTGCGGTGCCTTTGGCCCCAGCAGAAGCAGCATCTCGGCAGAAGTACACTTAGCTCTGAGCTTGGCGTTTGACTTTCAGGCTTCCGGGGGGATCTAAGGACTCATAAAATAAGGCTTTTGGGCCGAAGACCAAAGACCATACTATATAAGGCTTCTGGGCTAGTTTGATCCCTAGGGCTTGAGGCCATAAATCCAAAGAAGACTTGCGCGGGTACTGCCGACAAAACCCTAGAACCCTGGAGTTTCATGCCATGCAGGACCTAATGATGTAATGTAGACACCAGACTAGTCCGTAGTAGGAACTACGAGTTCAACTGTCATTCCCCCATGGTCTAGGAGAAAACATGATGAATCCTGTAAGCAGTGAATCTCGGACCGAGAAATCTCCAAGCCTTTTGCTTACCACTGCTCCCAGGATTTTGGGTACAGGCCTTTGGGCATTTAGGTTTCAGTATTCAGGGCTTCGGCGAATGATAGAATTCTGTCGGACCGCATGAATGTTTGTATTTGTTGACATAGTCTTACCTTTGTGCTGGTGCTGCTAGTATCATGTTGCTTTCTTCATTTACTTCATCGTTGCTCAATATTCGGATCGAACCAATATCATGCTTGAACTAATCTACTCGCAAAGCAAGACTGATGTTGAGCGCCCTAAACCCTAAACCCATCTGCCCAAAACCTGAACCCAAAAGCCTTAACCCTGAACCCCTAAACCTACAAGCTTTGAGCCTTAAAACCACCGACGACTAGCGGGACCATAGGTCCGTCGCTCGCTGCAGTCCGAGACGAACCTGACTTTGCAGTCTTTCCTAGAGTCCCATGGCTCTGGCTTAGGGTTAAGGGTTTTGTGTTTAGGGTTCGGGGTTTCGGTTTTTAGCTTCAGGGCTTTGGGTCTGGGTTTTAGGGGTTCCATTTTTGGGCTGGGCTGCATGCCTTTTTCAGTATTGTCAGGGCTTGGTAAGGTTTATCGCGGTCTAAGTTTCCGGGGGTGGGAGCTTCTGGACAGGGGGGCTTGGTAGGTTTTTTTGGAGCCTAATATATGTGGGTATGGGCTTACATGGTAGGTGTGAGGTTTAGCTTTCTTGCGTCAGGAATCTTTGGGAGAAAAAGTAAAGGGTTAGGGTCTATCAAGCTTCGAGGTCGTAGAAAAGGCCTTTGGGATTCACAGATTTCATTGGTTGATGCAGGGAAGGCGCAAATGCTCGTAAGGGTGGTTGCCAAAATTATGTACGGTCCCTTTTTGGGGTCCCGATTATAATACGGCACCTAATATTTAGGGTACCCAAAAAGGGACCCGAGTTTTGACAATCACCCGTAAGAGGATCAGAAGACGTATGGCGCTTTCTGGTCCCGGATCGCTAACGGTGCAGAGTGGTGGGAGCTGTACATGCCTGGGTGGTTGTCAAAATGATGGTCCCTTGTTGGGTACCCTAAACATTAGGTGCTGTACTATACAATAAGGACCCAGAGTTCAGGCTGGGTTGCAGGAGTGCTTCACCCTTACCGTCTAGTAACTGTACTCGGCTAGGAACCCAAAGAACCAAATCCGGAACCTAAACCCTCAGCCCCAAACCAAACTTTTCGAAAGTACAGCAGCTTAGCTTCCGCATCTGAGGCATGTCTACGGCACCCCGACCATCTTGGGTTGGTGGCCAAGCCTCATGGAGGCGTTGGGGGGCAAGGGGGGAGAAATCCAAACCGGAAATCACACGCCGAGTTTTTGAAGGAGACCCTGCCATGAGTCGGGATGGCAGGGGCAGCACAGCATGCAGGCTAGGCTGGGGCATAGTATACGCGTACACACATAACATGGGTATAGCATCACCCCGTTGTGTCAGCCATTGTATCGCATGCAATCATGTGCAGCCTTCGACAGACATGTGCCTGTTCCAATGAGTTCCTTGTATTTTTTCAGACTTCACAGGGTTCTGCTAGACTTCAGCTGCCATGCAACTATCTATTGCGAATCCGTCTTTGTTGAGTATTCAATCTATCGGTGTCCTTTGTGGGGGGGAGTCGCAGAGACGCACACACCCAAACGCGCACACGAACAGCAGCGTGTCTATGTAGCCATATGTCCAGATTCAGACCCCGAAACCCTGAACAGCAACAACAAAACAACAATGCATTTTACAGGAGCCGGCCTCTCTTGCTGCTGCCACGGTGGGTGCCGGTGGTCCAGGCAGGTGTATATGATAAGCACCCCAACATGGCCCAAGGCAAAGCCTGCCTATATCTAAAGCAGTAGCCAGGGCTCAACACAAGTATCAACCCGAAAAGAGCACCGATCGCCCCAAACAGACTATCGCAAGATGGCAGGTTCCAAAGCCGCCAGAGCCCATTGTTGCAAGTAGCTTGCAGCAGAGCCCCGTGGGCATGCTCGGCATGCCACAGAGCTGTGCATTCAGGGGTTTCAGAACCCTCAACCCTAAATTCTTAACCTAAGTAAACCACCACACACAAATCAGCACTCCAAGTCCAAGAAGCCGTGGACCCTACTCCAACATTCTTTGGGGTGCCGAGAGGCTTAGCGCAGCTGGTCGCGAGTTTCGAAGCGGCGTCAGGGGGCCGAAGCGGGCTGCCAATCCAGGTCGGAGGGCTTTGAAGCACTTTAGGGTTGGTTTAGAGGTTTTGATTTTGGGGTAGCAGGGTTTGTGCAGTTTCAAGGCTGCGAAGGCTTCTGGCTTGTTATGAAGGCTTCTTTCTTTTGATTGTTTTGTGCCGGTCGGCGAATCGAAGTCTGGTAGGTGGCATCATTGATGGGGTGTGACAGGCGAGCTCTGACTCTGGCTGCGTGGTTCTTGCGTTTAGGGAGTTTAGGATTCAGGGTTTCAGGCATTTCAGGCATAGGACGAAGCAAAAGACGGGTGCCGCAGGAGCTTCACGACGTTCTGCTTCCATCTATTGGGCCCCCCGGCGTTGAAAAAGAAGTGTAGAGTTGTAGATGTTTGAGGCTTGAGGTATCTTGAGGTTCTAGCATTTGGCTTTTGATGCTGAGCCAGTGGCGTTCAGGGTTAAGTGAGATTCAGGTGGATTCCAGGATCAGGCATCTCATTTGGGGTTGAGGCTTTCGGGGTAAGTGCTGACAGTGGGTTCAGGTTTCGGAGGGTTGAGTCCCAAGCCGACATCTGCTTTCCATAGCGTTCGGAGGTGATACAACTACCGGTCCTGAGAACAACTTCCTTTCAGGTTGCATAAACCGAGCTGGAATAATACACCACCCTAAACTCCTAAACCCTAAACCATGGGAAAACGATCGGGAGTAGCCCCATCCAATGAGACGCAGAGTAGACCTTCCACACACCCAGGCGTAGGATTTAGGGCCGTGATTCATGAATGATGAAAACTGAAACCCTGCACCCCGAACTCTGCAAGGTTGACCGGTCTCGAAGACTTATGAGACGGCAGCCCAAGTTCCTCAGAGGGCCCAATACCCCTTAATTAAGGAGTATGGCTTAAATCATAATATGAAGCCTATATAATTTAAGCCATATTCCTTAATTAAGGGGTATTGGGCTCCATGGGTCTAGAAACACTACCCCCTCGCTTTCCCAAAGGAAACTTAAACCCCAGGCCCTACAGCCGGGCAGTGATCAAAATCTTGGAGCCACCCGAATACCCCAAAGATCCCAATACCCCTTCATTAAGGATTATACCTTAAATTGTGGGGGGGGGGGCTTCATACTATGGTTTAAGGGATATTCCTTAACTAAGGGGGTATTGGGATCTTTGGGACTGTACCGTAAACAAATACTGCCGCACTTGTTGTCTTGTAGCCAGAGGGGCCCAGGTTCCATGAATAGGCCACTTGCCTTAATAAGGGCGAACTAGGGTCGAGGAAGCTTCCTTATTCAAGGGCTACATCAATCAGGCACAATCTAGAGAAAGCTTTGTGAAGCTCATGAAGTCTAGAGAAAGCTTTGTGAATCTCATGAAGCTTCCCAAATCAAGGGGAATCTAAACCCTAAACTCAGTACCTTGAGAACGATGAACTTCCAGCCCGGAAAGCCTCAACCCTCGAACTTGAATATGTCAACCTGCCATACGGATACTATTTGGTTTTTATGTGGCTTTAGCTGGTTTTTCTTGGGTTTTTGCAGGGGTTTCCCCATGCTCCCAAAGCTGCGAGCTCCCAGGATTGAAACCGATGGCGCCGTAATCGAGGTAGGGGCCGGGTCTAGGGCTTATGTCTCGGGGCTTCTGTTTCGGTTCACTGGTTCTTCGTCTTAAACCCTAAACCCTAAACTCCTAAACCAACTTAAAAAAAAAACTCCTAAACCTGTGCCGACCGAGATTCCCTGCAATGCGGGCTTCGTCCTTGCTAGGTGGGAGGGAAAAGAAAACTCCTAAGCCCTAAACCCCTAAACCCCAATCCCTGAACCCTGGGCAGCTCTAGGGTTAGAAGTTTCGAGGCTACAGTTATCTAGTTCCCCTTGTGAGGAACTTGACTGAAGTTACAAGTATCAGACTGTGAGAAGCTGGGTATGGAATATGTCCGTTTGGCCTTGCTTTTGGCAGTTTGCAGAACCCTACCAGAAGTCGTTTTACAATTCCTGGGAATGTCGTTGAAGGCAACACTTTTTTGTTCGGGGATGGCTAGTCTTCGAGCCCTGGCCATTCGAAGACCCTGGTTCGACTTGGCATTTAAGCCGCATCGGGTTTGGGGAGGTGGTGCTGGAGGTGGCGGTCGTGGTGGTGGTTCTGGTGGCGGCGACGGCGGTATGGTGTCGTACTGTCGTACAGACGAGTGGTCATCGTGGTGGTGGCCCTTCGCCTTAGCAAAACTCCTAAGCCCCTACACCTTGAAAACCCACCTGCCCAACCCTAACCCTAAAGCACCCGACCCTTAAACTCCGAGACCTCATGCCCTAGGGATCAAAATAGCCCAAAAGCCTTACATAGTATGGTCTTTGGGCCTATATGAGTCCTCAGATCCCTAGGGATAAATCCTAAGACAACGAAAACTTTCAGAAATCCGGGCGCAGGCGAAGTTCGCTGAGCTTCACGGGAGCGCCCCACTGAGCTTCAAGGACTTCATGCGATGGATCGCTGCGCCTGAGCATGCAAAGTATCCTAGGGGTGTACCTGTGGTCTCCATTGTTCCTTTTTAGGGTTCACCAAAATCTCTATTCTGGGAGTTTTAGGGTTAAGGGCTTGGGGTGTAGAGTTTTAGGGCTTGGGGTGTAGAGTTTTAGGGCTTCGGGTGTGGAGTTTTAGGGCTTGGGGTGTACGCTTGGAGTGAAAGTCCTGGTGTATACAGGTTTCCTGGGGGCCGTAGTGCTTTTGCTTGCTTCGGGGGCCTCGGATTCTGTTAGATTCAAGGGTGTGCTGGCTCGACTTGGGATTACGGGCTCCCGGGCTGAACTCGCTTTGGGCTGACGAGATTTCTGGTTGCCTTTTGTGTGGGTTTAGGGTTTAGGGTCTCTTGAGGCATGGTTGCAATGCCTCAAGAGGGCCTCCGGTCAGTGCATGCGCCCTTGTCTTCTTTTGCCGAAGCCTCTTCTTGTTTATTCCGCCATCCATTGACGTGGGCCAACTGGCTAGGGTCTATCTAGGTCCGAAACCAAGCACAATCCTGAAATATCATCCTGACAAACGCAGCCCGCCCGGTGGCTGAAGCCCAAACTCAACCCGAAAACCAGTACACCATGCAGGCAATAATGTAGGATGCAAACGAACTGTAAGACACAAATCTTGAGCCCCGACACGTTCAGGTCAAGCACCAACCCCCACCCTACCTTCCTAGCTAGTTGGGAGGCACAAATAACCTTCAAAGAGCAGCTACACAAATCCGCCTGAAGGAATGTAGGAACAGATCCACCTTGTAAGTTCGTTTAAAAACTAGACCAGCCTAGACCAGAAAACAGCAAACAGAGCAAAATCGCAGACAAAGACAGACCCTGAACCCTAAACCCCTAAACCCTTAAACCCTAAACCCCTAAACCGGTAGCAATGGACCCCGAAGCCGTGCCTGCGATTGTGCGAGTGTGCGAGTCGAAACCCCTAATCCGTAAACCCCTGAACCCTTCAACCCTAAACAGACCAAGAGCAGAAGCAGCCTGAGGATCTCTTTGTGCGCCTCGAAGCCGAGGCTGCCGTGAGCCCTCCGGCGCCTCCGGCGTAGGTGGGGGTCTAACATAGGGGCCTTAATAATTATAAATGGTTCTGCTAAACGGGGTCTATAAGGGCTACTATGAGGGATCTATGATATGGGGGCCTCAATAATTAGAATAGGGTTTTGGGGGCTCCTTATACAATACTTCTAATACGGAACCTCCTTCAAAAATAGTATAGGTAATTATTAAGTCACCTATATAAGGGTTTGGGGGTTTAAACTTACCAGGACCCTTCAAGGGCCCAGTCCTTATGGCCCTTAACAGTGGGTATTTAGGGTATAATAGAGGATAGTTGGGGGGTCTAGGGTTGGAGGGTTTGACCTTAAACCCTAAGCCTTCTAGGTGGTTTCGCACCTGACGACCTTAGTCCACTGTTGCTTCAAAGTACCCTGCAATGAAGTAGGGGGGAAAAAACCATAAACCCTAATCAGAACCTGTACCCTGCAATGCGAGCTTCGTCCTTGCCAAGTACTGCTGATGGACAAAATCCTGCATTACCCATTATAAGGAATATACCATAGTTCCCATAGTTTATAGTCCTTAGGGTCATGCAGGATTTTGTCCATCAACAGTAGGACGGAAAAAAATCAGAACCAAGGGGCATTACTATAGGGAGCCCTGGAGGCTGAACGAAGGGATTTCTGTAGACATCTGGGTGGTTATCAAAATTATTGTCCCCTTTTAGGGGTCCTTATTTGGGGTACCCAAAAAGGGACCCTAATTTCCCATCTATACAGTCTACAGGGCTTGCTTCCAAGACCTGGGTTTTCGGGTTTTGGTCGGGAGAGTTACTGATAGCAGTTTGTGTAATAGTTCCCGTATAAAGTCGATCAGAGTTTACCCCAAAAGCCCCATTCTAAGTATTGCGGCTCCCCTCTGGCACAGAGCGTCGCAAGTTTTTCTGGGGGTTTAGGTTCGCAGTTCTGTGACAGCTTAAGGATTTCAGGCCAAGTCTTAACCCCGAAACCCTGAACCCTTCAACTCTAAACCCCTAAACCCTAAGCCCTTTATCGGACCCTTATTATAACCCTTAAAGGATCCCTATCAAGGAACCCTAAACCCCTAAACCCTCGACCCTTACACTTCAAAGCTTAGGCTTTCAGAGTCGGATTGCCCAGTAAGCTGAAGACTGCAAGTTAGAACCAACTTGCAGCTCTTTTCTTATCAAAGGGGAAAAGGAGGGACCCTTAATGGGGACCCCTACCCTATAATGGGCCATACAATGGGTATATAATAGCTATATCAAGGGTATATACCTAGGGGTCCTTATTAACGGTCCCTCCTTTTACCCTTTGATCTTACATGTACTACAGAGAGTAGCCTGTCTGCTGGATATGTGATATATATATATATATATATATACACATGGTTTACATACATATACATATATATGTATATATGTATATGTAGAAAGACAGAACAAAAAGAACGAAAGAAGGAATCATATATATATATATATATGTATAGATGTACAGTCTTGTATTTTTGTACAGTAAAAAGCGGTACTACATGTTAGGTGTTAGGTAGTATGCATGTATTGTCTGTTTTCTCTAGACCTTCGAAGCCATTCCTGTACCTGGGGAGTCATGGGGTTCAGACACCGCTTGTCCCTGGAGGCGCGGGATGTGCTTCGAGTCGACTGTCGTGTGCTGCACCTCGTGGGTTTAGGGTTTACTGTAGGGTAGTTGTGCCACCTAGCTGCTTTTCGCGGCACTTGGCATGTACAGTGGCCAAGATGTGGCTTGATCTTGCCTGGTTCCTGGAGTTATCGACTTGTGTTTTCCGAGCTGGGTCGCCAGCAAGGAGCCCAGGAAACGAGTATTCCAGCTCGAAGATGGCCTAAGGCCGACGTCTGGAGATACGAGAAAAATCCAAAATGCCTGGAGAGCCTTCCTGAGGGCATCTTCCCATGACATCCTTATGCTCATGCATGCTTGGATTATGGAGCGTTGATGGTTCGATGTCGGCTTGGCGCTCAGACCCCTAGCGGCCCAAGCCGCAGCCAAAAGAACGAAAGATGGCCGAATGATAACACGGTGAAACACGGGATTGGTTTCTATAGCCATGGTTGGTTGCAGCAGTTGCCGTACCATCTGCCACAGCTACTGTAGCCATTCCAGCAAGGGCATCTTGCCATGATATACAGCAGCACCACGCGGAACATCATGTGAATCTCGGGAAATACTTTAAGTGACCCCAATATGGGATCCGCTACGTACGCACCCCACCCGTAGGCTTCAGATGCCCCGCTTAAAGGGTATCATGTACTACAGAGCCCCATAGTATATACCCCTTATCGGACTACCCTTCCGCCTTTTTGCCTCAATGCGGCTCGGCTCATGAGCCCCGCCCTCCCCTTGCGCGGGCCAGCGCAGAAGCGTCGGCGACTTCAGTCGACCAGGCAGGTTTGTTCTGGGAGGGGACTTAGTAAGTAGGGCTATAAGTATGGTAACTGTATAGTTAATATATCTACTAACCCATGATCCTCTAAGTTGTCGCTGCTTCGCAGGGTCTACAGGCGGTTTGGGGTGTCGGATGAAAGGCGATTCGTAACCCTGAAGAACCTACCTTTTTAGGGTTCCTTATTATGATTTCCTCGTAGAAGTCCTTGAAAACGTAGGTTCTTCGGGCTTAAGGAAAGGTTTACTTCGGAACCAGCTGTGCTATACCTAGGAAGCTTCAGCATTGGGGTGTGGTGATGACTTGTCAAAGCACTACACAGGCTGTTTGATAGTTTGCCAAGGCCAAGGCTGCTTGGACACTCCAGGAACCAAAGAAGGACTGCTCTGGATTAGACTTTTTCGAACTTTGGGAGTTCTTGTGTGTTTACATCACCAGAACATATGCCAGGGAGCAGAAGCTGGAACGGCCCGAAGCCCTTCCCCCTAAACCTCCGAACTGCAATTCCTTATACCAACACCTCTCACAAGCTCACGCTCTATTTGCCTGTTGAAACTCAAAAACTCGAATCCCTGGATCTCAAGAATCCGAAATGCTGAACCCCTTCGCACCCCCTAAAGCCCCGGCAAATTTCAATACCCCTCCCGCAAACCCCCAAGAAAGCCAGCGGAGACTCCAGACATACTACGACAGCCCTCTTTCTCAGGCGCCCGCGGCGCGTGAAGCTGGGTTCTGCTGGCCGCCTCCGCTTCGAGCGTTTCGAGGTTCCTGGCAGGGAAGACAGGCTCATAAGGTCTGCAGTTCGGAGGCTTACTGTATGTATGTACGTATGTGTGTATGTATGTATATTTGTTTGTATCTATATATACTTGCATACGTATACGCGCCTACTTTTTGCTTGTTACGGTTCTAACTAGACAGGGTCAAATGCATATGTATATATATATGTATTTATATATATATATATACACATAAGTATACATATTAATCTGGTGATGATGATTTTGATGGTGATGATGTTCATGATGATGGTGATGGATATTACTATAGTTATTACTGGGATAAAGTTTTCTTCGGTTTGTTTCAAGCGGTGCAAGATGGTGCCCGAGATTCCGATGACTTTCACGCTTTGGATATGGGAGCTGAAGGATTAATTTGCTTTTGAATGTGCAACAGGCTTTGCAGGCTCCAATGCGAAAAAGCCGTAGGCTTATAATGTACATATTTAATGTACATAGTAATAATAATAATCATCATCTTATTTGTATATATATACACACATAACACATAGTACCCGTAAAATATACCGCCAAAACCCTTTTCGCATTCCGAAGGCCCCTACAGCAACCATGCGCGGCAGGAGCCTGCTTGCAGTAGTGGGTTCTCCTTGTTTAACCCATGCAGGATCCGTACAGAATCCCAGCCACCCGCTCTACCCTAGATTCGCAGTAAGCCCTAAGCCCTTTTTGCGGAAATTACCTCAACCCCACAAGCCCTAAGAACCTAAGCCCTGCCTCTTGATTTTTCGGCCCTGGACGACTGGGTGCAGGTACCGGGTCGGCATGAAAGCCTGCTGGTCATCCGGGGATTCGCTTCTCATGTCAGGCTGTGCTTGCTGTTAAGTACAGCACTGTAGGTGTGTTACGGTTTTGGGGCTTTGGGATGTGGTTTTTCTTTACAAAGTTTCCTGATCGAGTTCGTCCAAACTTTTGTGGGTGATGGTTCAAGTCTCGACGTGCGGATGGTGGGGTCTCGCACTGTGTAGAGGGTTTGGGTTCCCGCTTCCCAGCGCTTCGGAGAGAGAGACCTCCAAGCTAGGAACTTGCATTGCGAGCGAAAGATCAGCTGAAGTGCGTTGAGCGATAAACGGCCCGAGGTGTAGCCACGTGCTGTAAACTGTGAAGAATCTGATAACTGGCAAGTTGAACTTGGGAAAACGAATTCGGGTATGTTGGTGTGCTGTAGCGGCTCCTAGTTAAGATTAAGATGGTCGATCCTCTTGCTATGTATGGAGCTCTACCTTGCATCCATCAACAAGATGTGACCGCCGCAGCTTCGGGGACGTGTGAACATTGGATTCATTTGTGAGAGCTTCAAAATTGCGCTTGCTGCGTCGCTTATGGCTCGTTAGAGCGTGGCTTTTTCAGTGGGCACAAGCCTTGAGTGAAGCCCCCCGCCAATAGCATGAATGAAGCTTCCTTCCTAGATCGTGGCGACCAAGTTCTGCTAAGCTTACAGCACCAACTGATGGTTCCAGTGTGTGTGTGTGTGTGTGTGTGTTCAAAGCCTTCACCTCTACTACCTCCTTCACTGCGACAGGCATGAAGATGCCCTTTGCTGGGCCAAGGACATCGGGTGCTCTCCGGAATGCCACACAAACACTACAGTGCCTCATGAAGAAGAGGGTGTTTAGATGCTGACCAGAAGCTGTGACACAGTTTCACATGGCTTGCCCATAAATCCTGATCGCATCACCCCAAACCCTGAATTCCTCGATTCTGAATTTTGAACCCTCCGGCTTCGGCCCGCAGATTCTGGAGCGTTGTCGGGTCGTTTTCTCGTCTTCACAAGGAGGCTCCATGGGGATTCGACGAGTGCGCCGACGACATGCACCTCGTTGGACCCAGAGACTCCAAAGCCCCTATATTATGGAACATCCCTCGAATTTGACAATCTTGCTAGGGTTCCTATTTATGTTAAGGGTATATATCTTGATTTAGGAGTTTTGGGGTCTGGGGAACCCACTGTGGGAACGTCTTTGATATTGACGAGCACCCCGAACCTATGGTCGTGTTGCTCCGGCTCACCTTGATCTCTGTATGTTCCTGCTTGCACAATAATACATAAGCCCTGTAGAAACCCTTATAGAAGAACCATGTATGTATGAACGGTATGTATGTGTGTATGTATATACAGATTAGGACAAACTATGGACACACAGATGGTTACACACGTGCATACGTTCATACATACATTCATTCATTCATCCATCCATGCATGCATTCATCCATTCCTTCGTTCATTCATACAAACAGACAACAAACATACATACATTTCAGCCCCGAGACGATTTCGGATCCGATCTGAAGCTGCGTTTAAGGCAGTTCCTTACCCAGTGGCACTTCCTTGACCTGGCTAAGTTGGGGCAGTCGCTCGGCTTGGGTGTTTCTTTTTAGTAGGGGGTGCCTTGTACTGGGAGGTCTCAGGGTTTAGGGTTTCCTTACGTTTATGGCCGGGCCCATATCACTGATTAGGGTTTAGGGTTTAGAGGTTTAGGGTTTAGGTCCTATATTGGGTTCCTCTAGTTTCTGAAACTCTCATTTGGTGTGGTTTCCAGGTTCAGTAGAGACATGAACACAGGCAGGTGGATCTTCGACCAAAGCCTGTAGCCTGGAAGGCATCGGACGTTGGAAGGCAACTTAGAGGTGAGTGGGGTCTGCACTTGGAGGATCATTGGATTCAAGCAAGTAGAGATACAAGTTATAAGTCGATAGAACTACTGTTGCCTTACTTACAACCCGAGTTACCTACAGGTACAAGGATCCTCTAAGTAGACTTTGGAGGAATTTCCCTTCCGGCCTCTATGTCCTTTACCCGAAGTCCGAAAATCTAAAGTCCCTAAGCCCTCGCCTGCGTAGTCCGAGTTGCGAGAGTCCGAACCCCAAGCAGAGACCAGAGGTGTGAGGTTTAGGGTTGAGGGTATTTGCTGTGAAGAAGCGGGGGAAAGGGGGGCTCTTGCTGTAACCGGGCTGCTGGACAACGAGGCCTGCTGCAAAAAGGGTTGAGGGTATAAAGTTTAGGGTCTAGGGCCCAGGTTTAGATTTTTGGGCTTCCATGTCACTGCTCCCGCCGGCGGCACGGTTGCAACCCTTGTCCGGCAGACTTCGCATTCTGCGAGCTGAAGTTAGAAGCTTAGGGGTCAAAAGCTGATGAACCCCCCCTACCACCCCTTGTACATCTTAGCGCCCCAAACTCCCAAACCCCAAACCCAAAACCCTAAACCCTAAACCGTCTTAGTGCCCCAAACTCCCAAACCCTTACAGCTCCAAAGATCCTTCAATCACATCATCAGCCCCCTGAAGGAATACACACATGCCTTGGAGCCCCCCCTGGTAATAGAAGGCATCTTCTTCTATGTACCTAGACCCTCAACAGTAGGTAAAATAAATGGCCAGAACCTACAAAAGGCCATTCTGCTACATACTTTCGGGGTCTATAGGTAAGGGGTATTGGACTCTCTGCCTTGATCCGAGGCTTCTGCGTTGCCCAGACTTTGCCCGCACGGTGAGCCTCCACGTGAGCGAGGCAGCCGCTGTCATCTGGATTTCCTCCCCCACTTACTAAGTCCCATGGTCCTCCAAGTAATTAAAGCCCTACAGTAGTAGCCAGAAAGGTGGAACATGGGTTTAGGAGGATTAGTGCTAGGATCCCCTTTGCTTTACTTTGGGGGCATGAGGATACTAATGCTCCAACTTTCCGGCTTCTATCATAATCCCAACAGCAATACACCAAGACGGGATCCGGATATCTTTGCGAAATCCCAGGTCAGTGCCATCACGGCAATGGTGGGTGAGGGCCAGGAGAAGCATTCACGAGTTCGACGGTTTAGGTGTTGAGGTGTTGGGGTATAGGTCTAACAGTGTGCAGAGCGTAGTAGCTTTACGGCTTCAGGCCCTAAACTCTAGACCCTGAGCCCTAAACCCTAAGCCGCATAGGGCTTCGGAAAGACTGCTTAGGGCTGAATGGGTGTAAGTTTTGCGGTCTGCTGGCTTAGCGGGTTGCTGTGGGATTGTAACATGGCATATAGGGGGTTCGGGTGAGTCTAATCCTAGGTTCCCTATAAAGTTACCCAATACCAAAAAGGGAGCCCTTTTTTTTCCTAGGTTACTGGGCATCCTAGTTAATTATTTCTCGTCAGGATCCGAAACCGCACTGCGCGCTGCAGCCCTGACTTCAAGCTTCGTACATACCCGTGGTTTAGAGTTTGCGGTTGAGGGGTTAGGGTTTAGGGCTTGTAGGGGTTCAGGGTCTAGAGTTTAGGGCTCAGGGTTTCGGGCTTTAGGCACCCTAAACCCTAAACCGCTTGCTCTACAGGGACGCTGTGAACCCAACGAGCTTCCCAGAGACTCCAATATCCCTTAATTAAGGAACATACTTTAAATTATAATAGGATCCCTAATATGATTTAAGGAATATTCCTTAATTAAGGGAAAATGGAGTCTCTGGGTTCCAAAGCATACCATCTCGGCCGGAAACCGAGAAAGCTGCAACCATCAGCGTCAACCCAGATCCGCAGGGTTTAGGGTTTAGGGGGTTAGGGGGTTTAGGGTTGAGGATTTAGGATTTAGGGTTTAGGCCACTTGCAGCATGTCGATTACCGTGGAAGTTTCACTGCTCAGCGGCAAAACAGCTACTTAGCAGCTGAGTGGATACACTTTACACTTTTTGGGGTAATAATACCCGCTATGATACCAAAAGTGTACACTTTTTGGTGGCTTATGAACTCAGCAACCCTAAACCCTCAACCCTAAACCTTAAACCCTAAACTATAGCCGTTTATAGAACCCTTTAAAGGAACCCCTACTTTAAGTATTAAGGCCCCCATAAGAACTCAGCCACTAAGGCTATTCTGCAAGCAGGCTTGGGAGAAACCTGCCAGACGTTCACACAACGAGCTTCAGTCGCCCTTGGTGTCGGCAACCAGGCTGTTCAGTGGTTTAGGTTTAGGGTTTAGGGTTTAGGGTTTTTTGCTTTCGAGTGTTTAGGGTTTAGGCTTTTTTACTTTCTAGGGTTTAGGGTTTAGGCTTTTTTACTTTCTAGGTTTTTTTACTTTCAGGTTTCTGGGCTCCTATTATCAAAGGGGAAAAGGAGGGACCCTTAATGGGGACCCGTAGGTATATACCCTTAATATAGCTATTTTATACCCATTCTGGGTTCCTATTATAAGATACGAGCCTCAGAAAGTATATATATTGGGTACGGCCCCCTCTCAGTAACAGTTGGATAATATTCAGAATATAGATATATTAGGCCCTTAATAGCAGCCCTATTATAGACTGTTACTGTAAGGGGGCCTTACCCAAAGCATATACCTTTTCCCAGTCGGTTACTGAACAGCCTAGGCAAAGCGAGGCTGCTCGACTGCTCTGGAGCCGTTCTGGAGGGATGCAGCGAGATCAGACATGTCGGGATTCAGAACGGTGACTCACTGAGCTTGCAGGTCAGCAGAGTTCAGATCCGGTCGGGTTGCGATTGTTTCGCTGCCATTCTTGGTGACCTGGGGCCGTGCTGCCGTTGGCGGCGACAGCAGGTCTGTGCAGGATCAGCTGAAGAATGTGCAGCAGATCCAAGCCTCCGGTGGCGCTTTTGCTGCCATTCGTGGCGATGGATCTGTCGTGACCTGGGGCCGTGATGTCTTTGGAGGCAACAGCAGGTCTGTGCAGCATCAGCTGAAGAATGTGCAGCAGATCCAAGCCTCCGGTAGCGCTTTTGCTGCCATTTGTGGCGATGGATCTGTCGTGACCTGGGGCCGTGCTGATTTTGGCGGTGACAGCGGAGATTTGCAGCATCAGCTGAAGAATGTGCAGCAGATCCAAGCCTCCGCTGGCGCTTTTGCTGCCATTCGTGGCGATGGATCTGTCGTGACCTGGGGCCATGCTGATCGTGGCGGTGACAGCGGAGTTGTGCAGGATCAGCTGAACAATGTGCAGCAGATCCAAGCCTCCGGTAGCGGCCGCGCTTTTGCTGCCATTCGTGGCGATGGATCTGTCGTGACCTGGGGCCGTGCTGATTTTGGCGGCGACAGCAGGCCTGTGCAGCATACAGCTGAAGAATGTGCAGCAGATCCAAGCCTCCGGTAGCGCTTTTGCTGCCATTCGTGGCGATGGATCTGTCGTGACCTGGGGCCGTGCTGATTTTGGCGGTGACAGCGGAGTTGTGCAGCATCAGCTGAAGAATGTGCAGCAGATCCAAGCCTCCGGTGGCGCTTTTGCTGCTATTCGTGGCGATGGATCTGTCGTGACCTGGGGCCATGCTGATTGTGGCGGTGACAGCGGAGTTGTGCAGGATCAGCTGAACAATGTGCAGCAGATCCAAGCCTCCGGTAGCGCTTTTGCTGCCATTCGTGGCGATGGATCTGTCGTGACCTGGGGCCGTGCTGATTTTGGCGGTGACAGCGGAGTTGTGCAGCATCAGCTGAAGAATGTGCAGCAGATCCAAGCCTCCGGTGGCGCTTTTGCTGCCATTCGTGGCGATGGATCTGTCGTGACCTGGGGCCATGCTGATTGTGGCGGTGACAGCGGAGTTGTGCAGGATCAGCTGAACAATGTGCAGCAGATCCAAGCCTCCGGTAGCGGCCGCGCTTTTGCTGCCATTCGTGGCGATGGATCTGTCGTGACCTGCGGCGATGCTGAGTGTGGCGGAGACAGCAGCTCTGTGCAGCACTAGCTGAAGGATGTGCAGCAGATCTAAAGCTCTGGTCGGGATAGGGTTTTGGGTGGTCAGGTTTGTGACTTCAGGTCAATATAGAGGTCTTGACACTCTGTATTCATGTCCTCTGCAAATGAAGGGTTCCGGGTGGCGGAATTCGGGTGTCCCCCAGACACCCAGTGTCCTGGGATTTCGGGTTTCGGGTTGGGTTGGGGGATTTCAGGGTTTGGTGAGGTTCAGGGGTTTAGGGCTGAAAGAAGAGGAGGGACCCGTGTTGGGAGTGATTCTGCTGATGGACAAAATCCTGCATGACCCTAAGGACTCTAAACTACGGAAACTATGGTATATTCCTTACAATGGGTAATGCAGGATTTTGTCCATCAACAGCTGGGGTCGACAGGAATGAGTCCGATGGAGCGTCTAAGGTTCAAGGTTAAAGCTGTAGCCTACAGGGTTCGGAGTTGAGGTTCGGGAACAAAGCTTCAGGAAAATGATCCTTAGCCCTAAACCCACGACCCTCGACCTTAGACCCCGAACTGTACATAGACCCTAAACCCTAATCCCTAAACCCTTACTAAACCTAAATACCCTGAACCCTGACCCTAAAACCTTAAACCCTAAACCCTAAACCGCACACCTTGACCGTACACGCCGAACCCTCAAGCTGAACCCTTGAGCCTGACCCGTACACCCCAAACCCTCAAGGATTTGTGGTTTAGGGTTGAGGCTTCAGGGGTTAGGGTATATGGCTTAGGGTTCAGGGTTTAGGGTTTAGGGGTTGGGTGCTTAGGGTTCAGGGTTTAGGGTTTAGGGGTTGAGTGCTTAGGGTTCAGGGTTCAGGGTTTAGGGGTTGAGTGCTTAGGGTTTAGGGCTTCGGGTCCGAATGAAAAAGCTGTTGGTGCTTGCAAGGATACAGTTTAAGGACATCAGCATACTTAGAGGATCATTGGACTTAGTAATTAGGGTTATAAGTACCTCAATTTAGGGTTATAAGTGGATATGATATAACTATAGTTGCCTTACTTATAACCCTACTTACTAAGTCCTCTGATCCTCCAAGTAGGGCCGGAGCGGTTTTCCAATGGACAGTACATGCCGTCCTCAAGGCATTATCCTGTTGGCGAGGTCTTTTTCTCTGGGCGCATTTGCAGATTTTAGGTTTTTGGTTTTGGGATGTGGGTGTGAGTTTCGTAGAGGGTTGGATTGTGTTTCAGGCTTCGGGAATTGGGGTCGAGGGGATTCTTGGATAAGAGGACATCGGAAGTGATTCGGGAAATCCAGGTCCCAAGATTGCCGAAGACCTTGCAGTGAATCCAGAAAGTTGGCCAGAGGATGATAACTGCCGGGATTCCCTATACGATACCTTAACGGCAGCAGAGTAATGATGTTCCAACTCTCTGGCTACTATAGGGACCCTAGAGACTCGGGGTATACTTAGACCGCCCAACTACCTTCTAGTATACCCTAAATACCGGTTATTACGACCATAAGGGCCCCATTCAAGGGCCACTGGGGTGTCCTGGCACCCTAAGCCCTAAACCCGCGTTTCAGATTTAAGGTTTGGGGATCTGTCTGTGGAGCCACATGAAGAGTATGGCTCCACAGAAACTAGGACCTAGAGTAGGCCCTTATTCCCTTATCTTAGGGTTCAGGTTCCCTTCTAAGCCCCTTTAACCCAAAAAGGGCACCCTTTTTATCCCTAGACCCTAAACCCTAAACTCTTAGGTCTAGGAAAATTCCCCGAACCTTAAATCTGAAAGCTATAACCCGAAACGGTAGGGTCCCTACAGTAGCAGTGGGGGGTTTCCGAAAATTAGGGGTACCTTATTTGGGGGTCCTTATCATAAGGATCCTACTATTTTAGGGTACTAGATTAGGGTCCCCTATTTTCGGAAACTCCCAAGTGTGGCCTTCAGGCCGGCTTCGGCCAGATGCGTTGGTACGGAGCTCCCCTGTCTGATTTTAAGTGCGGTTTCGGGAGGGCATTACGGTTTAGGGCTTGGGGTTTTGGGTTTTGGGTTTAGGGTTTTGGGTTTAGGGTTTAGGGCTTGGGGTTGAGGGTGTGCAGGATGTAGGGTTGAGGGTGTACGGTTTAGGGTGTAGGGTTCCGGGTTTAGGGCATTATCCAGTGAGCCTCGTGCAACAAGGGATTGAACCATGCCTGTATACTTGCAGGGTATTGCGAGGTTTGGGTGTCGTGTGCAGGGCGTGTAAGATGCGGAATTAGCGGGCTGTTGTTTGAACCAAGACGTAGGCGTGTAGCTAGCATAGTACATCAGAGTATGCTATCGTACGGGAACATGTTCGAAACTTCGGCCCGTCCTCTCAAGCGCGTCTTAATTGAAGGCAGATTAGAGGAACCGGCTCAAGCATGCCTCGCAATTATTCTCTTGTATCATGGTTAGCCTTCGCAGCATCGAAGATATAAAGCTAAACATGGAGCGCCGCTCCGTCCTACTTCCTGTACGCTGTATAGTACTGGCTTGGGGTTCGTGATTGAAGCTCAGCGACAACACAAAGAGGCTGGAACCATTTGCTTTACCCTTGATAAAACATGACAATAAGGCTCGCCGTGAGTTGTCGGGGTGTACCGATGCAGTCGTTTGCACTGCAAGGTGGCCTCGCAATCCCCAGTTTACATAGAAGCACCCGAAAGCCCCAACCAGAAGCAGAGAGCAGAGGCATCGCGTGAGACGTCACGGCACAGCGATGGCTTCGATGGAACCTGCATAGATACGGGCAAGGCCGGATTGCCCCCCCTTTCCAAACTTGGGAAAAGCAGACAAGAACCTAGAAAACATATTCTGGCGTCATGGTTGGGGGTTTAGGGCTCCATGAGTTGTTGCAGAGCCTGCAAGCTGCCTACATTGCTATGCGGGGCTCGTGATAGCCATGTGGGAGGCCAAAACCGCCGCAAACCTATAGGAGCAAAAATTAAAGGGTCTTATTGAGTAGAAAAGGGTTTTGGGCCCTTTTGTAGTATAACTATACTAAGAGGCCCCAAGGAATACCATTGGTAGCTGTTCCGGCTTCGAAACTACTGGAGTTCCGAGTCTTGAGGCCATGCCGTGAAACCACAAATTGTCACAAGCCTCGAAAACCTTGTTAGTTATAAGCCTTACCCTAACCCCCAATAGCCTACCTGTTTCAGGACTTCTATAAAGAAATCAAACTAGGGAACCTTAATAAGGTAGGTTTTTGGAGTCCAGGTAAATCCTCATCCCCAGAAACATTGGTCTCGAAGCTCAGCCTTGAAACCCAAGCCCGAGTTCCTGAAACCTTAAACCTAAATCCTGAATCCTGAACGATAAAACCCAACCCGCCAAATCGAAGCGCACCTGGGTTCTTGTTGCGGAAAAAGCCAGCAATCAACACAAGGGCTGTGCCGCAAAGACTGTAGTTTCTTTACTTCCTACAATCTACAGTAGAAGCCCAAAAGTTGGAAATCCCATAGCCTCAATCCTTAAGAGCAATGTATAGGGAATCCCAGCACTATTTGGCCTTAATCAGGTTTCCAACTTTATGGAGTTTACCATGCAACCCGCATGAAACCCTGAGCTGACAAAGAAAAACACCGTCCATTTCCCCAGCAACAAATTGGGAGTTTCCAAAAACAGGGGGTACCTTATTTTTGGGTCCTTATAGGAAGGATCCTAATTATTATTTAGGGTACCATATTAGGGTCCCCTATTTTCGGAAACTCCCAAATCTAGCAGACCGTCGTCGGACAAAGCCGCCTGCTCCTTCGGCTGGGTCGTTGCCTCGGGTACAAGAGTTTCAGTGTGCGTCTTACTACGACTTGGGTTTAGGGTTTAAGGTTTTCCTGAAATTTTTTTTGAGATTTAGGGATTCAGGGTATAGCTTCTTTGGGCATTCTTGTGGGATCCTGTTGCCTACATAGCAGGTGCTCCGGTACATATTACATGTAGCGTGCCTTTCAGGCAACTGGAGCCCTAGGATTTCCTTTTTGTCCCACGATTGTGTTTTGTGGAGCTTGTTGCTTTGCAACCAACCACACCCTAAAACCCTAAAATCCTAAACCCCTAAAATCCTTAAGTCCTAAAGAATATCCTTAAACCCTAAACCCCTTAAAATCCTAAGACCTTAAACCCGTAAAATCCTTAACCCCAAAACCCTATTAAGATCCTTAGAAAGCCTAAATGGACCAAAAACCGGTGAAACCCGAAAGCCCGAAACTCCTAAAACCTTTCATCGCCGTCCTTAGAGGATCAGGGGACTTAGTAAGTAGGGTTATAGGTAAGGCAACTATAGTTATTTCTACTTATAACTTTAATTAAGGTACTTATAACCCTACTTACTAAGTCCCATGATCCTCTAAGTAGTCCTGAAATCATAGACTCTTAAAATCCTAAACTCCTAAAATCCTGCCTTAAACCCTTTCACAGCCTTAGTCGAGAAGGAGGGCCCGGCTTCCTCCAATTCTTTTTCGAGAGCGCCGGAGGGCCGGGTGGACGTCTGGACCCGCGAGGGGTTTCTACATACCATAGGGGCCTTATTAGTTAGAACAGGGCTGGGGGTATATTGTAGTAAAATGGTAATAAGAAACCCCCAACATTGCATTCTAACCACTAAGGCCCCTAGATTAAACGAGTCGAGGGTTTAAAAGGCCGAGGCATTTAGGTTGAAAGGGGTTCGGTAAGGTTTTGTTGATGGAAACTGAAAGTCTTCGGGGGTGGTGTAATTCATGCCCGAGTGCGCCCCCCCCCCCCCCCTGAATGCAGGGATGCTGGAGGGTCTCTATAAAAGGCCCTTATGGGTTTGACCTTTGTATTGCATGAAGGCATGTTTCAGTCCAAGGTCCCCACAGGGTCAGGGATATCACATTCTATCGACCTCTTTTTGTACGCTATAAGTGTTTGTTTTGGCCGAAACCTGTAAGGTCCTTCTCAAGTCCCACAGCTCGCTCAATCTGTTGTAAACCCCTTATATGGCCCTTTCACATCGTCTAAGTAAAGCCTTCAGCTTTCTTAAAAACTTATACAAATAAATACACGGAAAGAGGACGCCTGCAAAGCGCCCAAAGAGCACAGGACTTGTGTCTTGACCATGGTGATCTGGTGCTAATGGACCGCGCCATCGCGTGCCGGCTGTAGAAACTGTTAAAAGTGAACATGTGTTTATTGTTTCTGTTTTATTGTGGGAGGACGGAGGGCGGGGAATTGAAGGTTTGGGTTTTTGAGAGGCTGGACTTTGGTTGCTTGGGGGCTTCGGGTTCAGGAGATTAAGGTCAACGGCGGTTTGGGCTTCTGCAGCTTTCGGGAAGCATCACGGATCGGCAGCATTGCTCACCCCAAGAACCCCTAACCTCCCTAAGCCCCACATGGAACCTATATACTCAAAGCTTGTCATCGTAGGGTAAGAACAAGAAGGCGGCTTTTGAACTAAGCCTTGCGATTGTTTCGAGTGAGGGGCTGGGGGAGTCTATGGGGGAGGGTTTTCGTAGTGTGAAAAAAGAGTCTTCGTAGTACCACTTATTGCAGTACTATCTCAATGCTGTTCTCTATAGGATTCTAGACCTTTTCGCGTCTCTCCGGGTCTTTGGACAGCAGGCCATTAACTATACCACATCTTGTTGCTAGTTTCATGGGCATACATATTTGGTGATGCAGAGACATGTCGGACTCATTGGTTTCTTCCGGAGAAAGGTGGAGCGGCAATCCCTCCCGGGAAGACGAGTTTTTGCCAAGCTGTATTTCTATGAGCACAATGTGGCGCTTGTGTTCTACTGCTATAGGCTGGTACTCGTCCCAGTGGCTGGCAGCGACAGCAGCCCGTCTCGAAATCTCTCGCAGGAGTTTAGGGAAAAAGGGCTGAGTCGTCTAGGTTGGGTACGGCCCCGACTCAGTAATAGTTGAGTAGTCTTCGTAGTATAAGAAATATTAGGGTTGTAGTAGTAGCCCTATTATAGACTCTTACTGTATGGGGGCAGTACCTAAGGTCTAGGGTTTGATTTTGACCATGCTTGCTTGCTGTTTGGTGGCGGACCCGAGAGATCGGCAACGAAGGCTTGCAGCTCCAAGTCACAAGCATCTTTAATGATGTCAACGGTTGAGATCCCCAAAAAGGGTTGAAGGTCATGCGCGGATCCGGTCCGCGGCTATCAACCTTGGCTCCAAAAGTCTGAAAACAGATAACCTTGATTATGAGAGCCCAAAGCATCCGAAAGTCTGCATGCCCGAAACATCCCGAAACCCTAAACGACCCTCATAAACCCTTGACCTTGACCAACAAGACAAGTCCAACAAGACAAAGGCCCGCAGCAGGCCCCTCTCCGAGACTGCCAGCCTCCTGAGCCAAATCCCAATACTTCTTGATCAAGGTTATGTATATATATATATATGTATATATATATATATATATATATATACATACATATATGGATATATATATATATATATATATATATATGGCGGCTTTATCAGCTGATTTAAGGCCTAAACCCTAAACCCTAAGGTATACCCCTTCAGGAAGGGGTATTGGGTTCTTTGGGTTGAGCCATGGCAACGGAGACGGAGAAGTATTCCGGTTTGCGCCTAGCAGACAGAAAGATCGCAGCGAAACGCTGGGATGAGCTCATGACCGGTAAGAAGTTCACCGCCTTCAGCCTCCTACCTTCCCTCCGTAGTACCGTTTTGCCCTCGTTCTGCCCTTTTTTCGTTTTGAGTGGATCCTTTATTAAGACCAAAAATATTTCGGGATATTTCCTTTATTATAACCAAGAAGTATATTAGGGGAGTTCCCTTGTTTTCAATGAAACCGCAGCTAGTAGGAAAAAGGGTACCCTTGTTATATCGGTGCTACAGGGGAACCGAGGCTCACTCACTGCTGCCAGTGAGTCGACCAGCATTGTGGCCATTGGCGTCCTGTATGAGCGGGGACTGGCCAAAACCTCGGCAAACGGAGGCGGTAGTTTCCGAAAATAGGCTACAATAATATGGGTTCCTTTAAAGGGTTCCTTTAAGGGATCTATAAGGGTTCGATAAAGGGTTTCGGGTTTAGGTTTGGGAGTTTCCGAAAATAGGCTACAATAATATGGGTTCCTTTAGGGGATCTATAAGGGTTGTATAAAGGGTTTCGGGTTTAGGTTTGGGAGTGTCCGAAAATAGGCTACAATAATATGGGTTCCTTTAAGGGTTCCTTTAAGGGATCTATAAGGGTTCTATAAAGGGTTTCGGGTTTAGGGTTGGGAGTTTCCGAAAATAGGCTACAATAATATGGTACCCTAAATAGTAGGGTCCTTATTATGAGGACCCCCAAAATAAGGCTACCCCCCTATAAATAGTAGGGTCCTTATTATATGGACCCCAAAATAAGGGCACCCCCTAAAAATAGTAGGGTCCTGATTATATGGACCCCAAGATAAGGGTACCCCCCCTAAAAATAGTAGGGTCCTTATTATAAGGACCCCAAAATACGGACACCCCCTACTTGGAGGATCATGGGGCCTAGAACTAGGGTTATAAGTACCTTGATTAAGGCTATAAGTAGAAATAAAGTGTTACCTTACTTATAACCCTACTTACTAAGTCCCCTGATCCAAGAAGACCCTAAACCCTAAACCCTAAGATACCTCTAAGGAACCCTATAGATCCCTTTAAGGAGCCCATTAAGGAACCCTACTTACCAAGTCCCCTGATCCTATAAGTAATTATCGGAAAAACTCCCAGGTCGCTTCGCGCATTGGTCGCTCACCGACTTGTGCTTTCCGCAGCCGCGGCTCTTGAAGTTGCTGCTGGGATCTTTTTAAGGAATATAAATTTAGGGGATCTTTTCTAAGGAATTTAGATGTTGATTAAGTTACCGGAACAAAGAAACCATATTAATTGCCATAGATCCCTAGTATGGTAACTTAAATACGATAGTTCCCTATGATGGTAATTTAATGTGTAAATTCCTTAAAAGCAGAGCCCAGGCTGCTCATGGGGGAGGCCTTCGAGACTTGGGACTTGGACCTGGGAAAGTCGGTGAAGTATCTGGGCTCTTCTTATTTTGGGGATCTGAGGACTTATATGTTAAGGCTTCTGGGCCCGAAGACCATACTATACAAGGCTTTTGGGCTATTTTGATCCCTAGATTTCGGGTTTCAATTTAAGTTACCATCATAAGGAAGCCTATCATTTACTATAGATCCCTATCATGGTAACTTAAATAAAATTGCCTTAACCCTAAAATTCTTTAAAAAGAACCCTTATAGAACCCTGAAAGGAACCCGAAATTATGTTAATTTAAGCCCCTTAACAAGAACCCAGGTATGGTGCCATCTTTGCAATCCTGAACCCCGCGGCTCTGCCATCCTCCAAGTCTTCGGGTACTGGCAACGAAACGCTCGTCAGCGCCAAGATTCTGGGCTTTGGTGTGCCATGCTTTCATACTTTTCTTGAAGGAACCATTACGAATACTTTAATACTTTTTATTATTATGAAATAAGAGTGTATACTTTTATCTCCCTGGTTACATACAAGCCCAGGATTACCCACTCCACTCAGCTGGTTCTTCTCGGTACCTGCCCTTCTCTTGGATTCTGCAAATGCCGGAAAAAGGATGGGCTGCCTTGCTCAATGCCCTGCGACATAGATCGTTCAGGAGGAGCTTTGGTGTGTTTCTACCACACCATGCAACAAGAGGCGGACAAAGTCCGCAAGTGGAGTACCAAAAACACGACTGCCTCACGTGGTAAGGATGCTTCAACCCCCGGGCTGATCGTTAAGGAGGGCCCTGCTCTGCGCGCCCCTCAGAGACCGCGACCAGGAGATCGAGTCGCGAAGGATCCTGCTCTTGAAAGGCTGCTCAGTGGCCGTTTACCGGCGACTCCTGCCCGCAAGACCAGCGCGGCTGCAAAGGCAGTTCCCACGCCGCCAGGCTCACAGCCGCCAGCATCGCCAGCCAAGAGGCAGCCGTCTCCCAGCGTGGCATCTAGCACTCAAGCTGCACCGAAGAGAGACTCGTGGACGTCAGCGCCCAGCCAACGTGCAGCACCGCGTGAGTTGGAGCAGGCGGATGGCGCGGCGCACGATGCAGCGCGGCAGATCCTCGCGCTCTTCCCAGATGGAATTCCTGCGCCGGACCCAAATCGACCGATGGAATCACGCATGCAGTTTGAGAGGGCCAGCTTCGAAGCACTCCGAAGGCGTGAAGAAGGTGGTGGAGCCAGAGTGCCCAGTGCTCCAGCGACGCTTTCCCCACCACAGAACCTTGCGCAAAGCAAGGGGGTTTCGAAGGACAACTCCGAGTATTCGAGCAAACCATGCAGCACTTCCGCCCCGACAGTGCCGGCAACAGCTCCTCCGCCAGCTCCTGTAACTATGTGTTACTTTGGGAATGTTTTTTATGTACCTTCGTGGTTCTCCTATATTATAATGTACCGTTTAATAAATATACTTTTAAGGGCCCCAGAACTACAAGCCAGGTAAGTCTTCGCCAGCTGGAGAGCGACTTTGGACGCAAGGTCGCCCGGCAGCTGGCCTTCAAGGCAGATCCGCGTCTCGACCTCGTTCGGCAGCAGTCCTCGCGATTTCAGAGTGCCATGGAAGAGGAGCGAGCTGCAAAACGAATGAGACGGCTTCATGAGCTCGAAGCGATGGATGCGGCGCAGGAGGTGATGGAAGAGATCAAGAGCATGAAGGTCCGTGCGTGGAGGTGTGCGAATTGCTTCTCCACCTTCGAATCCTTCGATCAGCTGAAGAGTTGCCAGGACGAGGGCTGCACACCTAACAGCCAAACTGGCCCTGAAACCACCGAGTCGCCATCACAAGAGCTAATAGTAGTATTAGTAATAGTAGTAATCGTAGAAATACTAGTATTAGAAGTAACAGTAGTAATAATGGAGCTACAAAGACCCTAAGCCCTAAAACCCTGGACTCGACCTATACTCTCCGTTGTAGTTCGTTTTGGGGGTTTAATAAGATATATGATTGGGATCCGACAAGGTAACCCCAAAAGGGAACTACAATGGAGACTATAGGTAATCCCGAGACTTGCCAGGAAAAGGGCCACAAGGTTACGGAGAAAGAAGCGACAAAGACGCGCTGGGAGTGCGGCAGCTGTCGCCACAGCGAGTCCGTCCTGGACCGCCAGCTGCCTTCTTACTGCCGCAGCTGCAGTGGGTGCAACTGGAAACAGGTCTCCCTTTTAGGGCTTAGGGTTTCAAACAAGGGGTTAGGGTTTGGACTAAGAGTTTAGGATGGGTGCAATTGAAACCAGTTTGTCTAATTTGGGTGCTTTAGGGTTTAGTATTGCGGAGGGTGCAACTGGAAACAGGCCCCTCTCTTGGCCAGGGTTTTAGAATGCACGATTTCGCCTGGGGGGCAACTGCAAGCAGGTCTCCCTCCGGAAAGTGCAGCGTGCCGCACCTGTGGAGAAGGACTTGCTCCTTGCACGCGGAGAGGAGTTGCCCTTCTTGAACTCCATCCACATCCCGGATGTGATTTCCAAGGCGCCGCAGAAGCAAGCCCGCGAAGCTCATGATGACTATGAAGGGCTCTAAGCATGATTTCCAATGTCGGGACCGATTAAGAAACCTTGGGCCTTCATTAGGATTCCCAATATGAACCCTAATACTTTGGGGTTACAGGAACCAGGTTCCTGCATTTACATTAGCTGATCGAGTGCGGCAGCTTTATGAGCATAGTGATTGTGGTTTGGGGTAGGGGTTAGGGGTTTAGGGTTTAGGGACTTCTGGTGTGGCTTGCAAGGCTCGACCAGGCCACGTGCTTAGTCAGTCAGCCACCTATTAATTAGAACTGTACAGCAACTTCCGCACAATGGCAGACAGATGAGAATAATCAACAGTTGCTTGTGCGCATATAGTTCCGGCCGAACCATGTCCGTTAATGAGTAATTACTCATCTGTTTGTCTTACCCTCCGCCCCATCAAAAGGTCAGACAGTTGGATATGCGGTTAGAAGGGTGTCAGGCCTTGTTGATAAGACTAATAATACGAATGGATGGGCTGGAGGAGTTGATTTCTGCTGCCCCGAAGCTCTCAGCAGCCTCAGTCCTGCCAGAGTCTTCGAGCTTTGGACCCAACACTGATTTCGGCAAAGAAGCTAAGGACTTTGAGCCAGTAACA
This sequence comes from Symbiodinium sp. CCMP2592, assembly GCA_905221615.1. Lineage (NCBI taxonomy): Eukaryota > Dinophyceae > Suessiales > Symbiodiniaceae > Symbiodinium > Symbiodinium sp. CCMP2592. The sequence goes on along the minus strand of CAJNDT010001101.1, from coordinate 789,736 downwards.
TACAGCCCCGAAGCTTACCAAACTACCCTGCTTTGCAGGCTCGTTCTTGCGAAGTTAGGGTTTAGGGTTTAGGGAGGAGGTAAGAAACCCTACCCTAAGCTGCAAGCGCATCGAAGCCGTGATGATCAGTACTGGGCCTGTCGTGGTTTTCGATGGGGAAGTCGAGACACACGCCGCGGCTATACAGGAACCCAAAAGAAGCAGTCAACCTACACCCTACAAGACATACATATTTCAGACATAATCCGTACCTTTTTGTGGTAATATAATACACACATATATATATATATATATATGTAAACAGATGATTATATGTGGCAACCAGAAAGATCAAGTTGTGGGTTGGGTATCCGAGTTGCTTAGTGAAGTAGGCTTTATGGCGTTCATGTGTGTTCGTGGGGTAATATGTCTCACACAAAGTTGCCCTGAAGACTTCCCACCCCTGTGCGAGAGTGGTTTAGGGAGTTTAGAGTTGTCAGGGTTTAAGGTTTAGGGGTTTACGGCTAAGGAGTTGGGCTTATAGGGTGTAAGAGTCTTCAAGAGCCCTTGCCCAAGGGGGCGTCGTGTTATCTATGGTCCAGGAACATCCTTTCACACACGGAGTCTGTCGTGTCTCATGCAGGCTAAAATGTGCACCGAATAAGATTGAAGGAATGTGCCTCCATTGCGGTATGTTTTTCCCTAAACCTAATCGCAAGTGATAGCCTTGCCTGGATTGTCCGGGAGCGAGCGCCGAAACCCTTTTTGTGAAACCAGCCTCAGACTAAATCTAGGTATCGATTCGGGATAATTTCAATTTTCCAGTCTTGTTTAATGTAAAATGTAGAGCCTCAGTTATACATAATTTGGGGGCCTCTTGAAATCGACACATATAGTAATAGGCCTCACCTCCAACCGACACAGCACAGAAGAACCTCGTCCGGCACGTCCAAGATTAGGCGCTGGAACTCTAAACCCGCCCAGCATAGATTTCAATCTTGACACTGGCGAAGCGCTAGGCCCGCGAGGCCATAAACCTACGAAGCTGCATCAAGCCAGAGACAGCTTGACACCCCCAGCCGTCAAAATCTGTACAGGCCTAGTGGCCTTACGGATCCAACCCCCTGCGAGGGTTTAAGCCTTTTCAAAACCTACATAAAGCATCCTAAAGCCTCAAAGCGTTGGAAATGATTGGCCGCAGCCATCACGAACTACACCCTCTGCATGCAGTAAAGCCCACAGCGGCCATAAAGGCCTTGGCATGAATAAACATGAAGATCAAGGCACCACCTTCGCGTGACCCATCGTGCCGGCGGCCTGCTTGCACGTCACTGCCCGAGGCATCTTTCAAGGGAGACGGCTGAGGATTTAGAATGGAGCTGGGAGGGGCTTAGAAAGCCGCTGTGTGGTGTTCGGGTTCGTTTATTCGGTTAAGGGGTCAACGAAGGCCAGGTTAACAAAGGTGATAGGGAGCACACTTGTTCCGAGAGCCCTTCCCAACAAGACCTGAGTACACTGTCTACGGATGTATCTTTGCATATTCTCACACAGAACACCTCCGTGCCTTTCAGATTACACACCCATTGGTTTTCGGCATTTAGGGCCAGGACCCTAAACCCTAAACCCTATGAACCTCGCCTGGCTTGTCCGAGTTGTGAGAGCGTAAACCCTAAACCCGTTCAGGGTTTTCGGTTCTCGAGGTAAACCCTGAACCATCTGCCATCAAGTCTCGACGAGGCGCTTCCGGGCTGATTCTACCGCCCGCAGCTTCGTCACGTTGGTATGGACCGCAGATGCTCTGGCTTCAGGGTGTAAGATACTGTAGACCCCTAGAATTTCAGGCTCAGGATTGTGTAGTTAGGGCAAGTTGCATCTTCAGGCTTCTGAGAATTTATCGGCTTCGTGGCTTCATGTTTGAGCTGATGTGTTGCGGGGTTCAGGGTGCACCAGTACCAGCACTCTGTCTTGCGACTTGCGGTTCGGGGTCATGTTTACGATGGTCATGTGCCGCTCCTTAGTGAAATGCCAACCTTGCTTGGCTGTGATTATAAACCCCTAAACCCTAAACCCCTAAACCCTAAACCCTAAACCCCTAAACCCCTAAACCCTAAACCCTAACCCCTAAACCTTAAACCCTAATCAGGAACCCCCTACATGATGGCAGCACCCTTACTCCAGGCACTCCTGAACGGAGCTGAAATTCAATTCAACTCCGCACACTGGGCTTCACCGGGACATGATCCTGGTTATCATGCTTTCCAGCACTGCTTGCGATATGATACTCGTTTGGTTGATGTAGCAATCCTCGTAAGTGGCAGTACAACTTCCGAGCCATTGCTGCAGGACAACGAAACTCCACAGAGAGGTATTCTTGGCTCTGCTGCTATCCCGGTGGATGCAGGACTCCCTAAACCCTAAACCCTAAAACCCTAAACCCTGAACTCTAGATCCTAAACCTTAAACCCGAATCCCTGAACCCTAAACCCTAAACCGTGACTGCCTTTCTTGTGCAAAGGTGGACCAGGTCGCCGCATGCAGTGATTAGTTATACGGACCTTATTCCGCAAAGTTCCCTAATGCTTGTAATCATTGTAATCAACTTGTCGTGCTATAGCACAGCACTCCCCGCAAGTAAGAGTGTGTGCGTGTGTACCTCGCCTCTGTCGGTTTGTGGGTGCTTTTTTGTCGTTGTGTTTGTATGGTGTTGCATTCGTCTTTGTCTCTCTCTCTCTCTCTCTCTCTCTCTCGTTCTCTCGCTCTCTCTCTCTCTTTCTCTCTCCTGTTTGTCTTAATTAATCTTTGTCTCTGTCTCTGTGCACTGTGGGCATGTCGAAAGCCTCGCTGTTTGCACCTGCTAGGACCGAAGTCTCGGCTAACACCTGTGATATGTGGCCCCAACGCCTTTGTCCAAAACCGCAGCCAACTAGTATTGCTACATATTGCTACGATAATTGTGTATATATATATATATATACACACCCATGTACGATCCCAAACCAGCTTGCATTGATTTCTAGTATGCTTTCAAGCCCTGCCTCCCGCAACCTACCGCCCCCTGAGCTCCTCACCGATACCCCTGCCATTCTGGCCGTTTCGATTAAGAAGGACCCTAAACCACAAAGCCAAGCCAATCCTGAATTTCGAGCAGATTCTCTTTGCATGTTCCTGTTCGGGGGTTATGTAATGTAACGATGTAATTAGAATGTATGGTGCTGTACCATGAAATAGGGGTGTATGTATGATTTATGTACGTGCATATGTCTGTATGTATGAATGTATGTATGTATGCAATTAATTACGTATGTATGTATGCATGTATGTACGTATGTATGTATACATATGTCTTTGTGTCTGTTTGTTGCTCTCTTGCACTAACTCACTCACTCACTCACTCACTCACTCACTCTCTCTCTCTCTCTCTCTCGCTCTCTCTCTCTCTCTCTCTCTCTCTCTCTCTTTCCTTCTCTCTTTTTTTGCAACCCTGTGTAGATAGAACCGTTTTTTTGTTGCCGCTTGTTTGCTACAGAAGCCTCGCCGTAAGATGGGTCATCCGAAGGAGGTACTACAGTTCAGCTCTAGGTATGAGATCAAGCGAGACCTTTAAACATTCCTGAACTGTTGGCAATATCCCGACTCCCTGTGCAGCCAGGACTTGCGGGAAGCTGTTTGCTCCCCGACGCTTCGCTGGCATAGTTTCGGGGTGTGCCGGGCCAAACCCCCTCCCCACCCACCCTCTCGCTTCCCTAGGGCCTAGTTTACACAGACAATTTGCTTAGGTGCTGGTCAGAGTTGAACTTCCGTTGTTGAGGGTTTTGGGTACTGAAGGGTGGGCCAAGCCCAGGTCGAAATCACAGTCCCGTCGCCTAATCTAAATAATTAGCTATACTATTGTGGGGGTTCTTTGTTATAAATACGGTACAATCTACCCCCAAACCGCTTTCTAATCATGAAGGCCCCTACATCACAGCCTTTCACCTCAACGCTCCAAGCAAGGAAACCTCGTCCACATGGTTCCAATCAGCTTAGACCTGGCTTTCGTAAACCTTCCTGAGCCCTGATACCGATATTGACGAAGTCCATGCCCAGTGTTTGCCGCAGTTGTGCTTTTGACCCGACGAATGCCTGGTAAATGCCGCGGAACCAAGTTCCGCACTCATTGCAGTCCCGATAATACTTGCCTTCACCGGCTTTCTCAGGGTAACGTAGTCTGACTTGTCTGGTCTCTGGACCTTGACCGGCTTTGTCCGAGCGTGCGAACGCCCTCAGCTTCACCCGAAACCCTCTATCATGAACACCACAGTATGCTGCAGTCATCTAGAATCCTTAGCCGCAGCGGAGAGACCGCAAAGAAACTCTCATCAATTCCCAGAGCCGCACACTGAAACCCTCCGAACCAGACTGTTAGTGAAAACAGTGTTTGCGGTTATTATGATTTTCGTATGCACTCGCCCAAAGCCGTAAACCGTAAACTGTCACATGCCTGGCATGTCCGAGTTGCGAGAGCGTAAACTCTCACATAAACCCTAAACCTTACGCAAACCCAAAAGCCCAAAATCTATCTGAGACCTAAACACCTAAACCCCAGAATGAAAGAAACAGAAACCCATGGGAGGCCCGAGGGTCTCGCATGTTGGCCCGAAGATCCGCGTGACATCCGCGACCAGCTGGAGTGGAAGGACTCTGTGTTGGAAGAATGGGATGAGTTCTGATTAGCTGTTATTCCTTTTCTTGTTTTGTTTGTATAATCGTAGTTTTCAGTAAAAACGGATTACATGTAAGAAAAGAAATGCGCATAACACTAGAAGCGAACGCCTGTTTCTTCTACTGGTTCTCATAGTGAGCTCAGTTGCTCCGACGTGTTTGGAGTGCTCAGGGCAGATTGGGTTTAAGGTTAACACGCTTAGGGTTTATGATAATACTGTTTAGGGATGAAGGTCGGGATGGGAAAGGTCCTCCTGCAGCAGATAGAACATGAAAGAACAGGAAGCACTTTCCCGTCACCTTGCAAGGGACTGAAGCGCAAGCCCCAACCTAACTCCGACGGCAATCAATAACGATCCATTGCCGGCCAATCGATCTGTTCTGGCCAATGATATCCAAAGGCATGCTCCGCCAAACCCATGGAATCACTGGCTGCGAAAGGATAGATCAACCCCAAAGCCTGCAAACCCTCTACTCCTACACGCCTCAACCCTGACAAGCCCTAACTAGTCGTGCAGAACTATACATTTACAACCTGAAGCCTCTCTACTTTCAATTTCATCCATCCTTCATGTGCTGAAGACAGGTCTCATGCGCGGTCCAAGCGAACCGTTGTCAGAAGCCGCTGCTTGCTCTGCACCAGGAACTGCTTCCCTGGGCGCCTGGCCGAACCCTGGCAGATCGCCAGCAAAGAGTGGAAGCCAGGAGAAATGAAAAAACAAATGAGTGTTTTTAGGGCTTATAGGAGCCCCAAAACATTTTGGGTGTTCCAGGAGCTGGCAGGCTTTGACTGTTCAGGGACAGCCGGGCCTTAAGGGCGACGGTCCTTCGGTTGCCTTACAAGGGTACATCCCTGGCCCGGAGCTTTTCTTCGCCCCGACGGCTTCTCAAAATTCTTGTAGGGATCCTTAGTGGGCTATACTCGAAGGATTTTGGTGTCTGTGGGAAAGCAGAAAGTCTCAAGCCTTATCATGGGTGGCACCTCAGATCTCGGGGACAGGTCGTTCGACGGTGGTTGCTTGGGGCTGGAGGTGCTGTAGAATCGATCATCGGGTTGAATCGATCGTCGGGTTGTTGGGCCCGGGTTGAAAACTGCTTCTTTGCCAAAAACGATCATGGACCAGGCAGGCCTCAAGCATCACTTAACGCCCTATGCACGATCGTCGAACTCGGGCACATGAGTTCACACCCTACCATGTTTCCAGTACCCCGTCATCAGCCTAAAACCATTATCAAGGAATCGCCTGTAATCCAGAAAAGCCTAGGAAGACTTGCATGAGAGATTATGGGATTTTGGTGAGGGTATGTCGGGCTCCTCATGAAATTGATGAGTGTAGAATTGGGCCCTAAAGTAGGAAACCTTTATCGTATCAAAACACCTGTCGTTTTTCACTACCGTCAACCCTAAACCCGAATCCCGAAGCCCCGAACACACCCTCAGCTCGCGAATGCCTTCGGGTGTGTCAAGGAATCCCTGTCTGCTTCACCGTTTACCGTTTAGGGTTCAGCGCCAAGTTTAGGGCTCAGGGGTTTACTTTGTGGGGCTTGTGGTCGATTATAACTAATGTTGGAACTGCATGCCTTCTCAGGCAATCTGGGAAGATCTGTCTGCTTTATCGCCAGGATGGTAAGGTTGAGGCATGCAGCATGGAACTGTGTAGCCCTGGCCTAACACATGCCGCGCATCTGTGTGGCTCAATGCAGCCTCGGGTGGATAAGCAATGGTTGTGAATGTCCACAAGCAACACCATGTTTTGAGACTTAATGCCCCGCGACCCATGCGGCAAGCAGGCCAACTAAGCCTGTGCTGCGGCTACTTCAGACTCCTCTTGCTATACTTGACCCTGAACCCTCACTCCCCCCACAAAATCACAAAGTAGCATTTTCCCCAGCCGTCTCCTTAACACTCTAGTCCCACGGGTCCAAACGCTCTTAGTTCGCCCTGCTTTACAACGAGAGTTTCTGGGCTTTGGAGCATCATACTTTAATTCTTTCTCTCAAAGGCACCATTATGAAATTTCAGTTGATGCTTTTTCTCCCTGGTTACTGAAAAGCCCAGTTTAGCTTCACATGGTTTGCCGTGCCTTTTGCCAGCTATGCCCTTCTTTCAGCAACCGCAGGTGGGTTCAGGGCTTGGGGCTGCGGTTGATAGACTTGGTGGTAAGTCTTGGGCTACGAGGTTTACCCATCAACTGTTTCAGGTTCCCGGAATAGGTCCTTAAGTTTGAAGCAGCCGTCAATGCTGAAAGCCACAATCCCACCTGGTACGGCAACCGAAGCCCTAAGATCCCTAAACCCTAAACCCCGGTCCTAAACCTCTATGCCAGTGAGGCGACGTTGACCCTTAAATTCCCCAGCAGGTGCGATGACTTGGCATTTGGATTTGGATAAATTGTTCATGGCTTAGGCTTCCCCAAACTCTACACCAAAAAAGCACCCTAGGAACTAAACCCTCAACCAAAAAATACACAAAAAGACCCTACACCCTACATATGGGTGGTTGTCAAAATTATGGTCCCTTTTTGGGTCCCTATTGTAATACGGCACCTCATATTCAGGGTACCCAAAGATGGACCACAATTTTGACAATCACCCATATAAGAAGCATGATTTCAGGCTTCGGGATGCTGCTGAGTCCGAAGAGATTCCTTAGGGGTACTTAGATTTTTTTTAATTTTTGGTTATTAAAATCGTTAAGAAACAGCTAAAATTATAATTTGAAACGCTGCGGGTCGTCCGCCTCGGCCCGGCTGTACGCGCATGCGGCGAGTGGCTACTATCTGCAGTAGGGTTAGAATTTCAGGTTTGAAACTCGCTTGGTACTGCAGCCTTAAAGGCGAGCCCCTACATTGCAGTAGGGTGGGGGGGGGGGGGGGCGGTGGCGGGGAGGGGATTAAGAGGTGGGGAATAGAGGAAATCCGAATAGGAACCTCTGACCGCTTCGGCCGGGGCCGGCGAATTTTTGCTAGGGTTCTAAGTTCAGTATAGATTCGGGATCCCCAGAACCTTGAAGCCACGGCCAAGAGAAGAGAAGCAGCGATCCGATTGGAGTTTAGGGCTTAGGTAGTCTTGCTGTAACCGGGCTGCTGGACAACGAGGCCTGCTGCAAGCAAGGGTTTAGGTAGTCATAACTCTTGGTCATGCTAGTTTCTTCTTCTTCTTTGCACGGACTTGTGCCTACCTAGTGAAGCATTGTATTATTTTTCTCTGCACAAGGAACAGGAAGACGGTACATGTTGACTCAAAGAGCACCACCAAATCAAGCCGTGCTATAGCCGGAATACAATACTTTGCGAGAGAGAATATCGTCCAGCAATGAACCCATTATGATCGTGCCTCTGGTACCAGGTCGATGCTTCGGAAAAGCAGCAGCTGCTGAGCGATGTCCTATGGCGCAGAGATCCACGGTTCAGTATATAGGGTTTAAGCCCCCTAAACCCAGAACCCTAAACCCTAAACCCTAAAATAGGGATCTGTAGAAAAAAGACCATACTAGGGATCTAGAGTTTGGATTTAGGGTTTAGGTTGAACGAAGGGTTTCGGGGTTAGTTAGGTTAGTGAGGGCTTAGGATTTAGGGGTTTTGGGATGTGGGGTTTAGGATTCAGAAGTTCAGGGTTTGGGATTTAAGCTTCAGGAGTTTGGGGTTCAGGGTCTATAGGGCTTGGGGTTTAGGGTCTTGGTTTAGGACGATACACATGAGTAGAATACTGGAGTAGGGTCTTTCGGTACATTATAATACGGTCACTTGTAAAAAACCGTGATATAGTAGTTAATCACAAATAGCCACAATATATGAAGGTTTAGGGTAAGTCCAGTCCCGAACGCTTATCCGGGTCATAACCCTGGTGGAAGCCGTGCTGCAGCAACCATGGCTCCCGCACCACCATCCCCGGACCCGACACCGGAACCCTAAACCTTCAACAACGAGACGGTTTAAGGTTTAGGTTTAAGGGATTTTCCAAAGTTGCTGAAATTCCAGCCCCAGAAGAGTCAACCGTAATCGCGCTGCACCCCACCGACTATGTAACCCTGAGCTGTATTCATCCTCAGCTGTACATCCGAAGGGCCGCGGGTTCTGAATCGGTGTTGGTCAGTACATGCTGGCGAACCCAGACATCTGCCAGCGATCCCGTTGTTGAGGATGCCGTCGCAAGAGACCCTGCTATCATGTTAGGAGTACATCGGGACTCAAATATCACAGCCGGTTCTGCGATCCCAGAAGCCACGTAGGGAACTCTTGACAGGACGGCTCTTGAGGTTGTTGTCACATCCTCCGCAGTAGTGCAAGCAAATTACACCTTTGTTCTGTGAGATGTTATTCTCCCAAAGACTCCAAACTCTACTCGTTAAATGAACAATATTCCTTACAGTCTGTAGTTGTGATCCTTAAAACAGGATCCTCCATGCAATCCAGGCGCAACCCCATGTTAAGCTTCTTGTCTTACATATTCCTGGAGAGAGGAAGGGCTCTCTTCATGGAGTGAGACACTAGAGTCCAAATCCAGTACCCTTTACGGGAGATTGCAGCTTAAACCATGTGTGTGTGTATCTATATATGCCCATATGTACACACTCTAGCATATATATATATATATATACATACACACACACACACACACACACGACATGTTCACGAGCCCGTTCAGGGATACTGGAGCACTAATCCGCTTCAGGGGGCGAGTATTAGAGTTTCTCGCTTCGCACAGGGGCCGACTGGCCCAATGTCTCCGTCGCGTATGGAGGCTGGCGGAGGAGTGCCGCTCCCAGCCTACAGGCTTCGCTTTTACCAGGGTTTGGGCTTTTGGGTGCTTACGGCATAAGTGCCTCGGATGTAGGATTCAGCTCTAAACACTATAACCCCTAGAACCTCTAAAGGTTTGAGAGTTTGTAGGGTCTCGGGTGGACAGTTGAGGGTTTCGGTTTCAACCTACTCAGTCGATGGGGGGCGGTAAAGTGGCCCAGTAAGGGCCGTTCCACTTCTAGTAATGTGTGAGATCCACTGCTGATTCTTTTCTTACTTCGCGGCTTTAGGCACGCTGAGTTTCAGAAGGATAAGGACGGAAGTCGGAACAAGCAGACAGGGCAGGTTTGATTTCGGTGTTCGCCACGTGGACAATTTTCGGGACTCTCTCTCTCTCTCTCTCTCTCTCTCTCTCTATATATATATATATATATATATGTACACGTATATGTAATGTATACATGCACATATAGAGCCACCCATGTGTAGCACATATATATATATATATACATAAGAACCTATATGGACTCATCTATAGGTATATGTAGGCATCCACAAGCCTTCTTATCAACATTGGCGTGTGTGCGTTCGGCGGAAGAGGGGGTGATGTTATGGGGAGACCAGGAACACCATCCCTTTACTCTCAGTCAGTGAGACCTATCAGAAAACTCCGAGGACTTCCCAACTTTAGATATAGTAAGAGTCAGACTTTAAGATTAGATTCCATCATGTACAGGAATCCTTAACAAGCTTCAGAACCACCGCAGAATTCTGACAGCCCCAACACCCACCTTGAATCCTCAACCTGAACCGAAGCCTTAAGCCCTAAACCCTTATAAACCCAAAACCGTAAACCTTAAACCCTAAGCCCTGAAACCCGCCTTACCTCCTCAACCGAAACCCGAAACCCTATATAAGCCATAAACCCTAATCCTTCAACCCTAGGCCCTAAACCCTAAAATCCTACCCTTTAAGGGACCCCAGGATCCCTTTGAAGGAACCTTAATCCCAAAACCTTGAACCGAAACCCTGAACCCTAAAAGCCCTTAAAACCCTAATCCTTCAACCCTAGGCCCTAAAAGCCCTAAACCCTAAATCCTAAAAGCCTTTAAAACCCTAAAAGCCCCAGAAACCCAGGCCCAGAGTCGTGGGATGGGTTCCCGCAGCCTTGGATCCAGAGGCTCGCGGACAGGATTCTGATATTTGGGTTTAGGGTTTAGGTTGTCAAATTATGGTTCCTTTGTGGGTTTTCACTATTATACGTCACCTAATATGTAGGGCACCCAGCGAGGGGCCGTGATGTTGACAACTGCCCATTTGGAGTCCGCAAGGGTTCCGGGTTTAGGGCCCATCAGGGCTAGGGTTCAGGGTCTACCTGTAGCCGAAAAGACCTACCTTTTTAAGGAGTTATATATAGAAACCATAATAAGGAACCCTAAACAGGTAGTTTCCTTAGGGTCCAGGTAGGGTTTGAATTTTGTGCGCTGGGGTGTAGCGTTTTTAGGGTTGTTTAAGGGCTCGTGTTTAGAAGGAAGGGTCTTGAGGCGTGATTTGCGGGTGCTGTGGGGGTGTGGGGGGCCTGTTAGGGTTTGGGACTTTAGGGTTTAAGGTGTACCAGAACCTCCCCAAGGCACAAGTACCCTAAATTGAGGCCGACGAGTCGTCAAGAAAGCGGTTGGGGTTGTACAGGCAAGTTGCTTGGTTCGGAGTTCGCGACATGGGATGTAGCATGGTGGTTCTGTTCTATGTGCTTTGGGGTCGTCAGAGTTGAGAAAATTGGCTGTTTACTCTGAATCTTGTGCCATGGATTAGGAAAGGCCCCCATGAGCGAATAAAGAACGTGTACATATGACTACAATTGCTATAATTGTGCAGTTGTGTTTACATATGTACACATAGTTGCAGATGCAAGTGCACACATGCTTGAAGTAGAGCTGAAGGTGCAATTGTGTTGAGTCCGCGGATTGTGCTACTGTCAAAGGGCACCCGCTAAAGCTGAAGCCTTGAAGCAAGCAAACGTGCCCGTCTGCACCCTAAACCGTAAGCCAGGGTCAGAGTTTAGGGTTAAACCCTAATCACCCCTTTAAAAAATACTCAACCCCTAGTGTGTTTGCTACTCGCTTCTGGGCAACGATTAGCTGAGCAGCACTCGAGACCGGCTGTGCTGTATATAAGCTCGTCAGTCAAGGTGTGATGGCTTAGACATGTGAATGGTTGTCAAAATTATGGTTCCTTTTTGGGTCCCTATTAAAATACGGCACCTATTATTCAGGGTACCCAAAAAGGGGACCTTGATTTTGACAACCACCCAGGCCTGAAGGTCCCCAACCACAAATACCTGAACCTGCGGCGCCGAACTCCAAGCCCCAAATCCTAAAACCCAAGGGTAAAAGGAGGGACCCTTAATAAGGAGTTATATACTAATATATATATATATATATATATATATATATATATACCCTTAATATTATAGCCATTATATACCCATTATGGGGTAGGGGTCCCCATTAAGGGTCCCTCCTTTTCCCCTTTGAAAAACACAACCTGGCAGCCGAAAGCCGCCCCGTGCTCCCTCAAGCCTACACTAGGATGCCCAGTAGTACCCTTATTCCCTTTTTGTAGTCCTAGGTTCCTTATAAAGTTACCCAATACCAAAAAGAGAGGCCTTTTTATTCTTAGGTTACTGGGTATCCTAGTACAAGTAAGACTAAGAGCTCACAATCTGACGAATGCTTGGGTGGGCTTAAGGAACCCCTTAAAGGAACCCTTTTAAGGACCCCTTTTAAGGACCCCTTTGAAGGAACTCTTAAGGGATAGAATTGCAAATCCACACCAGCTCCTCCCAACAGATCCTTTACATTCTTTAGCCCTGTCGAGACCCCTGAAACCCAAGCAGAATGTTCCTCAAACCGTGCGAAACCTGGAAAGGAACAGCTTTTCCCTCGATGTATCTCTGAAGCTGGGCTCCTGAACTAGTCTCAGTGCCGATATATCCGAGGCTTCAGCATCCGGACGGATCGACCCATCCACTTCTTGGAGGTCTGCTGGCATGCATATCCAAACTCCCGGTTCTTCGCTCTACTTTGCAAGCTTGGGGCAGTGGTCCCACCTCGTTGCTGAGACATGTGGGCAAGAGCAAAATAAACTACAGTAAGCACCATAATAAAGTTGGAAACCGGATTAAGGCCAAATGTTGCTGGTATTCCCCGTTCTTTACTCTTCAAGGATTGAGGCTATGGGGTTTCCAACTTTTGGGCTTCTACTGTGGGGCCGCATGTTCTGCTATGAAAAGGTTAATTGGGGCATTGTAGTAAGTTCGTTACGAATGCCAATCATTCAGGCCCCGTACAATGTCAGCATCTTAGCCTACTACCAAGCCACTAATATAGGGGCCTCAATAATACCTATACTATTTTGGGGGTTCCTTATTATGGTTATAGTATAATGAAGAAGATACCCCCCAAAGCCCTACTCTAGTTATCAAGGCCCGTAAAATAGATTCCAGCATCCTCTGGGCCGCAATGACACACGACCATGTGTCCCTTACATGCCTTTTGCAAAACTAAAACAAGTGCTTGGCCCTGATCTGTCCGTTTTCCGAAAGCCCACTTCATGGTTCTTGCCAGGAACAGCTCATTGGTTCTGCAGACGAGATGGACGATCGCACCTTGCTTCTTCAAATCCAGACGGGTTGGGAGCAGTTGTCAGTATTGAGGTGGTGTTTTGGTTGAGCCTCTGTTGGTGGGTCAAAGCGTGCTGAGTGCAGGCTGCATCTTTCTTCTGCAACTTCTGCCATGCCTATCAGGTTGAATCCAGAACTCCTCCCCCCCCTCCCCCTCCCCCAAGCCCTTAGGCTCCAATCCCCCGCAAACATAAACATCCTAAGCCCTAAACTCGAAACCCAAAACTCCTAAGCGAGAACAGCGGGCCTTAAAGGCTCAACCCTGCCCAAAACCCTAAACCCTCCTCAACCTTAGGCCTGGATATAGAAAATGTTCGCCGGGCTCGGACCAAGCGCCTTGGCACTCTAGCGACGGGCAGATCAAGGAGTCGCTCGGTTTCAGGGTGCCAGAGGATCTTTAGTCGGGTTTTAGGGGCCAAGGCCCTAGAATCTTAAACCTCTGGCGTTTAGGGATTTCAGGATTGAGGGTTTTGGGGTTAAGGATCCAGGTAGTAGGGTCTAAGGTCAAGGGTTTTCGACTGCCACGCATGACCCTAAACCCTAAACCCTAAATCCTAAACCCTAAACCCTAAACCCTAAACCTAGAGTTGAGAGGAGTAGGACTTGGGGGCTTAGGGGCCTTCTCAAGTTCAGGGCACAGAGGCATGGGGTGCAAACTTGGGCTTCTAGGTAATCACCTTAACCCCTAAACACCTTAAACCCTAAACCCTAAAACCCCTACTTCCTAAACCCTAAAATCGCTAATTCCTAAACCCTAAACACCCTAATTCCTACACCTTAAAAACCCTAATTCCTAAACCCTAAACACTCGGAAGGATCACTGAGTCCGATGTACTTTCCTGGCTGTTCCTGAGGCTTCCCTTGAGTTCTTTACATACGACACTCTATCCATAAAAAGCTCAACTGAAGTATAATACATTTGAATATATTACGGTATTACATGTTGTGGTTTATTACAATCTACTATGCTAGATGCCGCATGGACAGGTAGTGCTGACCTGGCGAGTCGATGGTACGCCTTGCCGATCTAATGGGTAATGTAGGAACCTGGCCTATAACCCCAAACTAGTAGGATGCATATAAGGAACCGTAATAAAGGCCCAAGGTGTCTTAATCAGGTTCCTATATTCAGAGGTGAGATCGCCAGGGTTGGGATTGTTCTGGAAAGTAATAAACGGTTAGCATAGGGGCCATAATAATTAGAACAGGGTTCCCTTTTCAGGGTTCAATTGAAAGGTTCTATATATAAGGGATCTACAATAGGGTTCTATGATATAGGGGCCTTAATGATTAGAATAGATTTTCGGTATACTGTACTACGGAAACCTTACCATAGTATTGGCAATTATTGAGACCCGTCTATTCGATAGATCCGGGCCCTCGCGTGCATCCGAAGACACCTGCGACGAGTCCGTGAGCTAGACGCCTCCGTAGCATGAGGGGGTTAGGGTTTAAGATTTAGTCGTCGTGATGGTGTTGCCGTTGCAGTGATCTCATAGCGGATAACCACTTGCAACCGGCAGAGTCTGCCCATAGTTCTTTGCCTGGGTCGACTAGTCATGCGCGGCAATGCAATCAACCCAACAGTACTATTTTTCACATTTGGATTTTCGAAGTATCGTTTTCGCAGTGAGCCCAATACCTGCCAACACCTCTTCCTCTCAGCTCTGAATACGGCCGTAGGCGTGAAATCATATTGAGGATGCCATCCTCCATAGTTGAAGAGATATTGGTTCAGCAGGGGCTGTTGGCCTTTCCATTAAGAGCAGGGGTGTCTTGCTTGCAGTACTGCAAACTACTGGAAGTTCAGAATATCAGAATAACAGCAGCAACAACAAGAAGCTAATAGAAACAACAATAACCACACGAATAGCAAGCACAACCCTAAACCCTAAACCCTCAGAAGACCTCAACTAAGCTTACTGAAGCCCACTCGGATGTGGATGCCCCAAGCCAGAGGCTTCTCTGCGCCTTGCGGGGAAAAGCTACCGTGGAAGGCATGGAGCCCAAGACCCCTAATTCAGGAATATGGTTTAAAGTACAGTATATAGGGCTTCATATCATGGTTTAAGCTATACTCCTTGATTAAGGGGCATTGGGCTCTCTGGGTTTGTAATCTGCATGTTGGGGCCAGCGACCTTTAAAGCAGATGAGGTGGGATGGTACCAGACTCTCCCCGACTCGCTTCCTTGCCCGTTCCTTCCGTGGCTCATGCCCTATGCACCCACAGGAATCGCTGGGCCCCGAACCCGCCACGCATGTTCGACGGAGTTTGGAGCATAGTTATAGATAGTCTCCGATGCCCCAACTTACAAAGCAGAGAAAACTTGCAAAAGCCGTTTCAGACTCCATAATCCAAGCACACAAATGAGCCTTAAGCCTCACCTGCAAATCTCCGCGTACTACTGTGCCAGGCGGAACAAGTGAAGAGATGAACTCGGTCATCATCTATAAGGGCCGGCCCTTGCACCACGGCTTCAGAGTTTGATTCAATTCATCTATTTACCAGTACGATTCCTTACTTGGAGGGGCCGCGGACTTAGTAAGTAGGGCTTATATACGTCGAGATACCAGGAATGAACCGAAAAAGGGATCCTAATTGGGGTCATGATACTTGAAACTCTCTGCATTTACAGACGACTAGCTTCTTACTACGTCCACCGACCCTAAGTCGAATTCGGTTCCTTAAGGTGATCGATGACGATACTAGGTAGGCCTTTGGGACATTTTATATTTTCCCTTATTGGGCTTAATAGGACCCTATTTACGAATGTTTTCCAGAGGCTTTAAGGGGCCAACCTAGGATAGTATAGTAGATCAAAAACAAGCTTTTGCTGATGATCAAGGCGCTAGTTGGGGGGTTTCTAAAGCTTAAAGGGAACTCCAGAAACTTGGAATATGGAATGATGGCAGGATCCCCTATATTTTACCTTAAAGGGACTATGAGAATGATATTCCAACTTTCTGGCTTCTACTGTATTAGGATCCCGACTTGAGGGATCGTACAGATCAGCCCTGAACTTGCATCCCAAAACGGGATTTTTTTCTCGAGATCACCTCAAGCAGACTCCCCACGGCCCGCAACACAACTAGCTAAAGCCTTTGGGTGTAGGGTGTATATAGACATGTCCGTTTAGTTTCAGGGTATGACTGTGTCAAACAGTGGATCTAACATGGCTGTCAAGTCGCCGCAATGGGATTCTCTGCTGCAGGTCTTGCCGTAAGGTGACCGTATCACCGATTACTAGATGCACCTGTCACACGAGATCGTGAAGCTACTAGGGGCTTTCGAAGTGAGCTTATCAAGTATGCCGACTCCAAGGCGCGTGCAGGTGGTGCACTTTGCCGTGTGGGTGTCGGCACAACTGCGCGAAAGCAGTGCCGTGGAGAGGTGGGTTCTGAACTCTGGGAAGTGTGGGGTTGGGGGTTAAGGTGTTCGGGTTTGGGGCTTTAAGGCTTTAGTGTGTCTCAGGTGGGATACCTTATGAGTTAAAAGCTGCTTGGTTAAGAAGTCTATCCTGCGCTTCAGAGAATTAGGGCTCACTATTAGTAGTCTGTGTATAGTCGGAATCCTACTTGGCTATCGCAAAGACGAATATCACTACCCTAAGGCCCTAAAGTAGTTCCTTTTTGGGGTTCATATTTAGAATCCTATTCGGTAATCCCAAAAAGGAACTACTTTGGGGCCTCTGGGTAGTTTTCTGAACTCCGACATGGCGTAGCTTTCTTGCCTCTTGCATGATATGATCGCCTCCTTGCAGATTTTCTGGGGTCTACGCACTGATGCGTTGTTCAAGGGCTTTCCGAAGCTTTGTGTTGCTTCGGCTGTTTTCATGTCGCACATAATATAAGCCCAAGGGGTCATGAAGAGGACAAGTTTTATTATGGGCCACAGAGCTTCATAGACGTGGCGTGGAGTTGTTGAGGACATGTCGACGAGCCCTGCAGCATGTGTTTTTCCTGATTCGCAGCACCGGAATCCTGGGTCGTCATTGCTCCGAATACAACTGTCCCGGAGTCAATCGGTGAGCAAATGTAAGAAACGCATCAGTATCGCATCAGTGCATCTGTGGTGTTTATTCTATATAATCATCGCTGCGTTTCGCTTTAACTATACTGCCGTATCATCATGGTTTCCAGCTATATCCATCTCTTTTATGAAACACCGTCGTATAGTGCAAGAGAGTCATAGCCCCTCCCTAAACGGTCAAGCCAGCCATATTATCTAGGTAGGCCAGCACAGAAGAGGTGCGCTGCAACCTTGACCACGCCAGGCTTTTGCCTTACCTCAGTGCCGAAGATGTCTTCGCCAAGGCAAAGTACCAAGCGCGGCCAGGCGCGCAGCGTGTGCGGGAGTTTCACAAAACACGGCACCTGAATAGCCATGCTTTAGACCTTGAGCCGTAGGATCCTCCTATTTGCGACTCGTAAGGAAGGTACCGCTAGACAGTCATTGAGCATGATCCATTTGTATAAGACTTAAGAGCCATTGAAAAAAGCCCCCCGCTCGAGATTTGAGTCTAGGGTCTGGGGCACAGACTTTAGGTCTAGGGCTTGGGGAGTCTACGTCAGTAGAGAGCTCATGTTTCGGGATTTGGGTCTGAGGTTTCCCAGGCTACCCGGGCGAAGAGTCAGTGTTACACAAAGCAGAGGTTATGGGATCTGTTTATTAGTTGTTTGGGTGCGTTGTTTTTGTAAAGTTGTTGTAGGTTTTGGTGTGTTTCTTTCGTGGGCTTTGGCTTGTATAGGGTTTGAGTGTAACGTTGAAGGTCGTGGTGCATCTGTGGGTTTTGGACGGCACTGCCAGTTCTAACAGCCTCTAAGAAATTGTATATGGAACCCTAAACAGTTCATAAAACCCGATGAAACTTGCAAAATAAGCACTAAAACCAGAACGCCTGCAACAACCGTTTTCGAGGCTCCAGCAAACCCTGGTAACATCCTAATTTACTGATGCTCCTGCTCCCTTTCCGCCGAATAGAGCGCTCACCCTATGCTTTAAATCGCTTAAACTTACCCTAAACCTCTTAAGCTCGAACTTTTGCCTTCAACCTCAAACCACCTCAGCTTCTGCCTCAGGCAAAAAACTCCCTAAGCTCTGCGCCCTAAATCCTAGAGCCTTTCTGAAATCCTAAGCCCCTAAGCCCTAAACCCCCCTTGTTAAAATTTGTCCCGTAAACCCTTTAAACCCCTGAAACCCGAAACTCCCTAAACCTACCTTCATCCCTAAACTCCCTAAACCCTGCACCCTAAACCCTTAACTCCCTAAACCCTAAGCTCCCTAAACCCTGCACCAGGAAGCCTGGACGAGACCTGGTTGGATCCGATCCACATCGCAGCCGGCTTGGGAGCAGCGCCTTGGATTCTACAACTTTCAGGGGTTTAGGGTTTAGTGTTGAAAGTCAGCTGTCCTGGCGTGACGTTGCAAGCCAGTTGCAAAAAAAAGTTGAGGGTTTAATAAGGTTTAAGGTTTAGGATTTAGGGTTTAAGGTTTAGGTTTTAAGGTTTCGAGTTTAAAGTTTAGGGTTCAAGGTTTACGGTTCTAGGTTTAGGGTTTAGGGTCAACTTCAAGGCTCTCTTGCCGGTCCTTTTGAGGGGGAGGGGGCTTTAGGGTTTAGGGGCTGGTTTACCGGTCCTTTTAATTTTAAGCGACTTACAAGGGGTGTAGATGGGGTTTTATAAGGGTCTTGTCTCGTCCGATGGGGTTTTGTAGTGTTTTCTGTGGCTGTTTATGGCAAATGGCTTTACGGGGTTGATAAGGTGGGGTAAGATGTAGCTGGAGATTTTGATTCTAGGTTCAGGATTTCGGGTTTAGGATTCAGGGATTAAGCTGCGGGGCTACACCCTTGAGGCTTTAAGTTCGTTGCGTCGGGGTGTGGGACTTTCCGTTTCAGAGTTTGCTTGAGGGTAGTAGTATAATTTCTTTCTCTGGAAGCATGAAGTCACTAGCCACCGTAGTTATTTTGCATAGTCAGCTGGCATTCGCAGCTTTGTCACGCTTCGACCAAGAAATCGCCAAGCAAGCAAGAGGAAAGACGGACAAGGTAGCTGTTTGCCCTTGCCCTGCCATGCGCTTGGCGTGCTTTTATTTACAGAGGTTTGCCTTTTTCTTGGCACCTGTACTTTCTGAAGACTTCCTATGGCTGAGTCAAAGCTATGATGAGATTCCCCAATGGCTTCTTGATCTATCCGAGAATCCGAACAGCTTCGTCTTGGTGGGGATCTTCGGGCCATGTTCTGGCAGCACCAGAACCGCGAAGATCCGACGTCTTTGCTTAGAGCTCGGGTTAGACTCGGGACGGGGACACAATCGAGTGGTGCAACTGGGAGATGTCTGGGAGAAGGAGCGGAGAAGGAGGTTTCATTACTTCATCTATGCCGACGACAACGGTGAGTTTACTTTCAAGGCCAACTGCTCCCCTAGTGGATGCGGGGATATCGGCTTGACACCGGACCCAAATGAGACGGCGCCTCTTTTCTTTCAGCGTCTGCTTCTCGTGCAGCAGCCGGCGGTATCATCCCCGATCCTTTGTCATAGTTGGGTAAAATTTCACATTTTTAAGTGTGCTTAAAGCCAATAAGGAATAAAATTTAAAATTTTATCCTTATCCCAATCATGAACCAGGATCTTGGGGGACGAGGACTGCCGGCCGGAGAGGATGTTCAGCTGCTCGACGGTCTTTGACCGGAAGTGTATCGCCTTCCATTGGTCCGTGCGACGTAACTTCCGAGTGTTCGAAGATTTCGTGGAGGTGTCCATGCTCGCCGCTGCCACTTGTTCTCTCAATGAGGTGATGGAAGCAGCCTATCGTGGATACACGTGGTCGTACCGGGCATTTCAGACAACCGGGAACGGCACTCGTTACCATGAGCACAGAGGAAGCTACATCCGAAACATGCATCCTTGCTTCCCCCGCAAAGTTCCGGGTGGCTACCAGGACAGTCAACCCTAGACCCTAAATCCTCAACCTTAACCCTTTACCTCCAACCCCGTAAACCCTCAACCCCAAAACCCCTAAACTTCTAAAGCCTAAATCCTAAACCCCAAACCCTACCTCTAAATCCTAAACCCCAAACCCTAAATCTTAAACCCCAAACCCTAAATCTTAAACCCCAAAACCTAAAACCCTAAGCCCTCTTCAGGACAGTCAACTAGTCGCCTGGATGCGGCCGCAACTCTCGCGATGCGCTTCCGAACAGCTCGGGCCATCATCAGAGCTTCTAGGTAGGGCTTTGGGACATTTTATATTTTCTCTTATTGGGCTTAAGAGGATCTTACCTACTAATATTTTTCAAAGGCTTTAAAAGCCCCTCCTAGGCTTCAGCGCGGTTGCGATCCGGAAGATCAGTGTTTGAACCCTCCCAGGAACGTGGATTATTCGACCTTTTTAACATGTTCTCCATGGGCAAGGGGGGAGGACTACTGCGTGAAGAAGCCGACAAGTGTGACACGTCTTCCTAAGCTGGACGGACAGCGCTTTGTGAACTTATACATGGGCGGCATGCTCGGGCATGGACTGCCGGATATTCCACAGTTGGATCCGACGAGCCCTCGAGATCGACTTTGCTCCCTCGGCCGCCGCAACTATAAAGGTCTCGTTCGCCACTTCGCGTCCAGGCCGACTATGAGAAAGATATCTCATCTGCCAGCCGATGGACATTGCAATGACCTCTGCAATGCGCTGTTGATAGGGGCTACAGTGCAAGCTAAGCATCCCAGCCATGCCGTCGCCGAGGTGGCCAAGTTGCAAGCCATAGAAGAAGCCAGGTCTGCCAGTAGTACCCGCTTTCTACTTTAGGGTCTTCTTATTGAAGCCGAATACTATGAACCAGGATACCCTGGTTGTTGAGGGGCTACAGGGGGAACCGAGGAGAGCCACATCTGCATGACAAGCTTTCTCCGCACCTGGTCCATGATGGACCTCCTTGGATCAGGAGCGATGTTTCAGAAGAAGGCAGCCCTTACATAGACTAGATAAGGATAGCGATAACTGTATGTAGGTGGGTAGGGAGGTAGGTATCCGGCCTGGATCCCGTGCCTTTGGAAGTGAAAGTGAAAAGGTAGGCAGGCAGGCATGTATATACAGAGTAGAA
The DNA here is from genome assembly GCA_905221615.1 of Symbiodinium sp. CCMP2592. NCBI lineage: Eukaryota > Dinophyceae > Suessiales > Symbiodiniaceae > Symbiodinium > Symbiodinium sp. CCMP2592. Next base: position 768,538 of record CAJNDT010001101.1, on the reverse strand, counting down.
TTTCTTAGTGTTCTCAGTCAACAAAAAAGCCATGGAATCACATTTCGAAGAACCCAGAGAGCCCAATACCCGTTAATCAAGGAATATGGCTTAAAGTATATAGGGACTCATATCATGATTTAAGCTATATATTCCTTAATTAAGGGGGTATTGGGCTCTCTGAGAACCCTGGAGGATGGTCTTCAATGTACGAGCTGCTCCAACGGGAGGTTGAGCGTCGCTCCCCCCAAAGCCAAGTTGGAGCTAGGGACCCAGTGGCTTTGACGGCAGCCGTGCCGCGCGAGGTCTGGGAATCCATTTCGATTCCGGGGGACCTCGGCTGGAGCGATTATCCGTGTCAGGTAGACACCTTTGTGAGGCTGATTCTTCGGGGTGTCGAGAATTCAACACTCCGTGCTGGATTTGTGCATGCAGCGCAGACTTACATTTTCAGCTGTGAGATCGGATCATGGTTGCACCCAAGTATGGCATCTGTTTGGGCGGTCATCGTGCTCATTGGACGCCTGGGCGTGAATGTGGAGGTCACGTCGCCTTGTGACACATAAGAAAAGTTTCCCAGAGGGCCAATATACATTGCCATTATGGAATTAGGTCCGCAAAACCATAATAGGGATGGTCTTTCAGTACCTACGTGCATTAATGGCAGTGTATATGGACCTTCTGGGTATAATGTAAGTCTCGCGACAGGCCATGCAAGCTCCGCACCTTGTCGCTGTGAGCGCTCAGCCCAATGTAGCCCGAAAATCCGAAACCACAAAAAATCCCACACATTTCTGGATCCTTAAAACCTAAAGCTCTACAGCCCAAAATCCTGAAACCCTGAATCCATAAGCCCTTCATAGTAATTAACTCTTGAAAGGCATCCGGACACGATCCCTTGCTTGAAGGAGCTCCTGTAGCAATCCTTAGACGAGCGTTTCCAAGAACAGCAAAGACGGCTGATAGCAACCTTTACAGGAACCCTTCATCGAACGCTTGCAGGGACCCTTCCAAGCAACCCTGAAAGGAAGCTTTGCGTGAGCAACCATAGCAACCCTTAATGGCACAGTCAAAAGACCCTTGAGTACACAGGTGCCAGCCATGGAGGTGCTTCTGAAGCACGTGGTGGAGACGGCGCGCACCCCGATCAGTTTGGGGTTCAGAGGGTTTCTGTAACGGTTAAAGGGGTTTCTTTGAGCGTTCCATGAGGGCTTTGGGAGTAGCCGTCGGGTTTGAGTTTATGGGTGATCAAGGATGGAGGGTTCAGGAGGCTATAGACTCCTTAACTGAGGGTTTAGTGATGAAGGGTTTGGGCTTTCAGTGATTTCGGCTTTTGGGTTCAAGTCGAGTCTATAAGTAGGGGGTTTAAGGATTTAGGTATTCAGGGGTTGAATATCCGAGGGTAGGTTTTCGATTTGCTTTTGAAAGTTGCCTCAGGTCTGCCGTAAGTCGCCTTCGTTTCTGTTACGCTTCTAAATCGCATGTCTACATAATCTGTCGTCAAAACCCAGTCACGGCCACTTGAATTATGTTGGCATTGTGTTCCAATGCGAACCATGAGGTTGGCTGCAAACATAAGTTAACTCGTACGAATATCTGTGTGGCGCAATATTAGCATCCTAAGCGCTGAGCCCCTTGCGTCGTTCTAGCACGGTGAATGCAGCAGAGGGTTCAGAGGCCAGACGTTAAGCTGGTTTTGTCTTGTAGTGAGTAGTTCTGATTCTTCTTGTTGTCAGGCTGATTTGCCACGACAGGGCATGAGCAATCTACTCACTTGCCGACATCATTTGACGATTCTGTTTCGAGCTGCTGTACTGCCAGAAATGTTTTTGTCGAATATAGGGTCCTTCATGATTACCTATACTGTTTTTGGCGGGCCCTTAGTATCATCGTGTTGTAATATACACCAAAACCATGTTCTAATTAATGAGGCCCTTATCCATAGACTTCTTAAAGGAATTATCATAATGCCATTTAACGGAACCTTATTCTAATTATAAAGACCCCTTTTTCTACACGTATCCTACAGCAAGCTCTAAGAAGTCGCAGGCCAAGCTGAAGACTGAAGAGGAGTATGTGAACACTCAGTGTGGCTTGGCTGATATACCGGGGGGGGGAAGGGGTAAATAAATAGAACAGGCTTTCTGGGTATATTCATAGGGATCCTTAGGGGTGTAGGGGGGAGGGGTGTAGGGGACTATATTTCCTTAAATAGGCCTTATTAGTCCTTATCATGGGCCTTAAGGCCCCCTACCCCCCCCCCCCCTCCCCCTACACCCCTAAGGATCCCTATGATATATTGTAGGTACCACTCACTCTATATGTACATGCATGTATGAACTTATGCATACGTAAAATAAGTACACATGTATATGTAATATGTATGTAATATATATATATATATATATATATATATGTGTGCACATGGACTATAAGGGAATACAGGTATTCTTTGTTTCGAGCTGCGATAGTATCCCTATAGGCCCGCGACCAGACGTAAACTCAAAGCCTACATAGGAAGATCGTGCACGACTGATTCGGGAATCCTTCGAACGAATGATGGCAGATGAATAAGCGACGGTGAAATGAGCGGATCCGTCGGGACGGTTTGAAACAGTCCTGCCTTGAATGAGCTCACTACGACATCATGACATCATGTGCCGCTTCGTGGGGTGATTGATGAGCCGATTGTCATGAACATTTTTCACAGGTTTGTGAGCTGCGAGCAAGGTAGACGGAGTCTTGCACACGGAGCCATAAGATGAGAACGCCAACCTGCCTGGACTTTACCTCTGCACTTACATGTCTTTTCACGACGCTGCGAGCGGCATTCACGGACTGAAGAGTCTCCAAGGCATGCGTGACTTGGGGCTCATATTACATGAGGCACCTACTTACCCAACCTTGAGCATAGATTTGGGTTTCCGTTCTGGATTGTCTGTAAAACAGAAGCAGGAGCCAAACTCTCCAACCCCAGAGCAGCGAGAAACTTCAATTTCCATACACATTCAACTCCAACAAATACAAAAGTCGAGATGTAAGAAAGGGCTTGAGAAGGCTGAGCTCAGTTTCAGGGGTATTACGGGCTTACCCTAGTCCCCAAAGACCAAACGCGCTGCCGCGCATGAAGCGGAGACCTTTGTTCGCCCTAAACCCTAAACCCTAAACCCTAAACCCTAAACCCTAAACCCCCAAAGGCCTGGTCCACAAGATCACAGGCGAAGGCGAAAACCGCCAGGAGTGGCAGCTCGGACATGGGTTGGTTAAAGCCTTAAACCCCAAACCTCTTAACCTTCAACCCCCCCCCCCCCCCCCCCCCCAAAAAAAAAAAGGCCCTAAACCCTGAACCTCTTAACCTGAAACCCCCCCCAAAAAAGCCCCAAAAAGCCCTAAACCTCTCAACCTAAAAGCCCCAAAAAGCCCTAAACCGATAAACTAAAGCCGTACTGGAGGCCTGAGTCTCCAAGGCATCCACGGGCCCTAAGACTCCATGTACCCATATAGTAAGTACTTAGGCCTTAAAGGGGTCCCTATATGGGTACTTTAAGGCCGAAGTACCTACTAGATGGGTACATGGAGTCTTAGGGGGGGTGGGGTGAAGGTAGGAAAGCGATTTCCGAAGAGGAACTCCTAGGATGCCCAGTAGTACCCTTATTAGGGGTGCCTTTAAAAGGATCTATAAGGGTTCCTTAAAGGGATCTATAAGGGTTCTATAAAAGGTTTTTTTGGTTTCCGAAAGTTAGGGGCTAGGATGCCCAGTAGTACCCTTATTCCCTTTTTGTAGTCCTAGGTTCCTTATAAAGTTACCCAATACCAAAAAGAGAGGCCTTTTTTGTCTTAGGTTACTGGGTATCCTAGGCTCTCATAAGTATTTGGGATTCTTCGTCTCTTTCTCTGGGTTGTTGGGGGCAAGTCAGCAGCCCTACCTACCCCTGTTCCAGTTCCTGATGTCTTCAATAGACCAGGGTCCACAAACTCGTCAAGCCTGTTCGATCCTAAGTCCTATATGCAAGACCTTAACAAGTCGTCATTGGTTTGTCGGTTTGGAGTTCCGCACATGCGGCATGCCACAGTTTTTGGAGGTACCGGAGGGCTAAAGGGCTCAAGACGTTGAGGCGCTCCAACGACACGGTTCTAGGGTGCGGGTGCTTTCAGGGTTTCGACGTTTCGATTGGAGATTGTTCGATATCTGCTTCAGAACCGTGTTGAAACACGGTAAGGTTATCATTCATGTTTGTTTCAGTTCTGGGGTGTGTGGGTTTCTAGGCGTGCTGGCGTCATAGTTACGCAGCATCTTTCCGTTTGGTATGCGACCAGTTTTGCAGACTTGGTGTGGGATACTGATTTTCGGACTTCGGGCTTTTGTTCTTGAGTTAAAGGGGAGAAGCTTGACATGAAAGATTCGTGCTGCACATCGAGGGGACAAGGATCCGAATATCCTTTGGCCCGTCACAGCCCAGGAACGAGAATTACTACCAGCCGCTGCACGATGCCACCAACGCAGGCTGGTGGCTTCTCGGGTCCCGACAGCAACAACAAACAATCAAACAAGACTAGCAACATCTTCTAATAAAAACTGTCACAATTCGGCAACCAAAGCTTCAAATGTGCCAGCAGGCACGGCCCGGCATCACCCTAGGGATATTGGTTGTTTCAGCTTTATGATGTAGCGGTTGCAAATGAAGGAGTTGCAGTTCAGGGCGCGGCATTTGGTTTCGGGGCTCATGGTTTACAGGGTATAGTCTATATGGATATGTATAGGGACATGTACAGGGATATGTAGAGGGTTGAGTGTTGAGGAGTTTAGGGGTTCCGGGGTCGCGGGTTGACAATTCTGCTGCCTTTCTCGACCATGGCAAGCCCAAGGCGAACCCTCATGGGTAACTAAGAAACACTAAGCACTGAAAGGCTGAAGCCGCATGAATGTCGAAGCTACATAAGGCTAAACGCCGTCCACGGCGGAAGTCCTACACTCGGTGCTCGCATAGCTTTGTCGCAGTGTTTAGAGTTTGGAGTCTCGCTGGTGTGGAATAGAAGGTTACGTTTAAGACTTCTCGTTCTGCAAGTGGAAACTCTTCCTTCCTTCACCCAGTTGCAGATAACTGCTCAGACGCGGGGCTGCGGAACCTTTGGAGAGTGCACTTATGCAGCAGACCGTGTATTCCTGCCCTGCACCATCCTGATTTCCAATAGCCCCCTGAACGCCAAGCATAAAAGCCTGAAAGGCATCCGCGACGTCTCCATGTGGCTCCTTGAGCATAAAGCCGATGCCAGAGCCAAGAACAAGGATCCTTGGGGGAGTTTACGGGTTCGCTGGGGATCTCACAATCAATGGCCCCCCTCCCACTCTTAATGAGGCATGCAATAGGGATGCTTCCCAGGTATTTGTTGAAAACAAGACTTGGGTTGAGAGTTGACTTCAAAGGATCTGGGAATCTACCGTAAGCCTCGAAGCAAACTTAAGCACTAGATTCTAGATCGTATGATTGTGGCTCTATCTGCAAACCCTAAACCCCTACACCCTGAACCCCTAAACCCTAAACCCTGCAATGCGGACCTCGTTTTTGCTAAGTAGGAGGGAAAAATACCCTAAACCCTCAAAGCAGGGTTCCGAAGTTTTCTGAGATTCAGGGTTCGGGCGTCGCCTTTGGCTCCTAGGTCTGGGGGGGCCTTCGGCTCCCTTTAAGCGATCTACAACTATAGCCTCCTTAGGATGTTTTTAAGTTTTTGTTCGTATAAAACCCAAGAGAATCTTAAACACATGGTTTTGATTATGGTTCTAAGTGGGGTATAGACAAGGCTTACGCTTCCTCAGAAGGGCTACTGGGTTCAGGGTTTCTGCGAAGGAACCTATAACCCTAGGGATCAAAACAGCCCAAAAGCCTTGCATAGTATGGTCTTTGGGCCCAACAGCCTTAATATACGAGTGCTTAGATCCCCAGGGTAAGGTGGAGGGTTTAGGGCTTTGAGGGTCGGGCACTTCTGAGAGACCTCGTTCTGAAAAGGGCTCTGAGGGTTGCAGTAGTTTAAGGGTGACTGTAGGGCTTAGGGCTGACGGTTTAGGGTTAGGGCAATAGTGTGCAGGGGTTCAGGGTTGTTTCTTTAGGCTTTGAGCTTCACCGACTACCGAGTCTATTTATGAGTATCATTTCGTGTGTTTGATTCGAGCTGCTTGTTTCAGGAACAAGAGTACTATGACGACCAGTAAGTAAAGCGAGTACTTGTGCTCTAATAACATTGGTATCATGTCTTTCATTTTTGTGATACAATACTTCGTGGTAGAGCTTGTAAGACTACACTTAATGCGAGCATTCACAACTGCAAGTGTTGAACGGATCTGGCTTTCAGGAAGAATAGGGGTACTTTATCGATGGCCGCTGCACTAAGGACCCTATACAGTTCAGGGTTCGGCGTTGGGGAAGCTCCTATGTCGTGTAGGATTTTGGGATGCATAATGCGACTTCATCCAAGGTCCCCTATGAGTTCTGTAATAGACATGAGTATAGTTAGTAAGGTCAACGGCCGCGCCGGTGCTGGCAAGTCAAAGCGCGACGATGGCGACATTAACACTTCTCCAGTGACGCCGTGAGCCAAACCGTTGACGGTTACACTGGCAAGCTTGATTCACAAGGTCTGCTACAGCTCCAAATTCACGTGGTCTGGCGCTCACTGCGAGTATTCTGCAGGCAGCCGCAGTGTTTATGTACCCCTCCATCGTTTATGTTGCTTTCACGAATTCGAGTAGTTAGCCCTCTCCGCGCATCCTTCTGAGACCGGAACCCTCCGGCCCTAAAAATCTACGTAAGCCCAAAATTCCACACCCCGAACTCCAGTCAACTTGGTGCCTCCCAGGGCGAGGCCCCTCATGTTCCATTTCTCACTTCCGTTTAGGAACCACAAGAAGCCGATCAAGGTATTGTGGAAAACTTGCTCTATCCAGAAAACCCCAGTCCAGATTCCCAAGCCCCCAACCCTAAACCCCTAAACCCTAACTTTACACTTAATTGAGGATCTCCCTCTGAAGGAGCCCCCTTACAAGTGAACAAGTCTGCAAGAGACTGCAGAGTTTCTGCACAGGTAGTGCCTGAACATCGAAACCGCGCACCCAAAACTTCGAATCCAAAGCCAGAAGCCAGAACAAGTGAGGTCCTCCGAAGTTCTGGTTGGTTCCTCATGCTGTACACCCTAAATCCTCAACCCTAGGACCTAGAGTAGGCCCTTATTCCCTTTTTCTAGGGTTCAGGTTCCCTTATAAGCCCCTTTAAACCAAAAAGGGCAACCTTTTTATTCCTAGGTTACTCTTGGGTCTAGAACCCGACAAGACCCAGAAGTACCCCTTTCAAGGGGTCCTTGACGTGCCCTGCAGCAGGACGGAGTTACTCCTCTTCACTTTGTAGCTCTCCGAGGCCGACATGAAGTGGGGCGTGTGGTTTTGCTAAGGGTTTCTGGGTTTCCCAGAGAGCCTGATATCCCTTGCATCAGCTGTATGCTGCTTGTAAGGAAGTCCCCTCTACGGCGAAGGGCATGGTCTTCATTGGCCCAACATTCCTCAACAAGAAAGAAAGACTGTTGGAGCATTGGGTTCTCTGGGTCAGGACAGGGAGTTTGGGGTCCAGGCTTGGGGGTTTTGAGGTGCAGTTCAGAAATGGAAGATGCCACAAGCAAGCCCAGGTGCAAAACAGAGATGCCATCAGAAACTCAATGTTTCAAAACCCGTTAGTAACATAGATCCCTAGCTCTAGCCATGCGAGATGGAAGCAACCCTAAACCTGCGACCCTAAAGTAACACGTCGAGATCACTGCCACCTAGTTGTCGTCAGTCAATGTGCTTGTGAACCGAGAGACCTCGAGAGACCTCGTCTGGCAGAGTCCGACTGGAGAGAGCTTACAGTGACATGTGGGAGTTTCCGAAAATTGGGGGTACCTTGTTTTGGGGGCCCTTATAATAAGGATCCTACTATTTAGGGTACTATATGAGGGTCCCCTATTTTGGGAAACTCCCATGTCGAGTAGGGCTGCTACAAAGGGGAGCAACCTGTGCATCAGCCATTTCCAGGCTTCAGGGCTCAGGGCTTTGAAAGTAGGGCTAACCCCTAAACCACCAAAACCCTAAAACCTGAATCCCTTAAACCCACAACTTGGAGTTTAGGATGCAAGGATCCGGCTAGCCTCAAGCCCAGTGGCAAAAAAAAGGTTTAGAGGGCTTCACGCAGAGGCATCAACGGTGGCCTCGAGGCCGACGAAGAGCTGACGAAACTGGTCCAGGTGCCGTTGGGTTTAGGGCTAAGGGGGATTTACGGTTTAGAGTCGATAATTTGGGGTTAAAGGTCCATTTTCGGTTTAGGGTCTATTTAGACCGGGCGAGCTCCAATCAAGCCGGTGTAAAAGGGTACATTTTGGGTTTAGGGTCTTTTTAGGGTCTATCATTTATTTAGGGTTTAGGGTCTGTTTATGGTTTAGGGTCTTGCAGAGTTCTTTCGGAGACTTTTGTTCAAGTGATTTTTGGGCTTATGGTGTTTAGGGTCTACAGTGCACACCGGAAAGTTGCCGGGATTCCCTGTGCTTTACCTTGAAGGCACCTGGATATTGATGTTCCAACTTTCTGGCATCTACCTAGCCTTAGGGTTTAGGGTCTGGCAGAGTTCTTTCGGAGATTTTCTGTTGAAGAGCAGTTGAGTTGTAAGGTCTTGGGGCCTTAGAGCTCACAAGTTAGGACCGAGAGTTCAAGGGGATAGTGGAGTTCCAGGGCCAGCGTGGAGGGAGGCGGGTCTCAGGCTTTAGGGTTTTAGGTTTTGTGGTATCCTAGGAGATGTACAAACATAAGTGGTGCCCAGGGTCATAGCAGGCATCCCTCAACAAAACACCCATAAGGCTGCCCAGGTCTGCACCAACCTAGATGTGCCGTTATGCCTGAACAGGTGTGCTTTAGGTGCATATATCATTTCACACTGCTTATGGGTAAACCAACCAAAAACACAATCCAGTCTTACACTTTCGCTCCTCTATTTTTAAGCAAACTAGCGTGAACCCGATGCCTAGAAACCTTACACTCCCAGGCCCTAACCCTACAGCCATCTTTATGAAACCTCAAGCACAAGACCTTCCTACAGCCGTGCAAAAGCTTCTGCGGCCGTAAGCCCTAAACCCTAATGGCTAAACCCTATAAACCCTATAAAGCCGAGTTCCTCAAACCTAGAGGGTTTACAAAGCTTGTAAACCCTACGCGAACCAGGTGCTACTCCGGGGGGGCGCCTCCCTAGAAGCCAGGACTGCTTGTCTAAACCGGTCACCTGCGGTTTTACGCGTAGAAGTGGCGACATGTGTAGATACATATATGTATATATGATATGCACATGAATGTGTATATACATATACAGATACATACATGAATATATGCACATATGTATGTATACATCTATTACACATACATATACCTCTATACAGATACATAAACATATACATAAGTAGCCATCATTTTTGGCTGTTGGGTATTCAGCCCCTAAGACCTCAGGATGTAGGCCCCGGGAGGCTTCAGAGATTTATGGAGTCCAGCGTGTAGGCCGAAGTGTATATACGGATGAACAGGAGGGCACGGAAATTGGGCTTGGATTCATGATGGATCCCATGCTTGTTTGAGACATCGCGCTCCCAGAGCTGTTCCCCACATTTCGCGCCCTGTACCGTAAAGCCTAAAGCTTGAGGCTTGATAACCCCGAAGCCAACACTCCCAAACCCCAAAACCCTCCTCCAACTTCTCAAAGCACTGTTGGGCTTTCTCACCTCGTCCCTTGTTGTTGGTTGGCTGGCAATTACAGGTCTCGGGGTTTCTCTGGGGATTGGGTCTCGGAATATGGGGTATGGGGGTCAGACTGCACAAGGCTTGGGATTTTGGACATGTTTGGCTGCTTTCTGTGTCCTTTAATCATGCTCAAGTTCTGCTTCGCCACACGGACTTTCGGACTCTGTTGATTTCATTGGGCAGTTGCGGGGCGAAACATGTTGGATGTACAGGGCTCCCCGCTTTCCAGGGCTTCAGCACGCTGAGGTGCTTGTTTTTTGCCGTTGTGTGCCGAGTGGTGCTCTACGTAGACATTATGTTATTGAGCACACTCAAACTTTGACGATTTGCTCCTAGACCCTCCTTCTACTACTTCTACCGTCTATTAGACCCCAAATACCTACTATTAGGACCATATGCCCCTATTTGAGGGTACAAGGAGGGTCCTGGCTTGGTCTGAACTTCAACCCAACAATTCAGATTCTAAGCCTGTGTGACATCCTCTATGCATCGCTTTCAGGCCTTTGAAAAACGCGACAACGCCTTGCAGCAAAAGCACCTTAAACTTTGCGATCCCGCTCCTTACGACGAAGCGGTGAGTTTTCTTTGCCCCCTCAATCTTGTCGGTTCGTGAAGTGGTTCCCGTATTAATCCAAGTTTGATATTGTGACTTCCTCGCTCCTTTGATAACCCCCCCCCCAAAAAAAAAAAAGTAGGTGACATTGACATAAAGGCCCAACCCCTGCAAAAGTTTGTCTACATACTTTTGTGGTTCAAGTCAACACTTTTGGCTCAACATAAGCCTGGGCATCTTGCTTAGCTTACAGACGGACACACCCATTTGCTGCAGACTGCCATGGCTTTTTGTTGCTGACTGATGTGTGGATTTGTTTGATAAAGGTTTTCAGGTTTCCTAAAAGGGTTCTATAGGGCTTTATACAGTTGCTATGGGCTGGAACCTTGGGAGTCGATATGTTGAGGATAGGAGGGATCATTGCAGGCATAGCCGGAGAGCCCAGATCTCCTTCAGGGTGAAGGCAATGTAGGGTTAAACGCTATAGGCTATAAACCCTTGTATATAGGTTTAGAGCTAGTCTAGGAATCGGTTTAGGGTTTAGGGTTGCTGTTTGGCTGCTGCCGACGAGGTCGTTCGTCCGCGTAGTTAAGGGTCGGGGCGTAGCAAAACTCGTACACCCTCCAACTTGGAAGCCCTAAAACTTATTAGGCCGGGAGCATGAACCCTAAATCCCTTATCCCTTGAAGCCCTAATCCTCAGACCCTTACCGCAAACTCTTAACCCTTATCCGTCAAATTTTTCATATCCCGATAATGCCAGGATCCCAGCCGAGCACCCGGATAAATTGTTGCGCGGACAAATCCCGCCCCTTGGCAGCTTATGCATGAGAGTTTGGGGTTTAGGGAGCGGTGAACCAGAGCAAATGCCTAGAGGCACACGGGCCGTACAGTTTAAGTAGGGTGCTTCGTGGGGAAACTCCTCAACCCTAAACCCTAAACCTTAGCCCTGAACCCTAAACCCTAACCCTAAACCCTAAGCCGAAACCCGAACCGGGACATGCGGCCCACGACCCTACGAAGCCCATCCGGTTGTCAATATGGTCCGAGTCTGAATATAGAGATTCGGTAAGGGTTCCATAAGGGTTGAGAGGCTGCTAAAAGTGTCACCGGGCTTTGTCGTAAGTAGGGTTACTATGGTAGGGAAACTATGATTACATCTTCTTTTCGCACTAACAAACGTACTTATATCTCTATTCACTCAGGGTTCAGGGTTTAGGCAGCACCGCCGGGTGCGACATGCAAGCCTGATGCCACAGGGATATGGGGTTTATGGTGTTGGGATTGATGATCACGCCCTTTGCCAGTTGTTAACGGGCTTTGTGCTTCCTGGAAACAGGTTGACATGTCAGGTACATCCCAGTTTCAAGTTAGCACACGTTACTGAAGTTTCGGTTCAACGTACTGTGGGGGACAATCGATCTGGGTTGACTTACAGCTTTTCGACATTGTCGCTTTGGGGCTTTACGGTTTACGCTTGAAGGCTTCCTGCAGACCACCCGCATGATGTTCCCGCTGCGGCATTCGGCTCCAGCGCACTAACACATTAGGGATCGTGAGCTTTCGTGGCGTTCTTTGCCGAGTTCTTTGAGCAATGCGCGAGCTCGTTCACGTCCAAGCAGGACCCACCGCACAGAGTTTCTGAGCTAGCCACCACATGATCTGCCACAGTACCCTTGCACAATAAGTCCCAGCAAGTCCTCAGGAGGGCAGCCAGCTAATATAGGGGCCTTAATAATTAGGGGGTTCCTTATTATAATTTTGGAGGGCACCAAAACCCTATTCTAATCATTAAGGCCCCGATATGCTAAGGAGAGCCAGAGCTTGTATGCAACTGTTGCTACTGGCCCGAGACCCGAAACCCCACTCTCGGCCGCAAATCCGGTACCCTGACATCCGCAGCTTCCTAAGCTGGTTTCGGGTTCAAAACCAGGGTGAGGCAACTCCTAGACCCCCCAACTAACCTCTATTATACCTTAAATACCCATTTTTAAGGGTCATAGGGGCTCGATGAATGGGACTCGAAACCCTAAACCCTTGGGGTGTCCTGGCTGTTCTGAAGTTCCACCTCTTTTCTGTCCCCAATATCGGCGCTTGGCCCAGGAAGTAATATTAGCGGCCTTAATACTTCCTTTAAGGCTTCCTTCAAAGGGTTCGAGAAGGACAATTAGAATAAGGAACCCCAAAACAGTAATTTTTTAGTCCCCTATAGTCGTGGTTGTCAGGTTCGAAGCAGACAGCTTGCCTTTGCACGCATCTGCATATGTGATGTGTCAATGTACGTCTTTGTTATACTGCTGCGTGTGTTTGTCATGAGCAATAACTTGGGGATGTATGCCCTTGCACACTTCTTGGTTGTTTCGAGTCTGTTTACTCCGCAGTGTGTCAATCAGTTCGGGTTCTGCCTTCAACTCTAGAAAGATGGTCGTTTCGCCTAGGCTACTTGGACGATCATGGCACTTAGTAAGTAGGGCTATAGGTACCTTAACTTAGGGTTACAAGTAGATATAACTATGGTTTGCTTATAACCCTACTTACTAAGTCCCATGATCCTCTAAGTAGACCCTAAACCCCAAACCCTATAGATCCCTTTAAGGACCCTACTTACTAAGGTTGCGCCGCCCCCCCCCCTATTTGCCCGCACCCACTTGCAAGCTTGTTTGTTGCCCGGCAGTCTTTGAAGACAGCAGGCCTTTGCAACATTGCCTTTGTAGCAAGTTTCGCCCTTTGCTGCTGGTTAGATGCATATAATATACATATATATACATGTCTATATATGTGTATATATGTGTATATATGTGTATATGTGTATATGCGTATTTGTATGTATATGTATATGTATATGTATATGTATATGTATATGTATATGTATGTGTATGTGTATGTGTATGTGCATGTGTATGTGTATGTGTATGTGTATGTGCATGTGCATGTGCATGTGCATGTGCATGTGCGTGTGCATGTGCATGTGCATGTGTATGTGTATGTGTATGTGTATGTGTATGTGTATGTGCATGTGTATGTATGTGTGTGCATATGTGTATATATATATATGTATATATATATATATATATATATATATATATGTATGGATATATAGATATACATATGCATATACATATATATATATATATATATGTTATGTATTTGTGTATGTATATACACATCTTTACGTATTTGCATATGCATGGGTATGTATAAGGTGCATATATATGTATATATATATGTCTATATATATATGTATATGAATAAAATGTACATATGTATACGTGCACCTTATATATACATATATATATATATATATACTCATATTGTATGGTATATATATACATATTTATATATATATCTATCTATATACATATATATATATATATCTGTAAACATATATCTGTATGTGTTTATATATATATATATATATACATGTATGTATGCATGTGTGTATATATATATATATATATATATATATATATATATATATGTATTTCTGTGTGTATATGTGTACGTATTGTGCGTGTCTGTACTTTATATATATATATATGCACATAAATATATATATGTATGTAGGTAGGTAGGTAGGCATCGTGTTACTGGGAGTGTAGGGTCGTGGGCAAATTAGAGGGGGGTGAGGGTAAGGTTACGAGACTAAGGCGCCACAAACCCCAAACTCCCTGAACCCTCACCTCCAAACCCTAAGTCTAATCCCTACACCCTAAACCCCTAAACCCCAAACCCCTAAAACCCCTAAACCCCTAAACCCTACACCCCTAAACCCCTAAACCTTAGGACTCGAAACCCTAAGGTGTTGGTTAATTACTCGTTGGAGATGTCCCAAACCCCCCAAACATCCGCTTGCTACTGTTGATTCCTTATAAGATTCCCTCTGAAAGCCCCGGCCGGTGGTCACACCAAACCCGCAATCCGTCCACCCTAATTGCATGAGTCCTGAATTCCTCGACCCCTAAATTCAAGACCCGTTTAGAGTTTAGCGGTTTATGGTACGCCTGCCGGCTCCTCGCACACGAGACATTGGGCCCCGGGCCGAGTACATTCTCTGGGCATTTGGGTAGCCTACGTGGACGCATCGTCCTAACCTTACTGGTCCACTTGGCGTCAGAAACTTGGACCCAAACAGTTACTGGGGAGGTGCGTGCAGCACGCCGACGAGGAGGTAAGCGATGACTCAGAACAGCACCAGATCATGCCCATACTGTGACAAGCCGAATGCCTCCATCTCTGGGCCGAGTGCCCTGCCTTCGAGCCGACACGTCTGAGACTCAAGCAACAGTTTGCCATACCGGCGGGCTGGTTTGCAGCACAACCACGCGTCACGGCCAAGAGTGGCTGGATGACCTTTGCAGCTTCGCCTTGTAAGGCCAGGACAGCCAAACTGCAGGTCGCGGCTTGCGAGCTTGGCATCGAAGTGCTGCAGAAGTCGAGTGCTTTCCACCCTGTCCGGGGTTCAGGATTCGATCTTGGCGCCCTCGTTCGGGAGGCTTAAACCTGATGTCTTTTTTCTACCTGTCGCGAACCACCTACGCGCCTAGGTTGCTGGGAGCTAAACTACTACCTACTAGCTGAAGGGCTAACCGCCTACGGGAACAGGTTGCTGGCAGACAAACATCAACTAGTTCAGGACAATGCGGCAACCAGATCGGTGCCAAGTTCTGGGAAGTCATCGCCGATGAGCATGGCATTGACCCAACAGGCAGATCCGGTGGTTGCTTAGTCTGTTCTGGTTCGGGTCTAGATGGTTTTGGCCTAGGGGCTGCTTAGGACTGAGGATGGTGTTTGCCCGTTCAGTGTGGGTTTTGCATCCTCCAAACAGTAGACCCATGAACCCCTAGACCCGCAAAGCCCCCTAAGGCCCTACACCGGCCCTACACTACCCTACAACCCTTAATGCCTTATAGACCCCATATGAGACTTTCCCAAAATAGCGGATCCTAATATCTAGTGCCTAAATGGTAGGATCCTTATTATATGGACCCCTCAATAAGGTACCCCCGATTATAATTTTCGAAAACTCCCAAATCTCAAAGCTAATACGGTACCCTAAACATAGCAGGATCCTTATGATATGGACCCTTAAAATAAGGTACCCCCGATTATAATTTTCGGAAACTCCCAAATCTCAAAGCGACCCAGGGTCCCCAATGTAGTTCCTTTTTGGAGTTACCCTATAGGATTCTCCGGGTTTAGGGTTTAGGGTTTAGAGGATTCTATATATGAACCCCAAAAAGGAACTACTTTGGGGCCCTTGGGCAGGTACCTATCATGGCGACTCAGACCTCCAGCTGGAAAGGACTCCCCCCGGGCTTTTCAGCGATGGGGAGTTTAAGGTTTAGGGGTTACGAGTGTTGAGGAGTGTTCGCTGGCACACAATCCAAGCCCATGCTGAAAAGGGGTTACGAGTACTCCAAGTCCGTGCTTAAAAAGGGGTTACGAGTTTAGGGGCTTGGGGTTTAGGAGTTTATAGGGTTTGGGGGTTTAGGGGTTGCGAGTTGCTTGGCCTGAGCGCACGAGTCGCTTACTCACTAAGTGATTGTGCTCAAGTATTCGTCCTGGCGGAGTCGCAGCAGGCCAGTTGCAAAAAGGGGTTGCGAGTTTGGGGGCTTGGGGTTTAGGAGTTCAGAGTTTGGGGATTTAGTTTAAAGGGGGTTTAGGATGTAGCAGGATGGCAGTTTTTGCGAGCTCAGTGCTGCAAGGATTAACGTCTACTTCAACGAGGCCGCCTGCACGCTTGCGATCGCAATTGCCAAATGGGGGTTTCCGAAAATAGGAGACCCTGATATAGTACCCTAAATAGTAGGATCCTTATTATAAGGACCCTAAATAAGGTACCCCTATTTTCTGAAACTCCCAAACTTGGCCGGCTCGTTGCCGAAGACGTTTAGTGTAGTGTACCTTTACACCCTAACCCGCACTTCTTCCCTGCAATACCCGAGCTTTGGCTCCAGCCGCTCTTGCCGCTCGCCCTCTACGGAGCTAGGTTGCGTGCATTTCACCCACACACGTGGACTTCAATCCCTCACTAGCCTAAACCCTGAACCCTGCGGGCTCGTCCTTGCTAGGTAGGAGCGGAAAAAACCTTTAACGGAACCTTAAACCCTAAACCAGGAACCCTAAACCCCTTGACACTCACTTACACGCGTGTACTTAATGAGGCCACCGGAGGTCGCTACGTGCCCCGTGCAGTCTTGATGGACCTTGAGCCAGGCCGGCAGTAGAAATTGGAAGTCCGAGGGGCTGGCAGATTTAGGGTTGAGGGCTTGGGGGTTTAGGGTTTATAGGGTTTAGGAAGGAGTACCCTTATCATATTTGTACAATATACCCCGAGACCTTATTCTAAATTGTAAGGCCCCCCTTTTAGGCCATTCGAGTTCAGGAGTTAGCCCGAGATGAAAGCTTCAGTTAGGTCCCTAAACCCTAAACCCTAAACCCTAAACCCTAACCAAGCAGGCGATTAGGTCATGAGCTCCAGCGGCAAGTGTCTTTTGGTCAGTCAACTATCTGGCCAAATAGTTACGAGTAAGAAACATTTCCACGGATAGATGAAGAAATGATGATGCCATCGGCACTTTTCCTAAGGATTGGCGACACCGTCTGTAGTAGGAGATTCGATAGCTTGCTGTGCTGCTGACAGGCACGATGGACAGCGTCCGTGCCGGACCTTTTGGCCAGTTGTTCCGTCCGGACAACTTCGTGTTCGGTCAGACCGGCGCAGGGAATAACTGGGCTAAAGACTCTTGGCGTGATCACATTCCTGGCTTCATGAGGTTCAGGCGTTAGCAACCTGGACGCCAACTACCCGCTTAATGTGGCCTAAATGCCCACTAATTAAGGACCATAAGGGCTCCATTACTTGGGGGTTGCTGGAAAGATGTGCCTGAAAGCCCTCCATGGGTCCTGCTGGGCCGAGGGACACTACACCGAAGGTGCCGAGTTGATCGACAGCGTGTTGGATGTGGTAAGGAAAGAAGCAGAAGGCCACGATCTTAGTCGTCTGCGAGTGCATGCATAGCTAGATTTAGGTAGTTAATTAGATGGACCGGCATGCGTGTATACATACATACATACACACACGTTTTGCAGTTAGTTAGTCTATCCAAATGCATATATGTTTATACAATCATACATACATATTTACATATATATATATATATATATACACATGTGTATGTATCAGCACACGCACACACACACACACAGACAGATAGGTGCCTTACAGGACCTGTCTTTCCATGGCCCAGCATTTGAAATCACAGGTGTCTTCAGAACTGGTTCGGGGTACAGGGCTGAGGCTAGTTTATGGTTTCAGGCCCAGGGTTCGGCATGCATAGTCTCCAAAGCTTACTACATCTTCATGATTCTGAACTTTTCCGAGCTAAGCGCCACCGTCTCTGCCAACCTCTTCTTGGAGCTCTAAAAGACGCTTTTTTTGCTTGCCAGCTTGCCGTTTTTTGAAACACGAATAGCATTACCTGCCCTGCTTAGCTCGCACCCTGCAACGTGTGGGTGGTTGTCAAAATGATGGTTCCTTTTTTGGGTACCTTAACCCTTGGTGCCGTCTTTTTTTTGGAACCCAAAAAGGGACCCTAGTTTTGACAACCACCTATATGTAGTTTAGACAGCCCTGAGCTGAGGCTGCGATTGCATGCAGGGGTTCCAGCTTTGCCACTCCCTTGGTGGAGGCGCCCAAGACATCGGGACTTGATTAAGGGGTTTCAGCAATGATTATTCCTCGTGCTCGCGAACTGTCGCGGGCCAGGGAGTTCAGCAACTAGATAGCTCCGCATTCGCTTCCGGATGTCTAACGCGAAAAGGTAGGTATAGCCAAACTTCAGTCTGAAGCAGAGAGCTCGACGCCCCAATCTTTCGATGACGAGAGAGACGATCCTATCGACAGGGGTCACAAATGTTCGGTGGCGTCAGTGGTGGTGTCTATACTCCATAGTTGCCACAAGAGACTTTTTTCTTATTCAGTCTCCTGACCCACCCCCCCCGAATCTCAATCTTGAACCTCTTGCCCTCAGCACCCATTTTGTAGCAGACGGACTGAGATGAAAGTTACACATGTCTTAAGCAAGTTTATAGCTTTGCCTCTCTTGGTTGCGGAGCTACGATACAGGCTCCTTGTGAGTGTGCGGGGCTTGGCGATAGCTTGCTGGACGAAAACCAAGCTCCCATCCTCTAACAGGAACAGGTATTAAGGCGAAGGTGAACAACCGCTCTGATGTTGCTGGTGAACGTAGCCCTCCCTTCGGTAAGGCCGATCCCCTCAAGACTTGTCCGTGAATCCTGGTATGGGAGTTCCCGAGAAAAAATGGCTACCTTATTCTGGGGTCCTTATAATAAGGATCCTACTATTTAGGGTACTATATCAGGGTCCCCGATTTTCGGAAACTCCCAACCCTAAACCCGAAACCCTTTATAGAACCCTTATAGATCCCTTAAAGGAAACTCTAAACCCTAAACCGGTGTAAGGCACTGGAGCCGGCATGGGCACCCTCTTGGTGTCCAAGGTGCGCGAGGCCAGCGGAACTTTTTGGGGGTTCATAGGGTTTAGGGTTGAGGGTTTAGGGTTTAGGGTTAAAAATGTAATCCCAAAAAGGAACTACAACGGGGCCTCTGGGTAAGGTCTGAGTGTCTACAAGATACTTGGAGGATCATGGGACTTAGTAAGTAGGGCTATAAGTACCTTTAACTAGGGTTATCAGTAGATATAGCTATAGTTGGTTTACTTATAACCCCACTTACTAAGTCCCCTGATCCTCCAAGTAGTGTGTCTAAAGTTTGGAGTCTGCATGTAAAGTCTCCTGTTTGTAGTCGTGAGGATAAACGGGGGCCGATCATGTCCAAGATGCTGTTTATGTTGATGTGGCGTCCATGTTGTTTTCTATTGCGAAGACTGCTTAAGAAGGTCATGAAGGCCATGACGTTGATGATGTGTGTTTGGACATACTGCCCCTTGAGAATAACGGGGATGAAAGTTCTAATTCGGCCGTGGAAGGAACCCTCACAGCGTGCCAACCGCAAAGTACAGCATCCCGAGATGTTTTCGTTTAAGCAATAAAATCTGTACATAGGTGCGTTTGTTGCGTTGTTTTTCACATCGGTGGAATGTTGTAGCTGCGGGTGTTGTCAGTACTACGACCGTGGTTTTGCTACCTGGGTCTCTGATGGATGTGCCTCGCATCCGTTTTTGAAGGTTTGCAGCCCTTTGCACCGTCTAATAGGCGAATACTGCAACAGCTACTTTGAAGCCGTGGCTGCTGTCAAACTTTTTTCTTTGTGTCGCATGCTCTCCATCCCTCCGTCCTGGTCTTGATTCTTCTTCGCTTGTCCCGTGCTCACAGAATTTCTTCAGCAGTGGCGTCAATGCAAGTCTTACGCGCCAGGAATACCCGGACCGCATCATGGAGACGTTCTCTGTGATTCCTTCACCAAAAGTTTCCGATACGGTCGTGGAGCCATACAATGCCGCGTGGGCTTCATTTCGCCGTGTATATATGTAACTTTCTCCGGGAACTGGGCCCTTTCTTCTTGTAAAGTTGGTGCTGAGGTTCGACATGCCGCATGCCAACCCACTTGGGTGTATGAACCCAGCGGTTCTATGTTCTGTACTACATGCTTTGGCCTCAATGGGGTTGCTCTATGTATGTATGTATATATACCCTAGGGTTCAAGCATGTATTCCCACTGTCCTACGCCAGATAAGTGTTTGAACCCTGCAAAATTTAGGAAATCTAGGGTATCTCCAGACACATGCTTTGGACACGTTATTTCCGAGGTCTTGCCGCAGATTGTTGTTTGACGCTTCTCCCAAAGCCGACAGCCGCAACCTTTAGTGTTTGGGGTTGATGGCCCAACTTTAAACCCTTAAACCTGAAACCTAAACCCTAAACCTTGCATGAGTCCTCGGATCTATAAGCCCTAGTGTTTGAGGTTTATGGCTCAACTTGAAACCCTTTAACCTTAAACCTAAACCCTAAACATTGCATGAGTCCTCAGACCTATAAGCCCCACCTTATTTAAGGACTTTTATAAAGAAATCATATTAGGGAACCCTAAAAAGGCAGCTTCCTTAGGGTCCAGGTAACGAATTAGGGTCCTTAAGGTAATGCAGGATGTATCTCATCAACAGTAAGTCTAATTATGTTTGAGGGTAGTGGGGGTCTAGGAGGGCTGCCCAAGGCCGTTCTGAGCTTCCACCAGCTCGTGGAGAACTCCGACGAGTCCTTCCTCTTGGATAACGAGGATTGCTGAATAAAGCGTGCGTTCCAGCTTGCCTCGTTTAGGGTTTAGGTAAAGTTCTGGACGGCAAGCCCTAAAGCTAAAGAAGAAGCCCCGATCGTGAACAGAAGCGGACCAAGAGACAGTGCAAAAATTGGCATAAAGTGATATGTGCCTTCGTCCAACCACCTAGCCCATATAATGCTTGAAGCAATGAGCTCGATTCCTGCTTCCTCGTAGTCAGGATGCAATAGTGTTTGATTCTGTGTTTGGCGACTGCCTTCTTTGGAAGTCGCTGGGGGTGAGTGTTCTTCTGTTCTTCCCGAGGAAGCAAGGGTTTTTGTTCTGCCCATCTTGCCAGGCACTTTATGACATCTGCTTCCGCACTTTGAAGCTTACGACACCTACCTACGGTGACTTGAACCACCTGGTGTCTGCAGCCATGAGTGGCGTCACGTGCTGTTTGCGCTTCCCGGGGCAGCTGAACTGCGACCTGCGCAAGATCGCCGTGAACCTGGTGCCCTTCCCGCGGCTGCACTTCTTCATGACGGGCTTCGCCCCTCTGACCTCCCGGGGCTCGCAGCAGTACCGGGCTCTGACAGTTCCGGAGCTGACACAGCCGCTGAGCTGACGGAGAGGTCGTGAGGATTGAGAACTTCTCCTAAGCGCCCCAGAACACAACCTGATTTTCGTGAAACTCTTGGCACATTCCGTGTCATAAACACGTGCTCGACGATGGCCCCCTTGTGCTATCTTCTAACCCAAGATGTTTCGTGCTGCCTAGGGCGAAGACGCGACTTCTTGCCTTTGATTGGGTTGCTATTTTCGCATGCGGCTTAGGCAGATGTTTGATGCGAAGAACATGATGTGTGCGGCCGATCCACGTCATGGTCGCTACTTGACGGCGGCAGCACTGTTCCGTGGCCGAATGTCCACGAAAGAGGTGGATGAGCAAATGCTCAACGTCCAGCACCGTGGCAGTTGAGCTTGTAGACCTCAGCTTTCTGTGTGAAAACGGTAAACCCTAAATCTTAGGCGGCTCAGATGTTGTTCTTGGAAAAGAAGAGCTCGCACAATAGTCAATCCTTGCATAGTATATATGACATAAATGAATTTATACATATATATATATATATATATATATATATATATATTATATATATATATATATATATATATATATGGGTGGTTGTCAATATGAGGGTCCCTTTTTGGGTCCTTATTATAATACGGCACCTAATGTTTAGGATACCCAAAAAGGGACCCTAATTTTGACAACCATCCATATATGTATATGTATATACACATATATATATGCACAAATTTGTTCAGGGCCCATGAAGTCGGGTACCAACCCAGGAACAAGAACTCATCGTACTTCGTCGAGTGGATCCCGAACAACATCAAGGCATCCGTCTGTGACACTTGGATGCGAGATCTGGGCACCACTCCAGAATTTACCAATAGGGTTTGGGGCTTAGGGTTTACGGTTCAAGGCTTAGGGTTTATTTAGGCTTCAGGTTTTGAGCACAGCCATAAGCGCTGGCGTCTGAAGCTTGGCTGAAGCCATTCAGGGCTTAGTGCATTGCAGTCCCTGCTCAAAAAAGGCTTTAAGGCTTTAAGCTTTGGGCTCCCAGGGTGGGAGAAGCAGGTCCCAAATACAGGTCCTGATGTGAGGGATCCTCAATCCTACCTACCTGCATCCTACTTTTTGAGGCCTCGAAGAGAGTTTCCATATGTTTCCATTCTGAAAACCAGAGATGTTTTGCTTTATGTACACTGTACCCTTACATACTACATGTTGTTTAGACAAGAGATAATGTGACAATTTCACATCATATACATTAAAACACTATATTATACATCAAGCATGCATTGAAACAAAAAGTTTCATACAGTTTGTATTATCAAGTATACCTTGTTTCGCCAAGGACATCCCGCCGAAAGGGTTGAAGATGGCAGTGGCCTTTGCAGGCAACTCCACGGCCATCCAGGAGACTTGTATAGTTCTCCAACACTGACGGTTTAGGGGTTTAAGTTTTTTGGTTCTTTTTGTTTGATCAGTAGTGCTCTGAAAGTTTAACCTTCTAGTTCCGTGGCTTCTTCGGGAAGTAAGGAGATGTTCAAGAGGGTTGCAGAGTACTTCACCGCGATGTTCCGGCGCAAGGCCTTCCTGCATTGGTACACAGGTGGGTGGTTGTCAAAATTATTGTCCGTTTTTGGTTCCTATTATAATACGGCACCTATTATTTAGGGTACCCGAAAAGGGACCTTAATTTTGACAGCTACCCAGGTGAGGGCATGGATGAGATGGAGTTCACCGAGGCCGAGTCTAACATGAATGACCTCGTCTCTGAGTATCAGCAGTACCAGGATGCGACTGCTGAGGAAGAAGGGGAGTTCGACGAGGAGGAGGGAGAGTATGACGGATGAGCTCTAGGCTCCGTTCAGTAGTCGCTCGAGAACTTGGAACACACCCTTCCCAATCCCGGTGATCCGATTCTCTGGCTTCTACGCTACTATGGGGGCCTTGATAGTTACCTATACTATTTTGGGTGTTCTTTATTATAAGTAGGGTCTACTATACCCGCAAACCTTCTTCGAATTATCAAGGCCCTTGTATCTAATTCAGCCTGGCTGGACGTCTCAGTTTTGCAGGCACCGCAGGCAGGAGGCTTGTGGAAGCAGCACCTGGAGCGATGGGGCCGAGGCGAATTTTAACCTTTGCCTGGAAGCCCAATTACCTGTCCTATGAGTTTCTGACTACGGTTGCTTAGGGAAGGAAGCCTGCAGTGGTAATGGGGCTTCTAGGGCACTTGATGTTTCAAGAACATCTTGAAAGTGGACTGGTGCAGCACGATGCCAAGGGACGGAGGCAAACAAGTTTCCGCCAGTGGAATGCTACCACGGAAGCAACGCCATATCGCGTACGTAGTCCAAGAACCTTGCATTTCGGAGCTCGTGCATGGCCCTAAACCCTAAACCCCATTGGTTGAGGAATACAGACTCTTCAGGAATGCCCACTCACAGATGCTTCAAACCACATCAACTATCGATCTCCCCACGGTTTAAGTTTTACTTGGCTTATTTGAGTCCTATGTGGCTCTGTGGAAATCGGACAACTGCAAACCAAAGAGCTGGCGTGCGGTGTCTGCCGGAAGGATGGGTCAGAGCCAATCGTAGCCAGCAAGGACGCAGCCACCTCGCACTGCAGCCTCCTTGCATTCTAAGATAGACGACAAAGAGCGACACAGAGAAGGAGACAGAGAGAGAGAGGGAGAGAGAGCCCGATAGCATTAGTATTAGTAGAATCTACTAAGTAGATTGCTTGCTGTTTGCTATTGAATTTGCATTTGTCTTCCATGTTGTCATACCGTCCTTTGTGCCCAATACCCCTTAGTTAAGGAATATACCTTAAAATCATAATATGAAGCCCCGTACAATTTAGGTATATATTCCTTAATTAAGGGGTACTGGGATCTCTGGGGTCCTTGGTGCCCTCTTTCCGCCCACCTCTCCAAAGGTTGCAGCTAGCGTCCACGGATCGGAGCCGCTTCCCCAAGCACATGATGCACCTACTGGTGCTCCATCCCAGATTTGGGGTTCAAGGGTTCCAGCACCCTAAAGGTCCACCCAGAGAGCCCAAGACCCCCTCAGTTAAGGAATATGGCTTAAATCATACAGAGCTTCATATTATGGTTGAAGCTGTGTTCCACAAAAAAGGGGTATTGGGCTCTCTCGGCATATACCAATCTTGTATACACTCAGGCCTTACAGTAGTCCCTTAAAAGGTACTTTGGGGTCAGAGATCTACTACATAAGTAGATGGACCCGCAGGGCAAGGGCTACTAAGTTTGGGCTTCATGGTTGTAGCATGCAGCGGGTTAGGGTGTCGTTTAGTGCAGTGACCTGCTTTAGAATCCCCTAGCTCATAGTTAGTAGGGCTTTTGATCAATTGCCGGCTAATCGTAGATTGGGTTTGGTGATGTTTGGCAAGTAGGGCTTTTGATCAGCTACCGGCGAATCGTAGATTGGGTTTGGTGATGTTTGGCAGTTTTGAAGTTCTTGGATACAGGACCTTGTCGTTTCGACCAGGTTAACAAAGGAAACACATGTGTAGAATATGATTTACCGGTGGCAAACATATTCCCAACCATAATCAGAACAGGATTCCAAAGTGGCAGAAACAGCTACCCCATGACAAAGGCAAAAGCACAGATGCTACTACTACTGATGCTACTGCGACTGCTTCTGCTACTACTACTACTACTACTACTTCTGCTCTAACTACCCCACCGCCACTGCCTCTGCTACTGCCTGCTACCAACTGCTGCTGCTGGTACTGCACCTGCACTGCTTCATGCTGCTACTTGTATTAGTATTCTCACATCGCTATGTCAATGCAGGGCCTGTTCGGTTAGCCTTATCGGGCACTCACCTGAGTCATTCTACCCGTTGAGGACTAAACAGCCAAGACTTTGCGTGAAAGCCTTCTTCTTGGTTCCTCTCGTGCCCACATATTTCGACTTCGTAGGACAACACGGCACAGCTCGGGCAGGTGGTTAAACCGCAAAAAAGCCTTGAGCTTGCGTGCAGCATGACAAGGGCATTCGGACATAAGGCCTCAAGCCCACACACCGAAGCCAAACGGCTTTGGTGTTAAGAGGTGGGCTGTAGGGCTTTGCTTCAGGATCTGGGATTTGGGTTCTGAAGCTTTTCTTGCGAATGCGTGGCCTATCAAGAGCAGCAAGAACGTGACCGAACATGGATTAAAATACCCTTTTCACTAAACCAACAGCTGCAAAGCGTCCCGAAAGCCGAAACCAACGGCGGCACGGCGCCAGGCACCCTGCCTGAATAAGCAGAACCAACCCGGCTTTTTCTCTGACGTCAGCCGGGGCCTGCAGAGACCGGGAAACGCTGTAGATTTCAGAGTTGTCAGCAAGGTTTAGGTAGCTAGGAGCTCCAGTATTATAATTGCCATGAGATAACTATTAGTTATTAGTACTATTGCTGTTCTCACGATTAGTACTAATATTACGCACTTCGGACATGTTGCCCGGGCTTCAATATGCCTGCTACTGCTATAGTTTACCGGCCAGAATGGTAGGGTCAACTTTGAAGACGGGATGGATGCATGTTAATCAAAGGCTTGTTGCACAGGTCTCAGTTGAAGCGGAGTCAGGCAGCCACTTCGTAGCTGAGTAGGCAACCTTTAACCTTTTGGGGTTTATATCAGGGCTTCCTTTAAGGAATCTACAAGGGTACTACCAGAATCTAGGAGTAACCTTTAACCTTTTGGGGTTTATATCAGGGGTTCCTTTAAGGAATCTACAAGGGTACTACCAGAATTTAGGAGTAACCTTTAACCTTTTGGGGTTTATATAAAGGGTTCCGTTAAGGGATCTACAAAGGTACTACAATAGGATTCAGGGATAACCTTCAACTTTTTGGGGTTGATATAACACTACCATAATTTCAAAAGGTTAACTTTGTTTGGGCCTAGGGAACTCAGCCCGTAAGGGCATGTTTTCGGCTTGTTCGAAGCCTTTGAGCGCCTAGACCATAGGTCAAAGCTGGCACAATACTTGGAGGGTCATGGCACTCAGTAAGTGGGTTTTAAGTGCTTAAGTACCTGAAATAATTAGTGGGTTCTCATAACCCTACTTACAAAGTCCCCTGATCGTGTAAGTAGAGGCATCATCGCCGGATGTTCGGCTGCAGGGTGTCAGATCTGTCAATACAGGCCACGTATTGCTCACGTTTGTAATCAGACAGGTCTCGTCTTCCTAGGCCCTCCATCTACCCTCTTTTCGACCCTACATACCCACTATAACATCCATCAGCCTCGTTTAGCACCTAATACCTACTATTAGTGCCATTAGGTTTTCAGCTCGGAGCTCTGGGTACTTGCAAAGCAAACGGGCTTAGGGTCTGGGGGGAGCGACCCCTTTTTTTTGTGAAGTCCTGATCTGTCATTGCTGCAGCCTAAACCCTAAATCCTAAACCCTCTAAGCGCTAAACCCTAAACCTCCTAAACCCCAAACCTTGTTTGGAACCTCGCCCGGTGAGTTTGACTGTAAGAGCCGCTTGCTATAGGGGCCTAAATATTTACCTATACCATTTTGGTGGTTCCTTTTTATATTTAGTATACTATGCCCCAAAACCCTATCCCAGTTATTGAGGCCCCTATATTAGAGTGTTCGGTTTATAGTTTACGGGCTCACAGGCCCTAAGACTAGACCTTTAAGAGTAAGGTTGGAGCATGGTCACTTGTCGCACATGAAAGGCCAAGAGATGAACAAGCGATGCTCTTTAGAGGCCCTAGACTCTGTTCCAAGGCTGTTTCAGTGCTCTGATCGCGCACAGCACTTGAAAGCGATAGAATCAGAAGGTGCCATTGTTTGGGATTAACCTCAGCAAACCATGTAGAACTTCTACAGCTCTCGGATAGGCCCCCCCCATGTCAGCTGAAGCCTCTAGAGCGCACAAAAATTCCCTTCACAAGATAGCTCAACGCCGAGGTTTCGTGGCAAGCCTCAATACAGAGGCAGCCGAAGAGGTTCGCGCATTACCCTAAGCCCTAAGGGCTAAGGTTTTCGGGCCTGTTTTAAGGATTCTACCAGAGTTCTGAGTGGAGAGTCTCAAGGTTTGTATAAGGTTTTATAGGGGTTTTAGAAGTAGGGTTCTGTAGGAGTCCTATAAGATTCAGTTGTTTCGAGTTTCAGGCATGTGGGGTCCTGGGGTTTTAAGGTCTGATCGGGGTTAGAGCTCCAGGTTTGGGGCAATAGGGCTTAGGCTTTCAGGATTTGTCGGGTTCTGCACGTTTACAGCTTATAGGCTTCACGGTTCTGAATTGACAGCTACTGGGTTCCGGATTTAGGGCTTTGGTATACTGGGCTTGAGACCGATTTCAATTATTGTGGCAGTGGTTTGTGGGGTCCAGTCCGACCCTAAACCGCAGGCCATTGGTCCCAAGCTATATGGAATTGAAGCCCACTTCCCAACAACCCATCAGAAGTAATCAAGCCGTATGGTACCTTTAATGAACTCTAACACAGCCCTCTGAGGGAAACCTCATAAGGATCCTCACCCTGAACCCAGAGCCCTAAACCTTGTCGGACCCTTACTGTAGAGGCGTCAATAAGTAGAGTAGGCTTTGCCGGGTATAGTATACTAAAATCGTAACTCCCAAAAATCCTATTCTAATTATTAAGGCCCCTATATCATAGTACCCTTATGGATCCCTGATAGGCCCCTTTAAAGGAACCCTATTCTAATTCTTGAGGCCTCCATATTACCGAATCTTTCAAGCAGAAACAACGGCGCAGGTGGTCCACGAGCTAGTACGCCGGGCTCTGAAGCAGCCGGCCTTGTGGCTCAGAAACGCCAGGTTTTGGGGCTTAGGGGTTAGGATTTACGGTAAAGGTGCTTAAGGCCTTAGGCCCTAAACTTCAGGGTTTGGGGTTTAAGGTTAAAAGTTTAGGGGTTGAGGGGTTTAGAGGCCTGGCCCGCGACTTGAAAAGGGTTTCGCGGTTAAGGTAGGGTTTCGGGCTTGGGACTCTTGAGCATCATTGGAGTCTGCTTGGAGGGTCGGGGGACTTAGTAAGTAGTAAACAAAGATTTATAAGTATCATAAGCCCAGTTAGGACCGCTTAATTTAGTAGGGTAATTATAATTCTACTTAGTACTTCGGTTGATGATATAATTCCTGCATTACCCATAATCAGGAATATAGCATAATTCCCATAGTTTAGGGTCCTTAAGGTACTGTAGGATTTATATCATCAACCGTTACTTCCTAAGTCCCCCGACTCTCCAAGTTGGAGACTCTAGTGTTGAGGGTTCGACAGGGCTTTCCGAAGGGTTTTGTACGAGTTTGAGGGTGTTATATGAAGGGTTCCATGTGGGGTTCGGGTTTTATTTTAGGGTTTTGCTGTTCTGTTTTTGAGGGTTTCAAGTTTGGGGGGGTCCGAGTTTAATGCTTTAGGTCTTTTTGCCGGACTTCGATGTTAGTGTTTAGTAGGGGTTCAGGGAGTATGTGATTCAGGGGTGTAAGGTTTATGTCAGGTGTTCAGCGTTGTCGCATTTCTGCATACAGGCCTGCGAAGTCTGCAGAGCGAGTGGTACAACTTCGGATTTGCCCGTCGGCGGCGACATGGCAAAACGACAACGTTTGAAATCATTAACCCGAAGTCTCCAGCTTGCTATCCTGCATGTTCGTCGCGTCTTGAACGAGAAGCATACCCGATCTAAACACCGAACATTCCAGCCTCTGTTTGCTTTTCGCTCGTGTGATGTGAGTCTCACCCAGACGGTTCCGGAAGAAAGGCCGAAACCGCATCTTCGTTCGCTTCGGTTGTTGTAAGCTCGCTACTTGCAATCGCACACCGTTTATAGGCATAAGCTCTGGTCCGCTGCTTGTGGCGAACCACTAACCTTCCACAACTTGCATTTACTCTGGCCTTTACTTCCTGGAGCTGCACGTCGCCGACACTCGAGCTCACGTAGTATTTGCGTAACAAACCTGTTACAAGATTTGTTGCTATGCTCCACCGTGGCACTGCCGCCACACAATATCCTTATATCATCGTGATGACCTCGGCCATCTTCTTGTTTTTGCCATGCTCATGGTCCTACTTGCGAAGCTACACTTGCGAACCTGCATCGGGACATAGTTTACCCGTTCGGGGATGGGTGAAGTCCCGTGCTCAAGCAACCCCTCGCAAACGTATTCTCGAATGCACAACCGCGATAGACCCGAAAACTTGGAACCCTCACCACATACCCTTCAAGAAAAGGCTCGGGTTGAAATGTTGCACATTCTCGGTCCAAGCGGGTGTTTATGCGAAATCTTGGAACAACTTTCAGATTGCACAGTCTACTGAGCCAGGGTTTGTATTGGACTAGGCTTAGGGCGGGCTTCAATGGGTCTAGGTTTCGGGGTGTAGGGTTTATCGTTCGGGCTTATGCCTCTGAATTTCTGGTTTTGTGTTTGCTGGACGGGGTCGCCCGGGTCCGATATGCGTGCGAGACTGAGCCGGCATGACACGCCCCCCCCACCCCCCCCCCCCCCGAATTCAACGGTAAGCTAAGCTTTCCCGCCCCGCTCAAAAGAAAATCCCCGTTGGGCCATACTACACATATGATTGCGATTCTCGGAGTACAAACTCTCCAAGATCTCAGCTTACTTCCTCAAGCCAACAGAAGTCGCTAAGGCCACGTGGCCAAATAGATCGATGGCCGAAACACCATTCCCAGAGAACCTAATACCCCTTAATCAAGGAATATAGCTTAAAGCATAATATGAAGCCCTGTTTAAGTTAAGCCATATTCCTTAATTAGGGGTATTGGGCTCTCTGGGTTTATCTTCAAGCATCGAAAATGACCGATGCTTTCGTCACCATAATTCAGGGTTTCGGGTTGATGATTCGGGGCGTTCGGTTTAGCTTTCTGGATAGTCGGCTTGGGGTCAGGCCAGAAGTCTTTCACATTTCATATTGTTAAATAGCGGAATTTTTTACAGAGCCACAACCCGCGAGGAGCATGACTGCATGAAATGGGACCCGCGCGAAACTCCCCCGTTCTAGGTTTGAAGATTATGCGAAGACTTCCGGTTTATGTCGGGCTCCGGGTTTCGGGTTTTAGATTTGAGAATCAAGGGTCAGGGTTTAGGGTTTAGGATTAGCTTTGTTTTGGAATGCCGGAGCCATGTAAACACGCACACTGACAGAGCCAAAGGTTTAGGGTTTCGGAACCCCAAACCCAAAACCCTAAACCCTAAACCAAAGCCTACTAAAGTTCGAGGGTTCAGGGGTTAGCCCCACTCCAGAGCTTGAGAAGTAGGCCCTCAACCCTGGTTCGAGAATAGAAACCGGGTCCTGGTCTGACACCCCCGAGTTGCCGGTGGCAAGCAGACGGTTAGGGTTTAGGGTTTAGGGTTTAGGGTTTAGGGTTCATGTTCAGCTTAAGCTTCAGTCAGTGGTCTTCTACAGCTTTTCCTTCGAACTCTGGCCTTAAAACGGGGCTACGAGTTTCGTGGGCGCTGGCCGGCACCTCAGTCCGTGCTGAAAGGGTTCAGGGTTTAGGGTTTAGGGTTCTTGTGGGCGTCTAGAAGGAAACCAGAATCAAGAGCCCCGCAAAGTGTAGGCTTCTTGTTACGGGGTTCAGGTAGTACCCCCCAAATCTTCTCCCACAGCTGCTTGTGGTAGACCTCAAACCCTAACCTAAAGCCTAAACTTACCTCTGGTTAGTAGGGAATGGAGGAATGGGGTACAAGTATAACTGCTAGTACTACCATTCTTCCATTCCCTACTAAACCAAAGGTGAGTAAACCCTAAACCCCAAACCCTAAACTCTGAACCCTACCCCCTTAAACTCCCCAGAGACTCCAATATCCCTTAATTAAGGAATATTCCTTAAATCATATTAGGGATCCTATTATAACTTAAGGTATATTCTTAATATATTCCTTAATCAAGGGATATTGGAGTCCCTGGGTCCCAATCATGAATTTCAGGAGATGATGCACTCATTCCGCTTAGATGCTCAACTCCCGGGTCGGACCGTGCGGTCCCGAGATTCTTTAGGTTTAGGGTTTATAGGGGTTTTGGGTTTGAGGGTTTGGGGGTTTAGGGTTTACGGGGTTAGTGTTTAGGGGTTCAGGGTTTAGTTGTTAGGGGTTCAGGGTTTAGGATTACGGTTCTTGCTGACTGGGCTAGACTCGGCTAGACTTGGCAAACTTGCGGTTTGAGGATTCAGGGCTGTGGGGGGTGTAGAGCTTGGGGGTTGGGTTTAGGATACGGGATTAGGGATATAGGGGCCTAAGGGAAAGCCCAGGTTTCCTGAGCTTTATAAGGAGCCGTTTTGTCTCCCGGCTCTTCACCCTAAACTCCCAACCCACGCACGTCCGTTCTGCTCTCCTGGTTGTGTTTTTTGTTCGTCTACCAATCTTCGGGGTGACGAGTAGCTTCGGGGCACTACAGGGATCGGAAGAAATCAACATAGTATCACCTATAGTCTAGTCTCGACGCAAGTAAGTTACTAAGGCACTAACTCTGCCCTAAACCCTAACCCCTAAACCCTCTAAGCCCTAACCCTATTAGCCTTAAACCCTCAACCCCCTAGGCCGGAACCCTAAACCCTAAACCTCCTAAGCCCTAACCCTCTAAGCCTTAAACCCTCAACCCTATAGGCCCGAACCCTAAACCCTAAACCTCTAAGCCCCAAAACCCATAAATCCAATTATAGGTCCTTTTAAGGAACTCTAGGATCCCCTCAGAGAAGCCCTAAACCTCTACGCCTTAAATCCCCAACCCCACTGTTGTAGTTCGGCCTCGGTTCCCAGCGACTAAAGGAATCAGGGTCGGCTCCGAAGGTTTTTTTTCGAGTTTAGGGTCTTGGGTGGAGCCGTTTCAGGGTTTGGGGTTTTAGGGTTCAGGGTTTAGGGTTTTAGGGTTCACATAGTATGATTCTGTTGAGAGTGGTCGCATGCAAGGCATTATGCCTTGTGTGTTTCCTCTTTCTTCAGGGTACCCGGCAGTCGCAATAGGCCTGGATGCAAAAGGGTTTTAGGCTTAGGGGCTCCATGCCCTATTCCTTCTCGCAATTGTCACCCCCCAAATCCCCAACCCCTAGCCCAATAAGCTTGCCCTGGGCTTGCACCTTTCTCGAACTCGGACAACTTCCCTGTGGCACGACTTTGTCAGCTGGGAGGGTGGGAAAAACTACAAACTAATGCTGGGATTCTCAAGTGGGGCCCTTTGGGGGTCCTTATCATAAATGTGCCGTGTTTTTTCAGAGGATCGTCTAACGGGCCATCTACTAGAGACTAGCAGAATCCGACAAACCTACGCTTCTAGGATTGCTTCAATGTTTCCCAGAATACTCTCGCGGCCGTAATCGCGACTCTCGGTGCCGGCATGACCCAAATTCCGAACAGAGCAAAGGCTGCCTA
The DNA here is from genome assembly GCA_905221615.1 of Symbiodinium sp. CCMP2592. Classification (NCBI taxonomy): domain Eukaryota; class Dinophyceae; order Suessiales; family Symbiodiniaceae; genus Symbiodinium; species Symbiodinium sp. CCMP2592. The sequence goes on along the minus strand of CAJNDT010001101.1, from coordinate 736,019 downwards.
CGAGGCCCTTAGAAGAGGTGAAATGCACACCAGTGATGGCTGCGAATGCGTCCTTATATGGAGCTGGAGCCAAAGAACTGGACGTAGAGTTGTTGAAAGGATTGGCAGGAATCTACGCAATGTCCTCCTTGATAGGCGTCACTCTACTCACAGAACCGGGGCACAAAACATTGCGATTCATGGTCAACAAGGCCAAAGCAAGTGTTGAGACATGTTGCAGGGCTCTGATGAAAGGGCGGGTCCTCCAGATGGAAGGGTCGCCACGACAATCTTGTCCCACAAACGATTCATCGCCGATGAGTCTGAAGAGCAGTTGTTGGAAGCCCTTGCCAATACGTAAGGCTGCTAAACCTTTCAAATCCCTTCTGACATCTATGACAGCCTATCTAGGATCTCCAGTAGTACCCTTATTCCCTTTTTGTAGTCCTAGGTTCCTTATAAAGTTACCCAATAGCAAAAAGAGAGGCCTTTTTATTCTTAGGTTACTGGGTATCCTAGCCATTCTAACAGTTTTGAATGTCCCTTAGCCCTGGGCTTTGAGCCTCCGAACTCGAAACCCGACGGCCTCGATGTTCCCAGACCTTCCAAAATCCCTTAATTAAGGAATATACCTTAAATCATATTAAGGGCCCTACTATAATTTAAGGAATATTCCTTAATTAAGGGATTTTGGAAGGTCTGGGTTGAGAGCTCCGAAGCGCCAAAATGTGCTTTCAAGCGAGGGGGGTTCTACCATTGTCTGCCTTTTTGGGGGGCGGCCTACAAATTCGATATCGGGCTTTGTCCTTGGCAATCAACATGAAAGTGCAGGTGCTGGACGTTCGACTTAACGGTCTTCGGTCGAATTAGCGGGCCAGCAGAAGATTCAATTTCGGGTTCCTTAGAGCTTTAGCTGCCTAAATAGCAGGTTACTGGGCTACATATCAGATGGCTAGTATCCTACTGACTTTGGGATACTGGAAACCCTGAACCCTAAACCGTCCTTAACTGCTAGGCGGAAAAAGGCGTTCGCAAAAAAAATAAAATCCACCGTGGAGCCTCAGGGATTACAAGACACGGACCGCCTCAGGGCTTCGACTTGGGTTTTTAGAGGCTGCAGTCTCCCCTCGTTCCCTCTAAACTCCGACTGTAAACTCGAAACCCTCTGGGCGCGAACCCAGAGACTCCAATATCCCTTTATTAAGGAGTATACCTTAAATTATAATAGGAGCTCGAATATGATTTCAGGAATATACCTGAATTAAGGGATATTGGAGTCTCTGGGAAGCCCCTAACCGAGGACATCATGGCTGGAATTCTGTACATAGCACCGGCCGCCGCCGCAGACATGCTCGACATGCTCATCGTCGAGCCTGAGGCTGTCAAAGACATCTCTGACTTGAAATTCCATTCCTAATTGATTCTATTCTGTGTAGGGTGTCTGTAGGGATTATAGGGTCAGGCGGCTCCTTTGATCTGTCAATACCATGCACTTTAAAACAGTCTTAAAACGCTCCTCTGTTTGTTAAAGCCCTTGTCTATGGCATAGTGCCCTTTCTTTCCGAGCCGCGTGGGGTTCTGCACCTCCCCAGGTTGAGGTTCCTGCAGTGTTGCCTGGACCCAAAACGTATGTAGAATAACAGCCTTTTATAGGTATTAGGCCGTTATTTTATCTACTTTGGGGGGTCTAGGTATTGCCGAGGTACGAGTTTGAGATTTTACTTAGTATATAGCTGGGTCTGTTTTTTTGGGGGGGTTATACAACCCTTCTCTATTTGTCAAGGTTAACCTTTTTTGGGCTAGAGCAGCTAGGGTACTCAGGCCATAAGGCTATCAATGCATGCGACACCCTGAACCCCTAAATTCTAAACCCCAAACCCGTAAACCCTAAAACCTTAACCCCGTATGTTTATGTTTCTGACTCTGACAGGTTTTGGGGGGCGGAGTTTAGGCACATGCAGCCCTGCCAGATCGCCTACAGCGGGCACTCCTTTCCAAAACCGTCTCGGATCATGCCTACTCCCTAAAGAAAACATTATCTGTTGCGCCGTTTGCCATACTAGTAACTCTAAACCCGTAGCCTCAGGCATGCAGCCCGGAACCTCAGGGCTCAGAAACCCTTCTACCATAATCGTTACAATGCGACCTAGGCGCATAGGAAATTATACTATGAGGTTATACAGCATATCATAATGCAGCATGAAACCGCTTTTTCCAGCTTCCAACCTTGAACCTGTAGGTTTCGGGTTAAGGGAACCGGGATTTAGAGTCTAGGTCGCACTTCCTCACATTGCGGCGGCTGAAAGTCAAAGTAACTTGCAGCTTCGTCTACTTTTTACCGAGGTACCAGAGTTGTGCCTCTAAGCACAGCCCAGTAAATCCGAAAGCCATTCTCTTCTGGCAGCTACGAGGCTAGAAGCCACACTTCTCCGGCCTAAAACGGCAAACTTCGAACCATCTTGAACCCGAGCCGAAACCCTTCAATCCCGGTCCCGAGATCCCAAAGCCGTTCAGAGAAGGCTTTCTGCTCTCATGGCAGGTCCAAGATGTCGCAAAACACAACATCCCCACCAGGAGCCGTTCAGGGTTGAGGGTGTTTGGAAACTTTATTTTTCTGTGACCTTGTACTATATTCCAGCGCTTGTTCGCTTTGTCTTTTAGAACAAGGGCTGTAGAACATTCGACGGGGTCTTTGGGTCTGAAAGAATCGAGCTTGACGGGCTTATCGGGTTTAGCGCGAGAGTTTTTTTTTTTTGGCGGAGGCCCTGCAAGATGCCAACGGAAACAATGCTCATCTTTCAGCCCTCCTGCTCCGATATTGGAATTTGGACCGGTGCATTCGAAGGTACTTAAACATTAGCTGGCTAGCCATGTGATGTGTATCCTAGTAACCATCAGTAACCAGTTAATTAGTTAGGTCATTGGAGGCCTAGAGTTCGTGGTACTGCTTTTTGTGAACTGTGTGAGGGGGAGATGACATGAGACATGAGACGACCCAATCTGTTCGCATCTTGCGGTACCTAGGTTCAGTCAAGCAGCAGCTTCATGTGATTGGCATGCCGCCATTGTCGCCTGCTTGTCTCACGTGCTTGTGCTGCGTTGTTCTTGAGGCTCATACAAAATCAAATGGGAGTTTCCCTAACTTAGGGGTACCTTAGTTTGGGCTCCTGATAATAAGGATCCTGCCATCTAGGTTACTATATTAGGTTCCCCTATTTTCGGAAACTCCCAACTTGCTATGATATGGGTCTGGGGCCTGGGTCTGTTTAGCCTATTAGCTTGACGTCGCGTGCTGGTATGGGGCTCTGGGGTGTTGGGTTTGAGGTGTCGGTCGGCATGTGGTAGCCACCACCTTTCGGCCCACTCAGCTTGATCTGAAGCAGGACTGGCTTGTCTGGCTACTTTAGCAATCCCACCATGCGCCTGGGACGTCATGTGCCAACTAAACCCTAAATCCTTGGAAACCATCGCCTGAGAGAAGAAGCAAGATCTCTGTTTACGTCCATCCGTAGAACCCTAGGCGAATCTCCTGCTCCTCTGAAGTCGAGAGAGCCACTAGTCACTAGAGCCATAGAGTCACTAGAGATTGCAAAGCAGGCTGCGCTCACCCATGTTGCCAAGCTAGGGTGTCCTATTCGGAGGTGGGCTTTTGTGGGAAGAACAATGCTTGAGATTCAACCTCTAGGACTCGAGCGGCCAATGTTCCGGGTAACATTGCTTTGCCAAGTCAAGTGGGTCAAAAGTCAGTTGCCATACTGACCATCAGCATCACAACCAGTACCGAGACTCATGCTCACGCTGTCAGCTTGGGATACTTCGCAGAGGCGATGGTTTCTCAGGCAGTTGGAGCTTCGCGGTTTCTTTCATCTGGTGAAAGAACTAGCCACGTGCTTCGTCATGCTTCCTGCTTCCATCAGAGATATGCCCGACCTGGTGATCATGGCTCGGATTGTCGGTGTTCCTATCAGACGTGTCGTGCACAAGCTAGGTTGCGAAGCCCGGAGCAATGAGCATCCCAGGCGGTGCATCTACCGCCCTGATGTGATCACCCGCGACAGCGTATCTCGAACGGCAAGATCAGACCAAGTAATATAGGGGCCTTAATCATTACGTAGAATAGGGTGTTGGGGCCCATTGTACTGTACATCTAATAAGGACCCCCCAAAACCTATTCTAATAAGAAAGGCCCTTATATTAATTAGCTAAGTTTGTTGGGGGCTGGCCAAAGCCGGGACTCGTGACCCCCACCCGTAGACTCCGTAGACCTTCCTTCTTTTGTGCAAAACTGACACCTTGCACGCCTCTCCGCACCCCAACATACTTGAACATCTATGTCCAGGGGACGGTTAAGGAACGAGAAGGAGAGAGAGAAGGACAGAGTGAGATGTCCGGGTGCTTTGCCATCTATTGTATGATTTCGAAGACGGCAATCTTGACTATAGACATGGAGTGCTGGACTGCCGCGACCCTGTGCAACACAACCTGCGTGTATTGTCCGGAACGGAGGTTTTGCTGCCTTGCTGGCGTTTCGACAGCCAGAAAGACTACAGCCGCCTGGTGAGAAAACTCTCAGGCTCAGGTTTTGGAGCTTACAGGTTAGAAGTTTTGGGCCTACGCCGAGTAGGCCCGTTTTGGCAATCTTGTTAGGGTCTTGGGACCCGGTACAGTATAGTTGAAGTATATGAGGTAATATGGGGAGCACAGTATTGGTAACGCCCACGTTCAGGTATGCGCGCAAGCCATCCCAAAGCCATCATAGGCCGCAGGCCTAACCCAGCGATGCCTTCTAATAAAGCAATACATGTAGGGGTTCGGGGCCTGTTACTTGGGGTTTAGGGGTATGGGGCACTGGGGCTCTTAGCATGCTCAGAATGCTAGAATCGAGAGTTTCAGAATATCAGGTATATTAGGGACACTATACAGCCCTTAACCAAACAACAACCGTGAAACCTGAGCTCAAAAGCAGAGGGGTCTACCCGAGACGTTTAGAGCATAAGCTCCAAACGTCTTATAGATCCCTTCTAAACCCCCTGAAGGGAAGCCCCTTAAAGGGAAGCCTGAAACTTAGATCCCCAATACCCAACCTGTAAACTTTGTGTGCTCTTATAGTTTATTAGAAATCGGAAAGTTTTGAATAAAGGAACCTTTAAGCGATGGCCTTAAGCCCCAATTTTCTCGTACCGGCCCAGGCCAGCAGCCAAACATCCGATGGCACAGTCAGTTTATGCCAGAGGCTCCCCAAAACCGAGGGCTCCTTAAAGGGATCTAACCGAGGGCTCCTTAAAGGGATCTAACCGAGGGCTCCTTAAATTACAGGGATCTATAGGATTTCGGGTTTAGGGTCTACTTAGGGCATCACGGGATTTAGTAAGTAGGGTTACAGGTACCTTAATTAAGGTTACAAGTAGGTATGACAGTTGCACTATCTATAATCCTACTGACTAAGTCCGCATATCCTCTACACAGGCTTAGAATGCTTACGGGGTCCCAGAGAAGGGCTCTATATGGGGGGTGCTGGGGCATGTTATGGGTTAACTAAAAGAACTAATGCAACGTTGCATTGTGCTGGCAAAGTCGGTTTCGCTAACTTCGCATCAACCCATCACCCGAGCTCGCAGGCTGCAAAGGGAGGAGGGACAGGGGGGAACTTGGAGGATCGGGGGACTTACTAAGTAGGGTTATAAGTAAGGTAACTAGAATTACAACTACTTATTACCTTAATTAAAGTACTTATAACCCTACTTACTGAGTCCCATGATCCTTTAAGAAGGTGGGAGGGAGGGAAAGAGGAAGCCAGGGGAGGGGAGGATGGAGGTGCCTCATCGGCTGATCGGCATGGCACGGTTGAAGGCCCAGAAAATGTGCACCCTGGAACATCATGAATAGCCAACCCGCTCCATATAGTTATAGTGGATTCAACTATTGACCAGTTGATATTTTCTCTGTAGGCAGATGAAGAACCTCGCGGAAAAGCTCCTAGAGCCAGTAACTACCCCAAAGACCTAAATACTTCGTGTCTTTGATCTGTGGCTTCAGCGGTTGGGGTTTCGGGCTTGTCTTCGGTTTTAGCCTCGAGAGTCTTTCCGGGCGCAGGGTTGACCTGTAATTAGAGTTCAGGGGTTCATAGTTTGCAGGGTTCTACACTGGAAATAGGGGCCTAAAGAATTACCGATACTATTTTGGGGGCTCTTTTTGATTATAGTGTAATGGGCCCAGAACTCTGGTCTAATTAGTAAGGCCCCGACATTACACTGTATAGACCCGGAAAGCTCAAAAGCACCAAACCAACAGAAGCCTTGCAAACTGAACACCTTAATCTCAAAGCCTCCCATCGAAAAGCCGCATCCTAACTTTAAGAAGCCATGAAATCTAAGCTCCGTATAACACTTCATTCTTAACGGCCAGGCAGAATGACCCGTATGGAACCGGAAGTCTGTAGTCTAATATAGAAGCCTGAGTTATGATAAGGAATCCTGCCTCTTCGGGTTTATACCGAACCCCAAAATGCTCCAAAACCGTAGTCGAGTTTGTAAGGCCAATATGGGAGTTTCCGAAAATAGGGGACCCTAATCAATATAGGCCCTAAATGGTAGGATCCTTATTGTAAGGAGCCCGAAATAAGGTACCCCTAAATTGGCGGAAACTCCCCTATATTAGACCTCCCTGAGAACCCAATACAATTTCTTTTGCGGAATATAGCTTAAATCACAGTATGGAGCCTTATATAAGTTAAGCCATATTCCTTAATTAAACAATATTGAGCTCTCTGGGCTTAGCCTTGCAGGTCTCCAAGTCACGCAGCAGCCGTGATGTACACAATGTGTCCGTCAAGGCTTCATCGAGAAGGGTTTATATAGGATTTAGGGTGAGAAGGATTGTTGGAGTCAGGGTATGGGTTTTGAGGGTTCCGGAATGTATCCCAAATTTATGCGATTTTTACGGCGCTGTTTGTTGTCAGGTTTGGTATGGTGTTTTGGGGATGCACCTGATAATTGTGGAGCTGGGGAGGATACCGGGTAGTCTATGGGTCTGCTCAGATGTTTCTTTGTTTCGGGTTTGCTGCCGATTACCTTGTCGACGGGACATTCTGCCAGAAGGGATCCACAGGTAGAACATGTAGCTTCTGTGCGGAAAAGAGGCTTTAAACAGGGCTCAACCCCTCGTGGGGTTTTGGGTTTCGGCTTGATTCTTGGGGGGCTTGTAGCCTGGACAAGTAGCATGGCCATGTTTGATTTTTCTATGTAGGCTGTGCAAGCCCACACCACCTCAACACGACATGCCATGTCTCCTCAACTGGGACCTTGGTAGACATGTAATTGCTTCGGTCCCTCTGAAGATATCCTAAACCTTAAACCCGAAACCCTAAACCCCTAAACCCTAAACACGAGACCGAGAAGGCCGAAAAGCCCACTGCTTCAGGCCACAATGTTGCCCAACATGCTGGACATGGATATCATTATGGCCCTCGCGCAGATTGCCGTGGAGGACACCGGGACTACTGTAGCATGCCTATCAACAGAACGGTTGAGTTTGATGTGTCAGACATCGGCATGTGTGGTGGTGTGCCTTTCCGAGATTCGTGAACCAAAGCAGGCTCCCTGACAAACCGTCTTTGTTATTCTTAGGAAACAATTTCAGTGCCGGATGCAGACCGAAGCTTTCGACTTTGTGTCAGGACATGTCCGTGTTCTTGAAACTGTCGGTCCGGGGCATCCTGTACTGCCTGTGGGACAACCTGCTCGAGCGCCCTGGTCCTTAATCACACGGCTTTTCTTTTTCAAATGGGAGTTTCCGAAAATGGGGTACCGGGGTACCTTATTTGGGGTTCCGTATAGTAAGGATCCTACTATTTAGGGTATTCTTTTAGGGTCCCCAAATCTCGGTCAGTTCATCGCCCGATCTCAGCCATGGAGACCTCACCGGCACCCACCGTTTAGGGAGAAGTGCTTTTAGGGCCGACATCCCAAGCCCGCTGCAAAAAAGGTCCCGAAGTCAGCCAGCTTTATGCCTTCGAAGCGGAAGGTGAGATAGGGTTTAAGGTCTACTATGTCGTAGAGTTCTGCACTACCACCCCGAGTCCATAGCTTCAAAGTAAGTTCCATCAACTTTTCACAGCCCCTCAACTTTGTCGCTGCTGCCCAGACACAAGGCACTCGACACACCGAAACATGATGGCCAGGCAAGTGTGGATTTTCATGACCTTCTTGCACATGCTGGAACTGGCTGCCTACATTTGGTGGGGCCACTCTACACTACAGATTTTCGGGTTGGGGTACTTAGAGGATCAGGGGACTTAATAAGGAGGGTTATAAGTGATGTAACTATAGTTATATCTACTTCACTCTCCCTCTCACTTTCCCCAAGGTCTCAGTGTCAGTCCCACTTTCAGTCTCAGTCTCAGTTTCTTTCTCACTCTGATTCTGAATATCACTCTCACTTCCAGTCTCACACTCACTCTCATTCTCACTTTCAGTCGCAGTCGCACTCTGATTCTCACTCTGACTTTCACTCTCACCCTCCACTCTGACTCTCACTCTTATGTTCACTTTCGCTCTCAGTCTCATTCTCAGTCTCCAGCCTAGGGCCTTCATTTACCTCGAAGCCGAAGCCGACAAAAACATGACCCAAACCCTACGGAAACCCTGAAGATCCTACCTTTTTCAGGACTTATATAAGGAAATCATAATAGGGAACCCTAAAAAGGTAGGTTATTCAAGGTTAAGGTACGGAAACAGAATGAAAGAGTTGAAATCCTGGCCTGCAGAGGAGTTTCGAAAGGGTTCAGGGTCAAGGCTTGGAGTGTTCAACAGTGTTTTGGCTTGAGAGCTACCGCTAGAATTCTGGGCTTAGGGTTCAGGGTTTAGCATTCAGGGCTTAGGGTTCATCAAGTCCAGGTGTAAAAAAGGGCTTAAGGTTTAGGGTTCAGGGTTGACGGTTTAGCGTGTTAGCACTCCAATGCTTTGTACAGCAGTTGAACTTGGCGCTTTGCTCGGGTTCTCGAGTATGCGGTCTGTATGTAGTTCACGCCATGCGATTTATGACCCTAAACCCCTAAACCCTAAATGATCGACGGCGGCTGGTTCGCTTGAGCGTTCCCTGCACTCAGAGCCAAACCCTGTCGAAGCTATCGTCTTTAGCCGTTGCGGACCCCAGCTTGGGCTTGAAGAAGGCATCTTTTGTTCCACCGAGTATGGTCCTTGTGGAGGAATCATGTCCCTCTTGCTTCTTTATTATGAGGACTGCTGACAGCAGGTCGTCTATTCGAGAGCTTTAATGCTCTGAAACCTAATCCATATAGGCTTGTTTATGAGCTTTGAATTCTTAACGGCCTTCACCCCAATCCTTACTACCTCTCCTTTACAATGTGCCTCAAAATCTTACTTTTCAAATTGAAGCCCGAAGCCCCCATGTTAGTTTTGTTAAGCCTTACAATGCCGATGTGTCTCTCGCAACTACAACTCCTGCTCTTGTAGAACACCTGTACGCTTATCAAACCTTTGTAACACCCTTACTGAACCCTAAAAGCTTTGTAGAAGCCTTGTACAACATGTGTAGAAGCCTTCAGGCAAGTTTATGGACCGCGTACATGGACCCTGCCCCGTCAACCATCATTACAGTAGGACCCTTTCAAAACCAGGTGTATCGAAGACCCTACACAAGGCCCATATACTAATGCACATGAAGCCTTAAACTCTTGTAACAACCTTATAGATCCTTTCCAGAATCCCTACCAAAAATACCTTTACTGGATCCTAACGCCTAAAGCCTAAACCCCTACAAGGAACAAACAAAGCTTGTCGACCCAGGCTTATCGGGCCTCAGTCACATCATGGAAGATCTTCGCTCCGCCGCTTGCTGGGTAGTGCGGAGCCCCAGTCAGGAAGACCAAGCGTTAAAGGGAACTCCAGAAAGTTGGAATATGGTTTCAGGGTAGGATCCCCTATGATTTACCGTAAAGTGGTTTCGATAATGATATTCCAACTTTCTGGCTTCTACTGTAAGAGGTTTTTGGTTCGGGGTTCAGGTTGCCCGAGAAGTTCGGAGATTCGGGGTCGAGGATGTGGTGCCTTGAACCCTCAAACCCCATGACGTAAGCCCAACTCTACCCGTTTCTTCATTTTAAAGCATCCCCATGTATTCGCGAGTGGCGTTCGTGTAAGAGTCCTAACTAATTGATGATACTCTTGCTGTTGTTGAAGGGCCCGTTTTGCAAGTGCCGCTGCCTGCATGCATGGGTTTGCCGATGATCCGTTGTTTGTTTTGGGGTTGGGGCATTGAAACGAATGGATGTTTTTTGGGAAGAGGGCTCGGCGGTGTTAGATACAAAGAGGCTTCAGAGTTTGTAGGTGTTCCTTCTTGTGGATTTTCTGGTATCATCGGGTTGCGAGGCTTCCGGCTCATGCCTTGGGACAGTTGCAGGGTGAGGGTAGTAACCCAAGCCCTACACCCCTAAACCCCAAACCCTTCGGGGTCGCTGCTTGATGGTTTGGCACTGAAAGCTTTCGCAAGCAAGCAGGCAAAGCAAAGACTGCACCGTAAATTCTGTGGCGGGCCATACAATCCTCTAGGACGTAGAGTAGGCCCTTATTCCCTTTTTCTAGGGTTCAGGTTCCCTTATAAGCCCCTTTGAACCAACAAGGGCACCCTTTTTATTCCTAGGTTACTCTTCGGTCTAGAATCCCCTAAACCCTAAACCCCTAAAACCCTAAACCCTAAACCCCTAAACCCCTAAACCCTAAACCCCTAAACCCTAAATGCTCGACCCGAGGCCCTATAAGCCATGCCTTCAGAGCCTTCCGGAACTTTCATCTTCCCAAAGCTCGGGATGAGCTTGAAACCCTAAACCCTGAACGACCCTACACTACCCTAAACCCCGAAAGCAGCTCTGTTTCACCTGCCTTGCCACGCCATGACTTACGGACTGCTTCGAAGAATTCCTGCATGGACCGACGATGGTATTGGAATTCAAGAATTCGTGGAGACTATGGAGGACTCTGCATGCCCCAAACTCTTCGCGACCAATGTCAGTGGATTTCTGGCAGAGCTGTGGCGGCTCCCCGAGATGGAGCATCTGACACGGATGCCACTTGTGGCATCGTATTGGCGACGACTAGCGCAGAGATGCGAGGAGATGAGGGCACTGAACCTCCGCGCTGCACGGAAGCCGCCTCCGGAGTTTTATTCATCTTTGATGGTGGTTTTTGAACGAATTCGTCTACGCACGTGGTTTTTGTATGTGGACACTGAGCTGGCACCTACGCCACAATATCACCAGCTCCGGGCGTAATAAAAGTGTGCTGGGATCGGGGGTCTGCCACAGACATGAGAATTTGAGAATTTCTGGATGCAAAGTGCTGAATTTGAACATCTCTGGATGCAAACACCACCTGGCCACTGGATACACATCACCTGCATATTGCCGTGGTTGTTGGACATATCACTGCATGGTCCTTTTTCCGGCATGACGGTTGCATGGATCTTCCTGGAGGCCACTGACTCTGGGAGTTTTCTGCATGCGAGAATACACATTGCATGGTGAATTTGAGATATGGTCCGTTCTGGTCCACGAGTGGGCAGCTGGGATAGGCTGTATTACGGCATGGCTGAATTTGAGCATCGCTGGATACAAACACCACCTGGCCACTGGATACACATCGCCTGCATGTTGACGTGGTTGCCGGATGTATCATTGCATGGTCCTTATTCCGGCATGAAGGCTACATGAATTTTCTTGGAGGCCACTGCCTTTGGGAGTTTTCTGCATGCGAGAATGCAAACTGCATGATGAATTTGAGACATGGTCCGTCCTGATCCACGAGTGGGCAGCTGGGGTAGGATGTATTACTGCATGATATTGGCGACTTGCCTTTTGCATGGTTTTATATTTGCTTTGCTCTGCACAACCGCTGTCCTTAGAGCTTATTGCTTGATGAGAGTGCCGGCTGCGTGGTGAATTTGTGAGTGAGCTCGCCTTAGTCTGCGAAAGCGAACTGCGGGGTGTACTATGGCACGCTGTTCTCGGGACATGATGCCTTCTGCATGGTAGACGAAGTCCACACGGCAATGTGCTTTTCTGCATGGGTTATTCTATATCTATGCATGGCAAGCCGATCGGGCTCTCGCTGATGGGGCGCGGCTCTTTGGTCCCCATGCTGGTGGATGGTGAGATTGTTGCATGGTGCATGGTGCATGTCCTGGTTTAGCAAAACACGCATGGACAGCTGCACGACTGGACAGGTGTGAGTGAACTAACGCGGTGGTTTGTCATACTGCATGTTGCAACCTCTGAAGCCTTGGAGTGATGTGAGTTGGTGGTCGTACCGAATGCTGTTTCACGGGGCTCCTGGAGTACGGAACTAGGGGGTGGGTTCTTTCGGTTTAGCGTTTGTGCTCTGGGAGTCTGCTGTCAGTTGGGATCTGCGTTATGCTTGGACACTTGGCGTTGGTGTTTCTGGGATCTTGTCTGACAGCACCCTGTGAGCTAATGGGCTTGCGGGCAGTTAATGATCATCGTCGTACCTACTTCTGCAGACCTTGCCAGGCTAGTCCGAGAGTGAGTGTCAAAAAACCCCGAAAGCTGAAGCCCTAAACCTTAAAATCCTATGGAAACCCTTAACCCTAAACTCACCTTTGGCTAGTAGGGAATGGAAGAATGGTAATAGTAGTTAGAATTGTACCCCATTCCTCCATTCCCTACATAAATAATAATTAAAACCCTTGTTGGAACCCCAAGCATTCCAAAGCTGTAGGAAGCTTCTAGTCTTGAGGCACAACATGCTGGTTTAAGGTTTACGATAGGATCTATGGGGTTTACTGCGATTTCGTGAGTTTAGGGCTTACTGTAGGGTTTAGTTTAGTATGATTAGGGTTTACCGCACGGGGTTTGGGATTTAGGTTTTGGGCTGGACTAAGCCCTATACCTTGAAAAGCCCTTGAGCAAGGTGATGGCGGCGGGGGGCTTCCGCGAACTTTCGCAGCACCTCTGCGTCAACGGGTCAGGGGACTTACTAAGTCAGCCACCCTAAACCCTAAACCCAGACCCTAAACGCTAAAGGTAAGTAAGTGTTGTAACCCACCAGGTCCGGTCCTCCTTCAACAACTAGCCCTTTAACTCTAAGCCCTACCTAAATCCCCGATTGCCTGATACCCGGTTCTGGAGCATGTGGAAAGCAGAACCGCGAACACCGTACGCTGCCTTTGCAGCTCCCAGCTTCCATCCACAACGGGTGAGAGACGAATTTAAATACTTCATCCCGTAAGCCTCGATGTGGTGGAGACTCATGACTTTAGTGGGCGTCCGTTTCCATCCCCTGACCCCGCAAGATAGCGAGATGCCTTTGGACTTGGGTCAGGTTCTAGTTTTCGCAGGCTCAAGGGTTTCGTTCGGCTTTGCAACTAGCGGCCTTTAAGGTTTTAGAGTTGTTTGTTTGGTTTTGGGGGGTCGGGTCTGCAGAGCTTGAGGGGTTTAGGACTCAGCTGATTTTTGGGTTTAGACTTGTGGGATTGGGTTCATTACGGTTTCGGGCGAGTAGTTTTGGTTCTTTGCTTCACTCAGCAACTGTCTTGAACTCGGACTCTCCACCCGGGCTGGGACTCGAGTGTGGCGCAGCCCTGCATCGCAGGGTTGATAAGGGACCCCTGTGGACGGGACCCCTGTGGGTTGCATTTGTCCAATGGGGCCAAATGGGGCCTAATGGGGCCCAATGGCTTTCCCATTTGCCCCCATTAGGCCCCGTTGGGCCTATTGGGCCCCATTGGGCAAATGCAACCCACAGGGGTCCCTTATCAACTCTGTGACTGCATTCGCAAGTTCCATGCCTCCAGGGGTTTGAAATCAACACATAGGTGGTTGTCAAAATTAGGGTCCCTTTTCGGGTACTCTAAATAATAGACAACCACTCACATTTCAAACGCAAGTGTCCGGCTATGACAGATGAATGGTAGTAGCTATGGCGATTTTGAATTGACCGTTCCAGTCTAACAGTAGCAGCTCTAGGTCTCCTCGTCGTCGTCGCAGTAGTAGTAGTAGTAGTAGTAGTAGTAGTAGTAGTAGTAGTAGTAGTAGTAGTAGTAGTAGTAGTACTTAGTAGTAGTAGTAGTAGTAGTAGCAGTAGTAGCAGTCGCAATAGCAGCAGCAGGAGGAGGAGGAGTAGTAGTTGTAGTAGAGTGGTAATCACTTCCCCTGAACATTCAACCCCCCCCTAATATAAAAACTGCCTGCCCCCGGAACTTTGCGGTTTCGGGCCCGGCATTCAGTTCAAAAGGGACACCATTAGGGGGGTGGCAGATCTGTATGTGTTTTAATTGAAGGAAGACTACCGTAGTACTAAAGACAGCAGAGCTTCAGGGCTTTAGGGTCTAGGGCTGGAGGCTTAGGGCTTAGGGCTTTAGTAGGGCTCCAGGCTTAGGATAGCTAGCAGCTGGGAGTCCGGGTACGTGGATGCACCGAACCGAAACCCCCCCTATTATAAAAACTAAACCTCCGAAATCCAGTTTTTATATTACGGGGGGGGGAGGGGCGTTTAATATTAGGGGGAAGCGATTAAACACGGATGCACATGCTGGTAGTGTAGATTGTCATGTCAAACTTCCAATAATTGTTGCGCTCTGAGGGGTCTAGGGTTTACGGTTCTTCACCCACTCCAGCAGCCGTGAGGATCGTGCTCCTCACGTACAACTGGCGCAGTAAGTACCATGCGCATGACGTCTCCATTATGCGCTCCTTGGCACATTTAGGCATGAGGTTTTGCGTGCTTCCTGAAGTGAGCTTCCATCTTGTTGCGAAGCTTTTCAGAAGCTTTGCTGACTGACCGCTCTTCTGATTGTATAATCAAAACCTACACACTGTGGCTAAAGATCTCGCGCCTGGTGACCTCGAATCCTGGTATATGGGCTTTCGGGAGATGCCGCGTCAGGTGGGCTTGCTAGAGACAGAAGTTGGTGACATGCCCTCTCCCCGAAGTTAGCACCGGAAGTCTGGCAGCTTACTGGCATGGAAGCCTTGTCACTGACACTGAGTCCAGCAGACAAGTCACCCCGACTGGAAACTCGACAAACCCTACATATGCGCCATAAACCTGAAAAATCCCCCGAACCAGCCATCATCCCGGGCCTCATGCCCTCCCCCAGTTTTAACTTCCGTGCGAACGTGTGTCGATCAGCCTGAGCCCCGCAACCTGAAGTCGAGTTTAGCTCCCCCATTTAAGGCACATTAAGGGGTATCGGGATCTCTGTGTGCCCCTTCTTGTCATCAGGAGTCGTCGTAGTTTGTCAGACTGACAGTTTTTGCCGATCAAGATTATGGCCATTATCCGTGTTGTTGTGTTGCTTTGTAGCTAGAACTGTATCATGTAGTGTAAGAGCAAACTATGCACCCTTCCTCTCTGAGGCGTTGGGCCTATCGGACCATAGTAGTTTAATCAGCGCCGACAAGCTTCCCAACAACTAAATACTATGGGGGCCTTAACCATTAGAATAGGGTTTGGGGGTATATTATACTATAACTAACTAAAATAAGGAACCCCCAAAACCCCATTCTAATGATTACGGCCCCTACATTACTAAATACCCCCCCCCCCCCCCCCCCCAATGCGGCCCAGGGGCTTTCAGTAAGCTTTGGGTTTCGGAGGTGCAGTAAACCTTACTAAGCCCTCTTCTGTAGGTCCGTTCTGAAGGTCCGATTTTTTTGGGTTTTTTGTGCATGCGGTCCTGGGGGCATAGTGCTTACGGTCTCTTGGGCTTCGTTCGATGAGAGTTCCAAACCCTACTCGAAAGCTTCAATTTAAGCCTCGAAACGCTAAGTCAAAGCCTCAACCCAATGCCCTATGTTACAAACTTGGGACCTCCTCCGGCTAGT
Organism: Symbiodinium sp. CCMP2592; assembly: GCA_905221615.1. Lineage (NCBI taxonomy): Eukaryota > Dinophyceae > Suessiales > Symbiodiniaceae > Symbiodinium > Symbiodinium sp. CCMP2592. Next base: position 720,184 of record CAJNDT010001101.1, on the reverse strand, counting down.
CGGAGTACGAGCGCTGAGACTCTTATCCTCGGCGCAAATCCCAAAATCACAAGGAAGCATGTGGGACCTCAGCTCCAGCCTCTACAGCCATTGGTGTGCCTTGGGCCTGTGGGAATAGAACACTTCAGGGCTTCGGGCTTCCAGGGCTTAATGTAGGAACCTGATTAAGAAACCTTCCTAAAACTTCAAAACAGTAGGATTCATCATATACTAAGGAACCCTAATATGTAAAGGCCCAAGGTTTCTTATTAATCAGGTTCCTACATTACCTAGCGCGCCGCCATCAGAAGACGATATGCAAGTTTGGGGGTGCCTGGTACGTAATGAATCAGATTAGGGTCCCCTCGTTTGGTAGTGCCTGTGGCTCCAATCGCCTTGTAGTTTGGTGGGTTCTGTTATACCCAGGGGCTCCATAATTCCTTTTTGGGAATACTTCATAGGGTTCTAAATATGAACCCCGAAAAGGAACATGGACCCTTGCGTACCCTGTAACTAAGGGTCATAACCCGCTGTTTTGTAGGGTTCAGGGCTACAGGTGACTTCCCTGGAGAAAGCAGCTCCAGTAGTTGTCAATACTGTTCCTGAGGGTTACCGATTTTTCTTTGTTCATGGTACAGTATACCCCGGAACGCTATTCTACATGCTAAGGTCCCTATGTTAATCATGCAGCTTCTCAAGGCTTCATTGTGGTTTGGGAACAGAACCCTGCTGGAGATTGTCTCAGTATCGAAATTCAAAGGGGAGAAGGAGGGACCCTTAATGGGGACCCCTACCCTATAATGGGCTATATAATGGGTATATAGTAGCTATATTAAGGGTATATACCTAGGGTTCCTTATTAAGGGTCCCTCCCCTTACCCTTGGAAAGTAGGGTCCTTAAAGGGATCTATGGGTTCCTTAAAGGGATCTATAGGTATTTAGGGTCCCTCCTTTTACCCTTGGAGAAATTGGGGCTTCGGATGGCTTGAGCGTGTCTCTCCTTCCAGCCTCAACCTCGCAGGTCCTACTTGGAGGATCAGGGGACTTAGTAAGTCGGGTTCCGTTAAAGGGATCTATAGGGTTCCTTAAAGGGATCTATAGGGTTTAGGGTTTAGGGCCTACTCAGAGGATCAGGGGACTTAGTAAGTCGGGTTATAAGCACCGTAACTCTAGGGCTATAAGTAGGCAACCATATTACCTTACTTCTAACCCTAGTTACTGGGTCCCTGATCCTCCAAGTACCTACCTGTGGCCTGTGACTATATACCGAGAGTGAGCAGTGAAGTTCGTGGAAACAAGCGCTTTGCTGGAAGCTCTGTAAGCCTTACAACACAGGGTTGCCTGTATGACCGCACGACAGACACCAAACAAGCTCTAAGGCTTCCTAAACCCCGAACGACAAGTCCAGTCCTCTCTTCACTGTCACCGGTGGGCAGGCGGAGAGTGAGAGAGTGCGGGCCTGGCGCTAGCAAGAACAGCGCCCATATTGAGACCCTGTGTTATCCATGCAGTAGGAAATTCAGGTCTGTTCCAACGGCACCCCGCGAGCGCGCAAGATCCGTGCACCCAAAGCCTAAAGCCAAGATCCTAGCCTGGACCGGGTTATAAGTAGATATAGCTAAATAGTTATATACTTTACTTCTAACCCCAGATACTAAGTCCCCCCATCCCCTGAGTACCCTGAACCCAAGATCAGAGGCCCACAAACCGGTTCCGGTTTAGCGGTTTAGGGGGCTTGGTGCATTGCAGTCCCTGCTCAAAAAAGGCTATACTCTCAGCCGCGAGCCCATGACAGAAGCACCAAGCCGGGTTGAGGGTTCGGGTCTGTGGCTGCGGGCTGCGGGTGTAGTACTATAGTTATAGATGTCGGCCTCAACCCTAAACCCTGCCTAAACTCCCAAAAGTATGTAAAATAGTGGCCCAACCCCTATAAAATGGCTAGTATTCTACACACTTGGGGTGTCCATGTGAGCCCTAAACTCTATGCCTTAAACTTAAACTACAAACCCTAGGACCTAGAGTAGGCCCTTATTCCCTTTTTCTAGGGTTCAGGTTCCCTTATAAGCCCCTTTAAACCAAAAAGGGCACCCTTTTTATTCCTAGGTTACTCTTGGGTCTAGAACCCTAGACCCTAAAGCCTGAAGCACAGCCTAGGCGTGCCCACGGGGCTGCTCGCGTTGCTCCAGCTGGCTTTTGCATGGTGCACCCTGGGTGCATGGAGCCTTAGGGTTTTGGGCTCCGGGTTTAGGGTTTGGGGTTTAGGGTTCAGGGTATAAGGGGTTTAAGGGGTTTAGGGATTTGGGGTTGAGGGTTTAGGGCCTAGGGTTCAGGGGTTTAGGGTCCCACGGATTCCAGGCTTCGAGTTCAGCTTATAGGTTTCTACAAGGGTTGTAGTACATTGTAGGTCTGTAAGGGTTCTAATGAAGTTCTAGTGTCGGTCTATGAGAGGTATAGTAAGGTGGGCCCATAAGGGCTATAATGTAGGTCTTCAAGGGTTATAGTGTAAGTCTTGATTGGTCCAGCTCTCGAACCTGTAAATTCTTATGTGCTTACCCATAGGCCCCATAGTAGTTCCTTTTGGGGTTCATATGTAGATTCCTCCACGGTAATCCCAAAAAGGAACTACTATCGGGCCCATGAGTATCGCATGCCAGCTGTTTAGCAATGCTCCGCCCGAACGTATTGCACCATGGCTTTTGGCGGCGGTCGTGCTGGGTCATTGTGGGAGCCGAGTATCAATAATCCGGGTTCCAGGATCTAGGGTCTAGGGTTTACCTTAACCCTGAAGAACCTACCTTTTTAAGGACTTATATAAGGAAATCATAATAAGGAACCCTAAAAGGGTAGGTTCTTCAGGGTTAAGGTAGGGTCTAAAGTTAAGGATTTAGGGTTTAGGATGATTACCCAAACTACCTCAAAGCCAAGAGCCCCTAAGCCCTAAGCCGTTTGCGAGTTGAGAGGCGTAAGCCCTAAACCCAAAGCAGCGTGAATTTTAGGCAGTAGTAGTAGTAGTAGTAGTAGTAGTAGTAGTAGTAGTAGTAGTAGTAGTAGTAGTAGTAGTAGTGGTAGTGGTAGTGGTAGTGGTAGTGGTAGTGGTAGTGGTAGTGGTAGTGGTAGTGGTAGTGGTAGCAGTAGTAGTAGTGGTGGTAGTAGTAGTGGTAGTAGTAGTAGTAGTAGCAGCAATAGCAAGAATCTTCGTAATAATATGGCACTAGTAGTAGAAGGAGGCTTCCGGTGAAGAATCTGAGGCACGCAGACGGCCAGCTCGGAGGTCTATCAACTTGCGGGCGGTCCCTTGATGCTGCTTGTCACCATTGTCCTCTGCAAGAGCCATGCCTGCGATATGGCTGGGTTCAGGCTTTGGGGCTCTAGGAATTACTGTTCTGCAAACGGTCTTTCCTTCATGGATGTCGCTTCTGTACCAAGCTCATGGTGAAAACAGGAATCCCAGTAATTAGATAGTTGTCACTCGACTTTGGTGCTGCGAGCTGTGTGCTTCTTCTGAGATCTGCTGTGTTGCTTCTAGCGGAACTAGGTTTAGGGCTTAGGGTTCAGGGTTACGAAGGTTCAGTTGGGATCATGGCATCATGGCTTCTCTTGCTACTTGAGCTTGTCCTGGTATTCATGCAACTGCTGTGGTGACCATGGAAAAGATTCTCTGTTATGACAGATGTCACTTTACTGACTTAAGGAACGAGCGGACTTTGTAAGCAGCTTATAAGCAGTCTGACGTACGAAGTCTCCTTGTTGATGATGATCCTTACTGGGCTCCTCTTTGTTTTACTTAGGCTCGTCAGCACCCTGATGTTTTGCTGTAAGGTTCATGAGATTGAACTTAGATTTTCCCGTTCCGGGAAAAGGCTTGCTGAGAAGTTTCAGATTCGCGATCTCCTTCTTGCCCTGAAACATGCAAGAGCACCTCAAGCATACTCTTTGGGTTCAGCGTTGAGGGTTTAGCTCGTCATGTAACTACTACTATTACTGCTACTACTACTACTACTACTACTACTACTACTACTACTACTACTACTACTACTACTACTACTACTACTACTACTACTACTACTACTAGGTCATTGTGCAAGTCTCATCTTGTTTCAGGAGTTGGCTCCTGATTTACATGAGCCGCCTCCATGCAGTCGGCGTTCGACACTTGGCAAGGGTTTAGGGTTTAGGGTTTAGGGGTTTAGGGGTTTAGGGTGGCACATTTAGTCTGGATACTGCGCCTCTGATTTTGTTGCTGGTATCTAGGGAGACATTTCTCGACATAGGTGGTACTGTCTTTACTGTTCTCTTACGGGCCGTCTCACACAGTACTCAGTAGTACTACTAGTCGAGGCTGGGGTGTGCATCCACAGGGTTGGAAATAGCCCAAGCTTCCTTGACAGTTGTTGCTTTCACCGAGGCCTTAATGGCTAAATTCGATAGCCTCCGGCTACTTAACAATGTAGTCGAACCACGAAGTCTCCTCCCTTTGTTCAGCCTCTCTTTGTCCTTGGAGTACAGGGTATGCACAATTCCGTGGAGACGTTTCAGGGGCCTTGATAGCCAGATTCTGAAGCATCATTTATGTTTCAACTTGTTCAGAGGCTGTCGAAGGCTCCAGTTTCTTGGGGGTTTGGGCTTTAAGGTTTACGGTGGAGATGCAAAGAGAGCGTAGATCTGGGGATGCTGTGTGTGTGTGGGTCATTTGATTGCAGGAGGTCACAGCGTTAGTTGAGCTAAGGCATCCATGCGATCTCCAACTCCTTGACCGGGGGTGCGACGAGACAGATGATGGTCTTGGGCCCAGGGGATGCATGTGGCTCCATAGGGGAGGTGGAATGTCGTACGGACACTGACCCGCTTAAGAGATTCTTGTAGTTCCAATGTAGTGCTTTGTATTGCTGTACTTCCGGGGGCAAACAGCCTTATACCTTTACTGAGCAAAATTCGCTTGGACAACAGATGCTCGAGCAACAGCAGATGCATCCCTTTTGTAGTTCGACAAGTTACATTCATATCCAGAGCCTTGATGCCCTATGCCTATTACCCCCATGGAGTGCCAGAAATGCTTGTGTCCTCGACATGAAGCCAGACGGTCAGAAGCCTTTCAAGGCAGGGCTATACCGATTTAGGGTCTATCTGGGCTTGGGGTTTAGAGTTCAGGGTGGATGACGAAAGGCCGCGATGCAAGGATCTGGCTAGCCCCAAGCCCAGTGGCAAAAAAAGGGTGGATGGATATGCCGGATATGCAACCTTGAATCCACATCCTCGACTCTAGGCCTCTAGGCCCGCACCCGGTACCTTATGAATCCTTTTAGCTCTACACCGAACTCCGAAATCTACTGAAATCTCGAGGCCATCACGCTCATGATTTTCGCCTCCTTTTGCTTGGCCTTCCTGATTCTTGCACGCAGCCGCCCGTCACCTCGTATAGGATTTACAGTTCGGGGCCGAGACAGCTGAAGGATTTGGGGCTTGAGGGGTTCGAGTTCTCGTCAGACATGGCTTTTCTTCCAGACAAGAAAGCCCTAGGTTCCATTAACTAGAAAAGCTGTGAGGGATGGGTATTCTGCATGCCAGTGACACAAAATTCCCAACTTGAATGCCTCAGCTTCAACCGCCATGAACAAATTGAGGTGTTGAAACCCAATACCTAAAGCTTCAACTCCGTTCACCAAACCTAGCATCCCAAGCCTCATCAACCGGCAAACCCGCACCCCCGCAACCTGCATCAACCCCTATCCCCACAACTTGTTTACGACTACATCGGCTTCATGTCATGGCTTGAATCCCTTAGGCTTCGGCACGACAAATGAGATGTCTTGAATTCCCAAGCTTCAAATCCTGACAACTGAGATTTTCCCAATCAAGGGATCTATGGTTCAGGAATTAAAGATTTAAGCAGTTTGAACTCAGGCTGACGCACAGAGGCCTTGAATGAATCCACCAGGGTTGTGGGTCCGCTTGCGCACAACGGGTTAAGTAAGTTATGTGATGGGCCATATGGGTGCACGAGTATAGGAGTATCACAAAGTTCGGACACTATGCGGTGGGATAGTTGTCATCAGGACCCATACATAAGCTAACGTAATTAATTTCCCAAAGCCCTTCAGCCTTTGATGCTGCCATTTGCAAACCTCGAGAGCCCAATACCCAGCAACCAAGGAATATAGCTTAAATCATAATATGACGCCTAAATAAATTAAGCCATATTCCTTAATGATTCCCTTATAGAACCCCTATAGATCCCCTTAAGGCTTAAGGAGCCCTTTAAGGAGCCCTTCGGCCTTAAGCCATATTCCTTAATTAAGGGTCTTGGGCTCTCTGCAAACCTCCTGCTCTGGTGCGAATCAACCACAAAAACGCTTGATTTCAGGCAAAGACCACGGTTGGGTCTTGGCCTCTGCCTACCGAGGACAGAGTCCGGTTTAGGGTTTAGTGCTCTGTCCGACATCCAGGCGGGCATAAACAAGTCTGTGCAAAACGGCCAGAGCACTCAAAGGACCAGGGGACTTAGCAAAAAGGTGCCATAAGGGCATCTGCCAGAGCCCACACAGGACTGAAGCTGTCCAGTAGCCCCAAACGGCACATGTAGACCTGGAAGAACTTGCATACGCTGAGTCCAAGGGTAGTAGCGCATGAAAAGTAACAGGTAAATCCTGAACCCTGAGCCCCGAACCGCAGCCCCGAGCCCTCTAAGCGATTTGGCCATCAAGACCCGAAAACCCGAAATCCCAAAGCGAACAAATCTAGACCCGGTCTTCCCTCGATTTCTGCTTGCAGCCTTGCCCATGACAGGCCCTTGGCTAGAGGATGCAAAAACTTCGGCCAAGCAAACCAGTAAATCATGTCAAGTCCACAGTCAGTGGTAAATCCCTGTACCTCAAATTACAAAACCCTTTCATAAAATGCTCGTGAACAAAGCCTTCATGGCGGTAAGTCACAACAAACGCCCTCCAGAATGTCAAGAACCGTATTCGCCACGATCCGTAAACCCTCGCTAGAGCTCCAGGGAACTTTTGTCGGCATCGGGGCATTCTAGGGAGGGAGGTGTTGGGACACTTTTGGGGTTCCCGAAGTCTGGCTTTGAGGGCCCCAGCATTAGGATCCTTGTGCTAGGCTTAGGGGTACTTAGAAATAATTTTTAATCTTTTGGTTATTATAATCCCTAAGAAACAGCTCAAATCATAATTTCTGCTAGGGTTCTAAGTTCAGTATAGTAGTCTTGGCCTGTACAAACCCAAGGATTTAGGGTTCAGGGTGAAGTCTTGGGCTGGGTTTGGGTGCGGTTTGACCATTTGTACCCAGAGACTCCAATATCCCTTAAATAAGGAATATACTGAATATACCTTAAATTATAATGGGATCCTTGATATGATGTAAGGGATATTCCTTAATTAAGGGATATTGGGGTCTCTGGGTAGAAGGTGTGGGTTTGGACTGGGTTTGGGTGCAAAAGTGGTGTGCATCTCGTCCTTTTCCAGGACTGCTCTTCGGTGATGGGAGCGGCTTAGATAACCTTGGCCTCAACGTCGATGAGGAAGAGACGCCTAGCTGTGAATCAAGCCTGTGGGCTTTCGAGTTAATTAAACTCGTACGCCTCAAAACCATCACCATCATGGTCAGTAAGCCCCAGTTCGGAACTGTAGCTGTTGTGGAGCCTCTAGGCAGGGATTGTTCCATTTCGCTACGGAGGGGCTTCTATACAGTGTCCAAGCACAATATGCTGTACTCCGTCGGTGGCTGGGCTCCTAGGGTAATGCCACCTGGATTAGTGTTAAGAATGTCGGGCAAGAATGAACGAAATTTCGGAGGGTTCGTACCCTAAACTCTAAACTCTAAGCCGCTCTTGAAGAACTGAGACGAATGCATTCCTGCTACCCAGGTATGCCCGGAACGACGTCATGCTCTGTGGAGTCAATCTTATTGGCTCCACCTTCTTCAACATCATCATCCTGTGATTCAGCTGGATCTTGTGGTGGGTGTGGCTTCCCTCTTCTTAGGCTTGCACTTTGGGTTATCTGGCTAGAGCACTTAGACCCTGCAGCCCTAAAGCCCTACAGACAACTTTCTTGGTTTTTGACGGAAGAAAGCAGTCTCTGCTTTGAGTTGTCGATGCTGGCACTTTGCAGTAGGGTTTAGGGGCGTAGGGATTTAGGGATTAGGGTTTAGGGTTTAGGGATTCTATGGGAACCCCACTTACCCCTACCTCTCCAGGAACCTCTCAAACAGGGATTCCGGACATGCTGGCCTGGCCATGAGTCTGGTCTTTGGGGTCAGTTTGGCAATGTTCGCTACAGTAATGCCAAGTGGGAGTTTCCGAAAATAGGGGACCCTAATAGAGTACCCTATATAGTAGGATCCTTATTATAGAGATCCCTAGTTTTCGGAAACTCCGGAGTTCAGGGTTTTGGCATTCTAGGTTTAGGGAGAGGTTGCTCAGAGCGTTGGAGGTTCTAGAGGTCCTTTGTGGATGAATTTCGAACACAAGCTTTGTTGCATGAAACCACAGCAATGCCGCTAGTGTAGACGCAGCCTCTGCATACTCCGCAAAGGGCACTTTCTTACATCGTCCTATTGATTATTGTCCTTTAATTTAATTACCCATGCTGAATTATGAAAGCATAAAGCAGCGTACCTATCCATATGCACGGTTCAGAGTTTGGGTTTCAGGATTTAGGGTTCAGGGTCTCGGAGCTCAGAGCTTTGGGTTTAGGCGGCGGGCTTATTGTGTATGTCGAAATTGAGACTGCCAGCATCAAGGAATCTGATTATTGCCGTCTACAGCAACGAGTATGAATCTTGGCAGCAAGAGTTGAGAGTTGAGATCATGAAATTCGTCCTGCTTTCGAAGCTGCGCATGAAGAGATTTCTCAAGCAATGTTTCGTGGATCTGGTGGATGACGTCACCGTTTTCTGTCTGAAACCGTCAGAGTTAAGGAACACCGTTGGAGCTAAGAAGAAATGGTTCATCACAGATCCTCATAGATCCCTCTAAGGAACCCTTATAGATCCCTTTTAAAGAACCCTATTTAGTTCAACACGTCTCTACTGCAGTGTCAGGCTCTGGGTTCGGGATTGTCGGGTGCCCGGTCGAAGTGGAAGATCCCGCCGTCACTTCGACAAGGGTCCCTGAACGAACCCGCTCTATCCCTGGGACTCCAGTCACCTGAATAGTCGTAGCTTACTAATTACTAACCATATAAGATGTCACCCAGTAACACATTTTTAGGTAGCCGGAGCCCTAGGGTATTTCAAGGATCTTAGCACAACCTGGCATCCTTCAAGTTTTGCACGTGCACGGTGCAGAAACCCCCAGATTATGGCGATTTAGGGGTACAGGCTGTTAAGGGTTTAGGGTTCAGGGGCTGCAAGACCCAATCCATCCGACTCTCTTGTCCGGGGCACGAACGCCGATTTCTGGCCTCATATCAAGATCGAGGGCTTGATTACAAGTCGAGCTTGAAATATGGCAATCCTACTAAGATAGGCCTACTTGAACACAGAAGTCGGCTTCTGGCCGCGCGACTAAGCCCGTGATCCTCTCAGCAAGCTCAGGAAGAGTGATTATGATAGAAGTGACAGAAAAAGCTTCGACTTACGGACGCTACATCATTTGTGCATCGGGGGGAGTTGCTGTAGGAACCGTCCCTGTGGCAGCTGGAGCTGTGCTGGTGTTACCAACCAACGGACACGATACCAGCCGATCCAATGCAACGAACTAAGGACAAAGTTCAGCATGAAGTGCCGCTCCACTTCCTCCATGCTCGTGCGAAGTACTGCGTGATGCACCGTGGCATGTTGAGAGCTTGTGCGATTTTGAAACTCAGTGCTGAATAAGCACCAGCGGGGATCGGAAAGAACCCGCAAGATTTGAGTAAAATGGGTGCCGTGAGTGAATGACTGCTTGCGAGAGTTCGGTCCCTGTTCGGCAAGTGCTTCCAGACCGCCTTGCATACGTTCGAGATTCAAGTTTCCCAAAAAAAGGTACTATTGTCATGTACCCTGCAAATCCGCAAATCCATGTTGCCTGCCTTTTCTGTGCATGCATGTGTGTGTTGAATGCATTTTCAGTTTCGGTTTGTTGGGAAGGGGTCATTGAGGAATATTGGCGTTGGCCCCAAAGCAGTTGCCATCTTCCGCGGGCTTAGCCTGGCGACGGGACACCCCCCCCACACATCACGATACCCTGAAGCCTCCAATCTGAGAGCCTGAGCAAACACTAGTCAGTTTCACTCTACTTATGTAAATGCCGAGTGTGAGTGAGTGTGTGCGTCAAAAGCTGATACATACTTAATACTCATATACTAACTCATGTTGATATGTTCGTACATACATACATTTATATACATGTATATATAGACATATGTATGTATATATATATATATATACAACAATGTACCTCAAAACTCCAGTCTAATGAATCAGAACTCCTAAACTTAACCCAGGTACTACTTGTCCTGCAACCTCCTCCAGTGGAGAAGCGAGCAGTTCAAGCTGTTTGTGATGGTGGCCGCTGTCGCTGCTGCAGCTGTTGCAATGTACCTTGGCAGAAATTTATTAAGGACCCAAAAAGGGACCACAATTTTGACAACCACCCTCATGGAAGTCGGCGACAGAATTGCAGTGTACCTTGAAAGAAGCGCGTTGGACTCCCTGGAAGAACAGTTGCCGGTATCGTGGGTGTCAGTCCTTCGGCCCATTCTGTTCTGGGATGGAGTGGTTGGAAGCCGCATGGCTTCGGGTCGAGGTGAAAGTGAGTCGGGGTTTATGGCGCTTCTGAACGGATGAGGCTTCACAGCTCTAAGTCAGCACATGCGTTTCACTGTCTTCATGTTCAGGGCGTGGGTCTAACGGCTATGAATAAGCTCGGGCTTCGGCTTGAGAGCTGGTGTATATAGCTTATAGTAGCCCGTTCTAACTGAATCATTGTTATTTTGTAGACGACCCTGTAAGGAAGCTCTCATGCTTCAAACCTAAGCCTTAAACCCAGCCATGCGAGAGAGAAGAGACCCTCAACCCATCTGTTAGAAACCCACACCCCGAAACTCCACTCATTCTCTAAACCCCGAAACTCAACTCATTCTCTAAACCCCGAAACTAAACGCATTCTCTAAACCCCGAAACCCCACGCATTCTCTAAACACCGACCGCTCATTGTCTAAACACCGAAGCTCCACTCATTCTGTACACCTCGAGATCCAACTCAATTCTCTACACCCCGAAACTCCTCTCACTCTCTAAACACCGAAACTCAACTCATTTTTGTTAAACCCCGAACTCTCATTCTCTAAACCCCGAAACTCAGCTCATTCTCTAAACACGGGAACACCACTCATTCGCTGAACCCCGAAGCTCCACTCATTCCCTAAACCCACAAAACTTAACTCGTTTGACTCATTCCAGACACCGGAACTCAGCGCATTTCTCTAAACACCGAAATGAACTCATTTCTCTAAACACCGAAACTCCACTCATTGTCTAAACGCCGAAACGCAACTCTCCACCGAACCTCCACTCATTCTCTAAACCCTAGGCCCTAAGCCCTAAACCCTTACTGTAGTAACCTATATAAACCACAACACTCCTACTTTTCTGTTGCTACCAGGGTCGCTTGCACTCTATGGCCCTTTTGGAGCTGCTCGGAGCGTTTGGGTATTGGAGAGGTTTAGGGTTTTTGGGGGTTTTTGCGGGTGTGGGGATCAGGGCTCAGAGCTTGGGGATCAGGGTTAGGGTTAAGGGATTGTAACCGGGCTGCTGGACAACGAGGCCTGCTGCAAAAAAAGGGTTAAGGGATGAGGGTTCAGGTCTCAGGGTTGATTGGGGTTCAGGGTTTGGCGCCCTAGGGGGGTTCAGGGATTCGGGCTTACAGCTTAGGATTTAGGGCATTTAGGGTTTGCGATGTCGATTATAAGGTCCTGAACCAAAAAAGACGTGCTGGTACCTGTTTGAGGTCTCTTCATAAATTTCCTTGTATAATATAAGTCGTTAGGACAATACATGTTGAGGCTTCAGGTAGAATTCACGTCCCTAAAGAGGAGCTTCCTGCATCGTTGCATGACATCCTTTCGAGCTTTGAATGGTTCTACGTGGAGGACCAGGAAGCCATAAACAAGTAATGTCCTATAAAGTAAAAGCCAGAAAGTTGGAATATGATTATCCTAAACCCTTTATGGTAAATTAGAGGGTATCCTACCCTGAAACCATATTCCAACTTTCTGGAGTTCCCTTTAGGGTGTAGGACCAAAAGACCCTACAAAGGAGCCCTTACCGACTCTATGCTGCCCCAAAACCATATTCTGATGATCGAGGCCCCGTGCCCGAAGATCGAACCCTTCAACCCAAGCCGCTAAGCCTTAATCCTAGAACCTTCGAAACGTCAACTTTTTTTGAAACCCGCAACCCTAAACTCCCAAACCTGACCGAAATTTGATAGCCGGCGGCTATAAAGCCAAGCGAAACTCTACGCACAAACCATGCAAGTTGGCATTCGCTGCTTTTGGGGAGGCTTGGGGCTGTCGTTGTTCGGGCTGAGGAATCGCAACTTCGCTATAGGGTTGCGGGGTTTAGGGCTTTGGGTTCAGGGCTTGAGGGTTTGAGGGATTGAGGGTTTGTAGGGTTTGAGGGTTTGTAGGGTTTAGGGTTGAGGAGTTTCCGGCTTAGGGATTTTCAGGATGGCTTTTGTCGTTATGCATTTATGTGCCCTTTGTCTTTCAAGCTAGTGATGCCAAGTATAAACCTTAAACCCTTAGGCCCTAAAATCAAAACCATTCTTGTCGGAGGCTTTTGGTCTCTGGCTCTGCTCTTGTCCGTGGCACAGTCGCTTATTGCAGCTGCCATGGTCCAGTGCGAGTGGTGGCTAAGCTGCGATCCTTAGATGGTTTGGAATTTAGGACACTAGGCATATGCATAGCCCCGGTGTAAAAGGGCACTGCTTGTAGGATCATCTTTTTGCTGATTCTTGACAGTGCTGCGAAACGGAACAGCGTGGCAGCTGCGTATGGTGCTGATGATGGTAATCGTGTCGCACTGGTTGGAGATGATATGCAAATCTGTAAGACGTTGCTAGCAAGGTAGCTGCTTTCTTTCAGCTGTCTGTGACCATTTGCAGTTACGTGCGTGTTTGGTAGATTGAATTACTTTCTTCCAGGTTGTCAGACAATATACATGGTGTCTGTTTTTTGGTCTTTTCTCTGCCAACTTGTCCGTCTGTCGTGAGATCTTCTTCTGTGACATGCATCGTCTAGCTGCTGAATTCGTTGTCGTTGTGTTGTGTTTTGAGTCCTCTGTGTTCATCTCTTCGCACATTCGTTTCCGGCTGCCCTCCCATACATCGCATTGGTTCAGCCTCAATTCCTTCACATTGTGTAGAAAATGGCTTTGGGTTGCAACCTGTCAAGCTGCTTTCGTGGACACATCTCACACCGGCTTTTCAGTCTTGCCGGCGTGACAGCAATCTGGCTGCCGTGATAATGCTGACCCTGCACATGCTTGCTGGATTTCCATGTCCGGGCCTGATAAACTGGCATCGCACGGGTTAGTGAGTGGACTAGTGAGTGGTCTCTTTTAGGCAGACCGGCAGGGCTCTACGTGGCATGGGCATTGATTCTGGCCAGGGCTTTGGAGGCGCAGGTGTCGAGGATTAGGGTTTAGGCCTGAGGTTTTCAATTTGTGAATCGTCACAATGAACCCCGTTTAAACACAATGGAACTGGAGCCTCAACCCAGAACCGTTCTCTAGGTTTAGCATGGAGGGCGTTGCCTTCTCCAACCAAGAGCATTTCATCTGGATCTGCGGTGGCCCAAGTCGTACATTGATTTTAGGGTTCGAGATTCGGGTTTTCAAGCTGAGCGGTGTTTAGGAGCCAAGAAGCTGCGAATTTGGTGTTGTGGTTTAAGGTTTTGAAGGTATATATTTAAGAGACCCCCCCCCCCGCCTTGCCCGCCCGTGCTCCCCCTCAGCACTGCTAATGGCCCGAGCAAAAAGCACGGCGTGCGCACCAGTAGTCATTGAGGTGCTCCCAGCACACTCCTGCGACACCATGAGCTGCAAGGGGGCCGTATTGATCTAGGGCCATTCACAACGGTTCTTGTCGATGAGTAAGACCCTGCAGAGATGTGAAGCATCTAGGAGTGAGAGACCCTGTCCTCACCACTCGTCCCAAGTTGCCTAACCCGTGCTCCTCAGTTTGACATTTCGTGTCGCGCATGGGTTGACACAGCGCCTCTTCTGGCAGAAAAACCTCAAGTATAGATGAACATTCAGTAGTCTCCTCATAGTCGGTCGAACCGAAGGCCCAAAACCCGAACAACAAATCACCAAGAGCTCGACATGTACAGAGCCCTTCTGGCTCGCCGTTGATTTCGTTTCTTATTCTTGAAATGTGTTGGACCACTCCCTTCCCTAGTGCTACGACTGCTACTACTACTACTCCTCCTCCTCCTCCTGCTGCTGCTTCTAGTGCTACTGACGGCGACGACGATCACGACGACGGCTACTGCTTCTGCTCCTGCTCCTGCTCCTGCTGCTGCTACTGCTACTGCTACTGCTGCTGCTGCTCCTGCTCTTCCTCCTCCTGCTGCTGCTGCTACTACTACTACTCCTACTACTACTACTACTACTACTACTACTACTACTACTACTACTACCACTACGACTACTACTACTACTACTACTACTACTACTACTACTACTACTCCTGCTGCTGCTGCTACTCCTCCTCCTCCTCCTCCTCCTCCTCCTCCTGCTCCTGCTGCTGCTGCTGCTGCTGCTGCTTCTAGTGCTACTGACGGCGACGACGATCACGACGACGGCTACTGCTTCTGCTCCTGCTCCTGCTCCTGCTGCTCCTACTGCTACTGCTGCTGCTCTTCCTCCTCCTGCTCCTACTACTACTACTACTACTACTGCTACTACTAGAGAAGCTTGTTTAGCACACACTGTGCCCCATGTCAGTCTCTGCTGTCGCTTTAAATTTAGGCCACAAGTCCGATCTGGTTGACCATTCACTTCTCGACAGCAGCAGCCACTTGACCGCATAGAAGAGCTTAGGGTTTAGGGTTTAGGGTTGTTGAATGCAGGAGCTGGCAGAGTTGGACATGACATCCCGTTATAGTCCCCATATGCTTATCTCATCGAACATGCCTTGTTCTCATGATCAAGGCGCCCCACTTTCTTATGGTATGTTTGCGGCTATGAAGCCTTTGGGCACTGAGTCTTCGGAATCAGACCTCGAAGGTTGTGGGTGCAGCTGCTGGGAGTTTGGAGTGCAAGTGGTCGTTAACGGCTGCTGTGAGCAAGTGCTTTGGGATGCTTTGGGCTTAGACTTTCTGAGGGTTTGCTATCCCCTAAACCCTAAACCCTTTACCCAGAGTATGCCTTCTGTACTCATAAATGACGATGCCATAGACGTGTGCTAGTCTTTCCAAAGCCTCACACTTTGCTTCCACGGATCGCGAACCCATTTGAATTCAGAAATCCTCGAAGCCACAAGCCCAAACCCGAAGTTCAGTTGGGTTTAGGGTTCAGCGCTTCAGCGCCTCGAGTTTTATTTCACAAACGACCTGGACATAATGAGACATACTTATTTGTTCCTTATGGAGGCTTTCGCAAACCGCAGAACCCCAGTCTAATTTATCACAAAGCGGGATCGCGATGGTAGGGATCCCGGCGGGAATTGAAGAGGTGGGGCTTTATTGTTGCCTTCCTAGTAGTAGAGTATATAGGTAACCTTTCACCTTTTTGTGGTAGTATAATCCATATACAACCCCTGTAAGATCCAAAAAGTTAACCTTTAGTTCCCCATGATACCCGACAAGTAGGCTTTTTTCCGCATTGCGACGAGGTTCGCACCAGGAGGATGAGTTCCAGGACCTTTTGGATTACGTGTCCTGGAATTTACGACTTCAAGCCACATGCTACAGTTTTTTGCAGTTGTTAGAGGTTAGGGTTTCGATTCAGCCTTGAATCCCACACCCCAAAACTCTAAACCCAAAACCTCCAAACCACGAAACTGGAAAACCACAACCTTCTCTTTCCCGAAGGCCTATGGGCCTTGAGTTTAGGGCCCGCGTACCCGTGTAGTAAAGATACTTCTACGGTATGTATGTGTACTAACTACATGATCGACATTATGGAATGAGTAAGACAAAGGCCGCACTTAAGGTTTCGGGTATTCGGTACAGTACACAGTTCAGGGTGTGAGGATTTCGGACTGTTGTGGCTTGTGTTTGTGACTGAAGGGCTATGGAAGATATGCAGGACGTCAAGGCAGCTTTTTCATTGAAGGGGATGTAGTTAGTATTCGGTGATTTGTTGTGTTTCCGGCAAAGTTTCGGGTTTTGCTGCCGACAATTCCTAGCAGCACCCGATGCATTCCCCAAAGCTTAAAGCCATGCAATAGAGAACCTGACCCACCGGAAAAGAGATAAAGGATCGAGTTTTTTGGCAGGACCGCCTTGCAGAGGTGCGTGCGTTGATGGAGTCGCGGTGTCGAGGCCATGGTGGGGTTTATGACGAGCTTTGGGATTTGGGACGGTAAACTGCAATGAACAAAGCTATCATTATTATGGTTAGCAATTATTGCCACCATTATAACATTACTATTATTCGTTTTATTATCATTGTAATCATTCTTATTTGGTTTTTAGCAGCAGCACTAGCAGCAGCAGCAGCAGCAGTAGTTCTAAATACCACCAATTCTGTAGGATCTCGGGTCTTGGGAGTCTAGGATCTCTAGTATCGGGTTTAGGCTAGGGCTCGGGTCGAAGAGGACAGCATTTATGAGGTCCCGAGGGTTCAGACTTGAGGGTGTAGGCCCAGTGCAGGCTTAGTATAATGTTACATCTTTCCCAGGTAGTATTAGGGAGAACCCTTTAAAGGGGACCCTTCTTAACCCTACTTGTGGCTCTCTTAAACGGGACCTGATTGAGAGAGTCTCTATCCCCAAGGGTCCCCTTAATCCTAACTCCTAATCTTGGAGGTTAAGAGGGCCCCAGACCAAGTCGTCCTCGGCATACCTCTATGCAGCCAGCCCACTACAGAATCCTGAGTAAGTGAAACACTTCTTATGGCTGATCTTGTAACTGTACTTTACGACACCCCAAGACCCTACTCTAATTTCTAAGGCCTCTACATTGCGCGGAAGGGTTTGGGGTTTCGGTGTAAGGGCTACAGGTCGTGAGGACATTTGGGCCATCAGGGTGACCAGAACAGAGCTTTGAGGGGCGTTTCGCATGCTCTCAGATGTCAAAGGTGTAGGGGCTAGAGTGTAAGATAGAGAGGGCTTGTGGGAGGTTATTGAGCTCAAGGTTTAGGGGGTCATGGTCGGGTTAGGGTTCTGAGCCATGAGTTTTGCTCTGCTTCTGGGTTGGAGTTTGAGGCTTTGGGGTGGGAGGGGTCCGAGTTTTTGGGGGCATAGCTACTGTAGGGGGCCTCCTAGACCCTGGTTAGCTAAGTATACCGCCAGTAGTACAGAAACTCTACGGAACCTCAAACACTCTTGTTTAGTGGTACGTCATACAAAAATGCAGCCCTAAAAGTCAACCTTAAGCAGCTTGGACCAAGAACCCTGAGCCCCAAAATTAGGACCCTTCAGCCACCAAAGTTTTTTCGTGTTACTGATGCGAGCTCTATGTCTTCACGGGGAGCCCTTAGGGTTTAGGATTCAGGAATCAGGGGAATTAGGGGTATTAGGATTCAGAGTTTAGGGTTTGTGACGCCTTTTTAGCCGGAACCTACACACTCTAAACCCTACAGTAGGCCCTAAATCCACGCATCCTTTCTGAAATAATACACCCTAAACCATATGCCTCGCCTAGATTGTCCGAGTGCGAGCACCGAATTCCAAGCCCCCACGTTACACTCCGCGAGCTAAGGGCTTATAAACCCAAAACCTTACGATGCACGAGCCCTGCTCCCTCCCCAATCTGCTTCAGGTATCGAGTCCCAGGTTGCCCAGGCTCGGGAAAGCCTTCCGAAAGTGTGAAAATAAGTTGAGGTTGAGGTTTTCGAGGAGAAGTTCTTGTCATTTGCATTTGTTGTGGTTTTACAGGAGGTACGTTTGGTCGTGAGGATCTGCTTTAGTCAGTCGAAAACCTTGCTGAAGACCTACAGTTCTGTTTGTCAGGTTCCTACAGGATGACTTGAGTGCAGGATGCCTTTACTGTAGGGGCCTTAAGCCTTAATAATTAGAATAGGCTCTTGGGGGTTCCTTCTCTTGCTGGCAGGTCTGGGAGCAGCAGAGGCAGTCATAAATAGGAGTTTCCGAAAATTCGGGGTACCGTATTTTGGGGGCCTAAGGATCCTACTATTTAGGGTTCTAGATTCTAGTCTAGGGTTCCTCATTCTTGGAAACTCCCAATTCATGAATGAGCGCTCTCCTTTCTTCCAGGGAGGGACAGCTTTAAAATCTGGGACAGTTAAAGACACGAGGTTAGTTTTGGATCTTCAGGATTCGGGGTCCACGGGAATGCTGCTCAAGTGTTTACGCTGCTATTAGATTATCACATGCTAGTCCCCCCTCTTCTTGATCAGAGTTGTCAGGATCTAAAAGCCTCAGAGGTTCATGATTTGCAGCTTTGGGTTTGCGGTTTATCGTCGAGTCGACCTGAGAACCTCTGTCGGGCTCTCCTGCTGTAAATTATCTGATTCACGTGGGCTGCAGGGTCGAGAGGGTGATTCCGTCTATCTTATTAGTCGTTTTCTTATGAGGCTTCCAGCTTCTGAATGTGCCGTTCTGGTATTAATTATTCTCCCTCCTTAGACCTGAACCCGAAACATTAATAAAGTCCTCGGCCAGGTCGACCGAAAGTTGGATTCGATACTGGCGATGCTCGAGGAGACTGAGTAGCGCTCGGTCCTTCGGAGAAAATTTATCGTGTATGACCCGGGTGAGATGCAACACTTACGTTGCATAGTTCAGGGCTTAGTACTTAGGGAAAGCATTCAAAGTATGTAGCATGCGTACCCAGACCTCCACCGCCTAAGCCGCGACCGTGAGAACTGAAACGAACCTTGCTTTCCAGTTATTTCGAAGCCAGTTGCTTTATGCACGATTCGTGCTGTACATTGTCAGCGAAGCTTGGACATGCTTAAGAAAGACAGTTGTTTCGACCCCTTCATGTTCTCGGTATTTTTTTAGCATAGCAGTGGGCAATGTGCTGTAGGCCAAGAACCTTGAACCCTGAGACTAAGGAGAGAGAGAGAGAGAGAGAGAGAGAGACAGAGAGAGAGAGAGAGAGACAGAGAGAGAGAGAGCAACACCAAGCAAAGTATATACTAAAATTAATCGAAGTAGTTTGGGCCATTGGCAGAACTCGTGCGCTTTTCGGGTTCCCGCTCCTGGGTGTAGATAGATCTTTAGCGAACGTTGCTGTTTTTTGGGCTAATCTCAAACAATGAAGAAGATTCAGAGCTCGCGTAGGACACTGTGGGTTGAACATAGCCCAAAGGCTCCTAAGTACCTATATGGGAGTTTCCGAAAATGGGGGGACACTATGTAATATCTTACCCTAAATAGTAGGATCCTTGTATTATAAGGACCCCAATTTTTTTAAAATAAGGTACCCCTAATTTTCGGAAACTCCCATATAGTAGAAAGTAGGGTTTCCATATCAGGAATTGCTAGGCTGATTGGGGAAGTATCCCCCATAACTGCACCAAAGTGTATTTATGTATAGATTGAGAGCTGCACGTAGGTCCCTGACCCTAGGCATTTAGCATCAACGTTGAAAGGAGGTCTGTGATTGTGTGGATGTGGGTTTCAGAGAGATACGTGGGACGGCGTTACTCCGTGCCTAGCTGGAGTGCGGTTTATGAGGCGGGCAAGTGCCCGTGACCGTCCACAAGACAAAGGTGCGTTGCGTAGTGCACATACACCCCGCGCCCGAACTCTGAACGCCGACAAAACCTAGACTCTAAACTCTCAGCCCTATAAACCCTATAAATTCTGAACACCCAAACCCTAGACACTAAACTCTGAACCCTAAACCCTAATCTAAAGTCCAAGCGCTCCTCCAAGACAGCAGGCTGCAACCTGGCCCTGCACGTCACGACCAAAACCCTACAACCCAAACCTGAGACACCAAATCAGCTAAATCTTTATCCCTAAGGGGCCATGTATCCAAATAGCAGATACCTTGGCTCCAAAGTATCTATATAGAGACTACATGAAGGTCAAAGTATACCCTATTTGGGTGCATGGACCCTTTGGGTATCATTGCGGGGAGAATGAGTCTGGAGGCGGACTTGGGCCGAGCCCGGACACGTCATTTTGCAGGAAAAATCTGCGAAGCTTTTAATGGGCCTTAGGTCCACCTGTCTGCGGAGAATTCACCACGAATCTAGAGAATCGTAGAAACAGTATCACCAGCTCTTGAACAAGAGAAGTGGTCGAGTCTCGCAGACACAACAGCGACGAGAGCTGGCTCGAGCCATCCTTCAGTTTCACCGCGAAAATCAGCAGAATGCAGCGGAACCGTTTCGGGTGGATTTGGTATGAGGCCTGCGATGAAGGTGTGGCACAGAAGCCTCAGTCACCGAATCAGGCATTTGATGATACTAGCAGTCTTCAACCACCAGTGCCTTGTTGACATGTTTCGGCCTGAACGTAGCATCCCAGTCCCTATCTGACCCCTAGGCCAAGTCCGAACTCCCTTGAATTCCATGTCTACCCCGACTCTTATGCAGGTGTATTCAGACTGGCCGCAACACGAAGCCTAGACCCTGTACCAAAGACACAGACCACAACAAGAATCCTATATTTGGGGGGCACGGGTTTCGGGTCCTGTAACCGCCAAACCCACCATGAAAAGTGCTTCCGAAGCCGCGAAAGATGGAGCTTTCAAAGGTTTTCTGGATGGTATCCTTCTCCCCCGTGGAGCCCAGACCTTGAGCCCGAACTGCCAGGCTGATGGAAGGGGCGACCAAACAGAACAAACACCTACCCCGAGGGTTCTAAGTATCCAATAATCCTAGTATAGTCGAGTAGGTAATCTTTACCTTTTTGGGGTAGTATAATCCCTATAAGTAGGTAATCATATACTCTCCAAAATCCTAACCTGCATAACTGTTATCGTGAAGCCGAATACCTAATCATCGGGTCCTTTGGACCCTCAGGGCTAAGACCTGGACCTTGCCGTAGACCCCAGGCTGGGTGGGAAGTGTTGTGGAAGCTATAGAGGAGGGATCCTAAGTTTCTGTATGCGTACGTTTATTATAAACCTTGGACCTAATCGACTCAAAATCCAATCCTTCGACGCCCTAACGATTCGGAGATTTTTGCGGGTAAAAATTTGGAGCAGCAGAGCTTACTGCGAGTTCATCTTCATCCATCGAAGGGGTCCCAAGGAGGAGAACTTGATATCCGCCAGTCGTTGCACCATCAATGATGATGGGCATCAGGTGCTGTGCAATAAAAAGAGCTCCCTTAGATGGCTTTGGAGCATTGGGTGTTGCAATTGCAAACCACAATTCGAAAGTTGACAGGCCTCCCTCGCCCGAGTTCATATATGAAGTTCTGATACCCTCGTCCTAGACTTAGGGGTACTTAGAAATAGATTTTAGTTTTTGGTTATTGAAATCTCAAGAAACAGCTAAAATTACAATTTTCGCTTTTGTTCTAAGTTCAGTATAGTAGACCCTCAGGACAGACAACACCCTGTACACTCCAAAGATCCGCAATTGAGAGCCCTACAACACCCAGCGACCCCCTTCTTGAAGCCCTTCGTGCGACACGCGACAGCCAAGAACGATCCGTCCCCACCCTCGGCCACAATAACTCTTCGTTTGAAACCCGAAACCCTGAACCGTCAGTTGTATGTTTAATATAGGGGCCGTAATGATTACCTATATATATATATATATATATATATATTGACTGAATCCAAGAGCTTGCCAAACAGGCATTGTGGAAACTCTACAATTGCCACCCCGGAAATTCAGATGTCAGATATTCCGATAATCATTAAGAGCCATATAGTACAAACAAATCGAAAACGTCAGAAATACAGAAATTCGAATTTCCGGAATTTCCGGCAAATCATGAAATTCATGAAATCAGAATTTCCGGAATTTCCGGAATTTCAGGAAAATCATGAAATTCATGAAAGCTGATTTTCCGGAATTTCCGGAAAATCATGAAATTCATGAAAGCCTATTTTCCGGAATTTCCGGCAAATCATGAAATTCATGAAATCAGAATTTCCGGAATTTCCGGAAAATCATGAAATTCATGAAAGCCGATTTTCCGGAATTTCCGGAAAATCATGAAATTCATGAAAGCCTATTTTCCGGAATTTCCGGAAAATCATGAAATTCATGATATCCGAATTTCCGGAATTTCAGGGAAATCATGAAATTCATGAAAGCCGATCTTCCGGAATTTCCGGAAAATCATGAAATTCATGAAAGCCTATTTTGCGGAATTTCCGGAAAATCATGAAATTCATGAAATCCGAATTTGTGGAATTTCCGGAATTTCAGGAAAATCATGAAATTCATGAAAGCCTATTTTCCGGAATTTCCGGAAAATCATGAGATTCATGATATTCGAATTTCCGGAATTTCCCGGCGAACCATGAAATGCATGATTCCTGAAATACGAATTTTCGAATTTTAATTAATTTTCTAATAATTAATTATTAATTGATTAATATTAATAATACAATAATTCACATTATATTTATATGAAAAAAAAATATATATATATATATATATATATAATTTCGAATATCGTCATTATCATGGCTACTATCTATATGAGTGTATATGAGTCATTATATGAGTATATGACTGCTGACACTGGATGTGAGTACAGGGTGGGCCGTGCTTCTGAAAAGGCGACAGCATGGCAGCATAGACTCATAGAAGTGACTCGCCGTTGTCTGTGATCCAAAAGGTGGCTCGAACAGGGGTTCGTTCTGAGCCATGCGCTTTCGCCCTTGCGACCTTTGAAACTTCGGCTGACAGCCAGAAGACATGTCGGATGAGGAGTTGGAGCAGCTCGATGCGCTGGTCAGGGAGGTTAGGAAGAGCACAGACACCCCAGCTCACCGAGGGCCGCTGTCGACCAAGTTTGCGAGACTAGCACGCAGTCTGAAGCTTTCCAAACAACACAAGCATCAGGTGGCTTTGAGAGTACGCAGCTTGATTGGGAGATACAATGGGCGGCACGCCAAAACGTCAGAAGATCTCATCAATCTTGATGAACGCAGTACAAACAGTGGTTGCCCGCAGCTCTTCTCAGAGTTTGCTGGGGCGGTGACCAAGGCGGCAAAAGCCCGGCTTCGGCTGTCAGCCAGAGCAAGGGCAAAGGCAAAGGTGACCAAGGCGGCCAAAGCCAGACTTCGGCTGTCAGCCAGAAGGACGTTCCTGTCAAAAGGATGCCGACGGCCATGGCAGAGGCCGTGGAGCCAGAGCCGCGGTATCTCTTCGACGTCACCAGCGGCAACATAACGTGTCCGTCGGACCTGCACCTGCAAGCGCACCTCATGACAGAGTGGCACATGAACAAGATTCGGGAGAAGCAGCGCGAGGTGCGGGCCCGCGAAGCGGCAGGTTCGGCTGTCAGCCAGGAAACCAAGCCGCCACAGCTGCCGCTTACCTCCAAGGCTCCTCCTGGTGAGCCCTCGGCCAAGACAGCGCAGCCCCTGAGCTGAAAGCACCTCCGAAGAAGAAGCCAGAAGCCGTCAAAGAAGAAAACGAAGGAGTCCCCACCACTGCAAAGGCACCGCCACCTTGTGTCACTGCAGAAAGCAGCACCCCAGCTGCAGCAGCGCCTCCTGCAGCACCGACTCCGGCTGTCAGCCAGGCCCCAACAAGTGTGGTCCGCCTGCAGCACCGACTCCGGCTGTCAGCCAGACCCCAGCAAGTGGTCCACCTGCTCCTGCAGCACCGACTCCGGCTGTCAGCCAGGCAGAGACAAGAGAAGCACCAGAGGAAGCGCCTGCTGCAGCGGCGAGCCAGGCAGCGCCGTCCCAGCCCACTCTGCCTCCAGCTGGCCACCAGAACCCTCTCCCTCCTCGACCACCGCCGCCGCGCCGCTCTTCGGCTGTCAGCCAGCAGGGCCAGCAGGTCAAAAGAGAGGCGGACACTGCGCCCCAGCCTGAGGTAAGTCCGCGCATCGTGAAGGCGCGCTCGGACAGACAACGCCTTCTGGCAGAGCTGGCGCAGGTCGACGAGGTGCTGGGCGTGGACAGCTACTACGCCCACCACGGGCTCCGCAACGGCGCCGACACCAACCAGGACGGCCACAACGTCCTTCACCTCTTGGCCGAGGACGTCCGCCTTCATTAAGTCAGCGAGCTCTTGGCGCTGCGTGTGGCGCAAGAGGCGCCGGTCAGTAAGGGGCCGCCCGGCCGGCGCGACAGCCCTGCACATGCTGGCTGGCGCAGGCCGCGACTCTGAGCGGTTGCGGTGCAGGTTGGCTTCCATTTTGATGGAACGCAACGCCAACCCGGAGGCTCGCGACGCTCGGGGGGCCACTGCCTTGCTGCGGGCTGCCGGCGTCGGCTCGGTGACCATGGTTCAGCGCCTCATAGAGGCTAGGGCAGATGTGCACTCTTGCCACGCCACTACCAGGCGCAACGCCTTCGACGTTGGCAATGTCGAGATGCGCGAGTACCTGCGGCGTCACCACAACCTCATGCAGGGGCACAACCGCGCAGGGGCCTTCCTCAAGAGCCATGTTCCCCGATCGCTCCCGCCAGACCAGAGACGAAAGGGCACGCACGCGAGCCAGGCACGCAGGGATCGCGGTGAAAGGTACAGGCAGTGGCGCTGAGTTTCTGCTGTCAGCAAGGCCAGTGCTTCTGCTTTCGGCTGTCAGCCAGTAGCAGCGGTGCCTTCGCCTGTCAGCCAGGCAAAAGCGTGCCAGCGTGCCTTCGGCTGTCAGCCAGGCCTCCAACCACGGTTGCCACGGCGGCCAGCAGCGCAGCTCGGCGGCTCCCTCACAACGTGCCTTCGGCTGTCAGCCAGGCCTCCACGCTGCCGGCGCGCGGCGCTTGACTCAAAGCCGAGTGCACGGGTGGCGCCAAAAAATTCCGTCGGTTTGGCAGAGGGCCTGGGGAAGGGCGGGAAGGGTAAGAGTCGTCTGAGTTGTCGGGTCACATGTCACATGTCACGACACTTCCACGTCTTATGTGTCTATGTCTATGTCAATGTCACAAGTCACAATTTCTATGTCAATGTCACATGTCTCTGTCAATGTCAATGTCTATGCCGCCCCTACTTTTCCCCACCTGATGTTGTAGATCATGTAACCACAACTTTATGGAAACCACCCTATTTTGCCCCGACACAGTAATCCACAATATCAATGTGAACCACCCCGTTTTACCCTACACCGACATAATGGAAACGACCCCGATTGATCCCACCAAGCGACCCTGATTCTACCCCGTTTAATGTTATATAACTTATAACTTATAACTTATAACTTATATTTGGCTCGACAACAACAGCCCCAAATTTGTCATAACCCATGCAGCCCCCTGAAGCCCTAAACCCTAAAAACCTTGTTGTCTCTTCTCATGTGCAGGCATGCTTGTGGAACCGGCGCTTCTGCTCAAACCACTAGATTTTGTTTTGCAGATTCCCCGTGGCTTACCTGCGACCTGTCCTGTTTGCCCTGCACAGGTACAGCCTGTTCAAGTACCAGGACATGCGTCCCCTGGGGCGGAATGATGAGTGGCTCATTTTCCACCACGACGGGCAAAATTTGGGCCACGTCTTCTTCCGTCGTCGAACCCGGACCAACAGAAGGGCCTATGCTCAACAAGGTTTTTGGTCCTTCGACGTCCGGGATACGCAAATTGCATCACTTTGATGGACTTTGCATGTTGCCCGGATCAGGGCGTACGCATCCAGAGCTGCAGTTTCGTGAGCTCACTGGCCGGGTTCACGGGCACCAGGTGTTTCGGACTCCGGATGGTGCCCGTGCGATCATGTATGTGGGCCAGTTCACCTTCATCCGCGCCTTGGGCGACGACGTGCCAGAGGGATGGGTGCTGCTCTGATGCCCACGCATGAACATGCTTGCTGCAAAGCAGCAGCCCGGAATAGGATCTGTAAAAGTGTAAAAGGTCCCTATATGCTCGCCTGCACAGTTAACGGCATGTAGCAGCAGACCAGAATAGGATCTTTAACAGGTCCCTAAGGGATCTTTAATATAAAAGGTCCCGAAGGACATGGCTCTATATATGATGCCATTTCCAAACCAGCTTTCATCCTGCGAGGCTCTCCCGCAGGAGATCGAATCTGCCGCTTGCCCCTTTTGCGGAGAAAAAAGGGGGATACCAGATCCGTGCCAGTTTAGCAGTGCATGTGTGTTGATGAAAATGTATATAGGCAGTGATAGGTTCACCAGTACTTGCCGACTCCATCGCCCCACTGCTTCCCGATTCCAATTTCAGTACCAGTACTACTACTACTACTACTACCACCACCACCACCACCTACTACTACTTCTACTACTACTACTACTACTACTACTACTACTACTACTACTACTACTACTGCTACTGCTACTGCTACTGCTACTACTGCTACTGCCACACTACAACTGTAGCCCTCTATAGCCTGTAGACTGTAGACCTAGCCGCCTAGCCCGCCTAGCTTCTGCCGCAACGGTCGCGCTGCGCTGCTTCGTGCCTTCGGCTGACAGCCAGTGCAGCGTGCTGTGCGGTTTCGTGCCTTCGGCTGACAGCCAGTGGAGCAGCGGGTAGTTTGCTACGTCCGGCTGTCAGCCAGGTTCGGCTGTCAGCCATGAAAAGATTGGCTCCAGTGCAGCCAGAGACGTGGTCTCAGTTAAGGGAGGAGGAAATCGAGGAGCAAGAGAACCAGTTATTGGAAGCCCAGGCCCGATTGGGAGATTTGTTGGCCGAGCGGCGGCAAATGGCCGAGCGCATCCGATTGCTTGAGGCCGCGAACCGTGCCTTTATGGCGGCGATCACAGGGCTAACCCAAGACTTGCGCATTTGGTGTCGGTTTTGGAACCGCAAGCTTCAGAATCCGCGGATGCAGCTGATGCAGCTGTGGTGCAAGACGAGCTCAGCCGCGAATTGGACGATGTTTCGATGGCTCTAGCTGGTGCGCTGGATCGGCTGGCTACGGCTGCTGATGTCGCCGAACGGCTGCGTCGTGAAAGCGAGGCAGAGACTCAAACGTTGGTGGTTGAGCAGGCAGGGCTGCGCGCACATGCAGTTCTTGACGAAAATCAAGATGCCCAGCCCTTCGTGATGGACTGGAGCCCATGAAGAAAGCCTTAGATGTTTTCTTTGAAGCAACCGGTTCTCTGCCAAAATCCGGCTGCCAGCCAGATTGGGTCGCAGGAGCGGAGCCTTCCGGCTGGCAGGCAGATGCACGGCTGCTGGCGGCCTGCCTTCGAGAAACCGACTCCGTGCCAAACTCCGGCTGCCAGCCAGATTGGTTGTGCGGCTGCTGGCGCCCAATTTTTTTAAAGTGCCCATAGCCCATAGTGCACTAAGTTGGACGGCGCACAGAGACAACGCTGAAGGCAGCAAAGTTCGAAGTCAACCGCAATGGTTTGCGTTTGTGTTGGTCATGCAGAGGCAGTTGTGCATGTTGCGTGTTGTTAGCTTTTGGCTACAGGGGTGCAGGGAGTAGTCGCATGATGCAAGGCTAGCTTTTGGCAGCATGAGAGTCGACAAGCATTGCAGCACACGTGAACAGAGGAATGCAGCACAAGTTTCAGCCGTTTTAAAGGGCAGCCTATACGGCTTTAAGCATGCAGGCAGCATACCAAATCATATCAGCGTCGCCATTTTTGCCCAGCCAGAGCCCGCAGTTCACGCCCACGGATTTTTTCGGTAACAGTCTAGACTATACACTGTATGAAGGACTATAGTTAGTTAGTCGAGTCGACGATTAGCTTTTTAGTTTTTGAATTATTGATAAATCAGCAAACTGAATTGTATGCAGTATGCATATTGCATATTAAATTATATTATTAATTATTAATTAATTAATTAATAATTTTAATAATCAATTATTAAATTATTAATTATTACTAAATTAATACAAAGTATCACTGAATCACTTATAATTCTATACCAGGGAAGGGCTCACTCTTATTGAGTGTGCAGCTCGCTGTAGGATGATATGCAAGGATGTCAACTGTCAACGAGGTAGGGGCGGCTGGTTCATGGTTAGTGAGGCCACTTCAACAGGCAGACGGCACCTTGAATTTGGAAAGAAATTTGTCCAAGTCCTCGTCACCGATGAGAGACTATCCTGGTGACACGCTGCAGCACTTTGCGCTGAGCTTTCTGTGACTTGGGACCGAGTGAGAAGGACTCACCCGCTGCAGGACGACGTGGGCGTTTTAAGTGCGGTGTTGCAGTTTGTAGCTCGCTTGATTTCAACAATCCAAACCGAAACCTGCAACTAAGTTGAACCATGAATCCGAACTAGAATCAGAAATGACCTGAGCTATTGTGTTTCGGAATTTCCGGAAAAATTGGGTGCGTAATTTCCGATTTTCCGGAATTTCAGGAGGAGCGCAAGTTACAGAGGGTTTCCGTTAGTTACAGTATGGTTTGCGTTAGTTATCAGCCTCGTAACTTTCATACGGCAGAAATTCCATTAATTCAATAATTCATAATGAATGGAATTTCAGGAATTCCAGAAATTCAATAAATCATAATTTCCGGAATTTCCGGAGGAGCGTAAGTTACAGAGGGTTTCCGTTAGTTACAGTATGGTTTGCGTTAGTTATCAGCCTTGTAACTTTCATACGGCAGAAATTCCATTAATTCAATAATTCACAATTAATGGAATTTCAGGAATTCCAGAAATTCAATAAATTATAATTTCCTGAATTTCCGGAGGAGCGTAAGTTACAGAGGGTTTCCGTTAGTTACAGTATGGTTTGCGTTAGTTATCAGCCTCGTAACTTTCATACGGCAGAAATTCCATTAATTCAATAATAAATAATTTCCGGAATTTCCGGAGGAGCGTAAGTTACAGAGGGTTTCCGTTAGTTACAGTATGGTTTGCGTTAGTTATCCGCCTCGTAACTTTCATACGGCAGAAATTCCATTAAATTCAATAATTAGCAATTAATTGAATTTCAGAAATTCCAGAAATTCAAAAATAAACAGGGGCATCTAGCGCGCTTGCCTCACCCCAAGCGGGCGTGGGCCATGGGCTCTAGGATAGTCTAGTGAGTCAGTCTAGTGACTCAAAGCCATGGCGCCGCGCAAGCGCCCGGCAGCTCTGCCGGGTCCAGTGGAAAAAAAGCCGCGCGGTAGCGGCATCGCCGAGTACTTCCGGCGCGACGACGTGCCAAGTTCGGCTGACAGCCAGATACCGACTGGCAGTTTTCCGGCTGCCAGCCACGAGCCTGCCAACACCGAGGCCGAAGCCCCGCCTCCCAAGCGGCTCTGCGCAGGTTGCCAGGTAGGGTTTAGGAAGTTTACGGTTTATTGGCTTAGGGCTCGGGCTAGGTTTAGGGGCTTCGGGGGTTTAGGGTTTACAGTCTGCCATATAGCCTGCAGCCCTCAAACCTTAAAGCCTAAAGCCAGCCCAAACAAGCCCTAAACGGCGCAGGACCCTAAAACCCTAAACCACGGCTCAAGATTGCTTGATCGCCAAAGTGCGGCGGCAACGGATTGTCACCGCAAGGACCGTAAGCAAAGTGTCCGGCTTCACTATGTACCGTGGTCGAGAGTCCAGTGTATATATATGTATATATATATATATATATATATATATATACGTGCCCCCTGGGAAGCCCCTGAGAGGCCCTGGGAAGCCAATAACCAGCCGGGAAGAGGGGGGAAGGGGTGGAAATCTAGGGAATTTGTCCTGAATTCGAGCCGAATTTGAACTGAATTTGAAGCGAATTTGAAGCGAATTTGAGCCGAATTTGAACTGAATTTGAAGCGAATTTGAAGCGAATTTGAGCCGAATTTGAACTGAATTTGCATAGATTTTGAACAGACTTTCCCTTTACCGCCCTAGGGGTCACACAGTTTTGTCCTACTGCCCTAGGGGGCAAAAAAAATATATGTATATACTTATATATTTTCATAATATCGGCCTGCGGCAGGAACGGAATTCGCCTGAAGGCAAGAGGGTTGAAGATTCATGTTTCAGTGTCAGGACTCTCAGGATTGCCAAAACTTAGTTTGCGGCAGTAACGGAATTCGCCCGAAGGCAAAAGCATGGAGTTGAAGACTTGAAGATACATGATTCAGCGTCGCGAGTCTCAGGAATTTAGCCTGCGGCAGTAACGGAATTCGCCCGAAGGCAAACGCAGGGGTTGAAGACTTGAAGATACGTGCTTCAGCGTCGCGAGTCTCAGGATTGCTAAAATTTTAACTGCGGCAGCAACGGAATTCGCCCGACGGCAAACGCAGGGGTTGAAGACTTGAAGATACATGATACATGGTTACATGATACATGATTCAGCGTCGCGAGTCTCAGGATTGCCAAATTTAGACTGTGGCAGCAACGGAATTCGCCCGAAGGCAACAGCAGGAGTTGAAGACTTGAAGATACATGATTCAGCTTCGCGAGTCTCAGGATTGCCCAAATTTAGACCGCGGCAGCAACGGAATTCGCCCGAAGGCAACAGCACGGGTTGAAGACTTGAGGATACATGGCAGGCTGCGGATATTTTTTTGGCTCCGCAGCCGCTGGAGCACAATCTTGAGTCTGATGTTCTTGCTTGCTGATACCAACGGTTAATTTGCGAATCGAACGGAGACCCTTCAAAAGGGCGGTTGTGCGCCGCGGCCCCTGCGTGGGCCGCCGCGCGAAGCTTCACCAGGCGCTGCAGGATGCCCAGGGAGCGAACACCGGCAGCCCGCAGCACGCATGTGGCGCCCCGGGCATCACGCGCCTCTAGGTCGGTTATGGTGATGAGCCGGGACCGCAAGCATTCGAAGTCTCGGCCCGCTAACATGTGAAGGGCCGTTGCACTCGCTGGCCTGCGGGCGGGTGTGCGCCGCGGCCCCTGCGTGGGCCGCCGCGCGAAGCTCCACCAGGTAGTCTCGCACTTCCTGGTTGCCGGGAGGCACGGGTCGCGTGGACGTCGGGGCGAACCTCCACCAAGCGCTGCAGGATGCCCAGCAGCACGAAAGTGGCGCCCCGGCATCACGCGCATCATCAAGTTTTCGCCATTTTTATTTGTGGTTCATTTGACATGTGACGTGTGACATGACATGGTGACATGTGACGTGACAGGACTCATGACTTATGACTCATGTCTTGACTTGACTTGGCTTGACTGTGACTCTGACTCTGACGTGACTGTGGTTGAATTTCGATTCTCTTTACTTTGTTGAGTATTAAAAGCTGAAAACTGATTTCAGATTTCGTAGCTCTTGTCACGCTTGCCACGTCGAGTCGAGTCATGTCACAGTCACAGAGTCACATGCATGCATGTCGTCAGTCATCACAGTCTGTCCGTGATGTCTTTGTCGTCGTCGCGTCACGTCATGCATGCGGTCATGCTGTGGCCTATGGCTAGTTACGTGAGTTACGTGCATCATCAATCTTAATATTAATAGATTCATTTCAACTTTTCATGAAAATTTTAGTGTTTACAAAAATCGGCCAATGGTGCCGGCGTTATCTGCGCCATTTTCCGCGGCGAAAAGAAAAAGGGGTTTCGGCGGTTTCGGGTTCGGTTTAGGCGGTTTAGGCAAGCAGCCCTACCTAAGCCGCACAGTCTAAGTCTAAGTCTAAGTCACAGTCTAAGTCTAACTCTATCAGCCTGACAGTCTATTTTTATTTTCTATTTATGAAACCCTAAATGAAATTTGAAATTAATGAAGCGCTTGACTCCTTGACTTGCAACTAAAATGACTCTGAATCATATATATTATAATCAATATCAGGAGCCGGGATCGTCGGCTGTCAGCCAGGATCCCACAGCGGCAGCGGATGAGGCTGCTAATGATGCCTACGATTCGTTCGATGACATGGTGCGAGACTCAGTGCAAGAAGCACAGAACAGGCGCTGGATGGACAGCGGGTTCTTTCACTCGGAGGAAGAAGAGTTGTCGCCGTCGTATGAGCATGAAGAGAAGTTGAGAGACTGCCAGCGCCAGCCGGCTGCCAGCCCGAAAAAGTCAGGGCAGCACGAGCCAGAGGACAACGGCACGACCGCCGAGCAGCCGCAACCGCTGGAGTCACAAGTGGACGGGAGAGTGAACGCAGCAACAGAGCTGGAGTCAAAGGCGGAGCCACTCAGGAAGAAGGAGCAGCCGGAGCACAATGACAGCCAGGCGGAGCCACTCAGGAAGGAGGAGCAGCCGGAGCACAATGACAGCCACAGCAATTTGCAGCAGCAGCCGGCTGTCAGCCCGACTCCGACAACACCAAGGCAGCCGGAGGCCCAACTGGACGGAACAAAGAAAACAGTAACAGAGCAGCCGCAGTTGGAGTCAGAGGTACAGCCAGTCAGGAGCCAGGCACGCGTGGTTTCGGACTACCTTGCTGATGCCTAATGGAGTTCCCATTTGTCACCTATCAAACCCCGGCCAACTGACAATGATGGCAGGAGCCCTCTGCCAACCGTGGCCCCAACAGTGATCGTAGCGCAGCCGGAGCATGGCCATGGCTGCAGCAATCTGCAGCAGCAGCCGGCTGTCAGCCCGACAACACCAGCGCAGTACCAACAAGAGGACAACAGCACGACCAGCGAGCTGCAGCAGCAACAGCAGCAAGCTGTACAAGTTCCTGTACAAGCGCAGGTAGTAAAAGAAAGCAAGGAGCAAGAACAGCGGCCACCGGAGCTGCAGCCCCAGTCAGAGGCAGGGTTACTGGGAAAAGAGGAAACAAAGACAAAGACCAAGCAGTCGGAAGCCAGCAGTCTGCAGCAGCAGCCGGCTGTCAGCCCGACAACACCGGGGCAGTTCGAGCAAGAGGAGTGCAGACAGCAGCAACCGCCGGAGTCACAACTTGACGTAACCGTAGACGAAGCTGCAGGCAAAGAGCAACCTCCGCAGCCGCAAACAGAGCTTCAGTCAGAGCTGTTCAGCAAACAGGAGGAAAGAAGGCAGCACGCGTTTGGTGGAGGAAAACGCATTGCCGGAGGAGATGTTGCGAGACTTGGACATCCTAGCCGATGCACTTGATGAGAAAAGAGCGGACCATGCTACTGCGCACAACCGGCTGTCAGCCTGGAAGCAGGACGACGAGTACTTTGGTGTTTTGCGGCCAGTGGTCAGAAATGAGCACTGGTCTGCGCTCGTCCAGCAGTTTTCCGCCCCAGCCTCCGCCGCCTCGACCTCTGCCTGCCTCCGTTCTGCTTTCAACAAGGTGAACGGGAACACGTCGCCAGTGTCAGAACAGGACAGAGGCGAACTTGTGGGCGCACTCCAGGGCTCGGCTGAGCAACCCGCCAATTATGACTATCTGAATAGCGTGTTGTGCGGTCTGCAGCTGTTGGCAGAAGAAGCAAACAAGCAGCAAAAGGACTTTGTTCTGCGCGTTTGCAAAGACATTTGCGGCCGTGGTGTGTCTGCTTCAGATTTTCATGGGGATGAGGATTTGATGGAGCAGATGTTCGCGAAAGGTCACTGGGAAGTTTCGGTTGTGAAGAACGCAATTTCAGAGAGTGCAGCAGAGCAGCAACACAAGAACACGGTGCTGCAAACCTGCGAGAAGCTTGCGGCAGCGAGCAGCAAAGTTTGCCTGTGGCATGGGTTGCTGAACGCCATACTGACTTTGGCCAAGACGGCGCAGGAGCATGCGGACAATGGGTTGGATGCAAACGTCCAGAACAATTTGGTGCAGTGCTGGAGTGAGGTGAAACACCGACTGCAGACAGACCCGGAGATAGCCGCAGCAGCTCAGCCCGTCAAGGAGGCCTTGGAGAACTTGCTGAACGCCACGAAGACTGAGCAAGTGGGACCTCAGGTCTACGAAGGCGCCATGACGGAGCTCCGGCTGTCAGCCATGGAACTGCTGAGGCTTGCCAAAGAGCGCCGCAAGCCAGAAGTGCAGAAAGCTGCTAGCAACTTGCGAAAACTCGAGCATCGCTGCATGCAGTGCTGGTCGCTGTCAGACACGCCGGTCTTCGCTAGGTCTTGCGTCAGCCTTGTCACAACCGAGTTTGCCAGTGTGTGTGAGGTATTGCCGTCCGCTGCCAGCGAGCAAATACCGGATGATATTTTGAACAGCTCGGTTATGCAGCACTTGCGAGCCGCCAATGACAAGGAGACCAACAAGCAGAAGCTGGTGCATGTGCTGCACTCTAGCGGCTGCGAGCAGTTCTTGGAGCAAGCGTCCAAGCTACTGGAAAGGCTGGAGCCACTTTTCACAGCTAAGAAGGTGTCACTTGAAAAGCTCCTCGTGGAGGCTGCTGCCAGTGCAAAAGCCAAGCTGGTTAATCCCCACATGGGCATGGAATGGCATGGATGAGTTCTTGCAGTCCGCAGCCTCTGGTGAAGCTATCAAGAAAGCCTTGAAGCAACTGCGTGCAGCGGAAAGGGACATGCAAGGCCACGGCATGCTAAAGGACAGCTCTGAGCTGCAGCGCGACGTCTCTGAAGTCAAGGCGTCTTGCCGTTTGCAGATCATCAAATGGGGAATCGTGCCTTTGGTCGCCAATGCCGACATCGTGGCGGACAACAGCAAGGGGAAGGGCCTCAGGAAAACTTTGCGGGACGTCTGGAACAGTCATTGTGATGATGGTGATGTCAAGAGTGTCCTGGGGCAGGCGGTAGTGGACTTGGTAGAGCAGTCGTTGGCGACACCAGAGAAGACCGAGGACCCCGGCGCCGTTGCGCCCAAGAAGCGTGGTAAAAAAAAGTAGGTCTGCGGCTGACAGCCAGCGCCACGACGACTACGAGTCACTACACGTCCGGCTGACAGCCAGCCACCTGCCAACTTTGCGCTGCAACGTCCGGCTGACAGCCAGCTCCTGCGAGCTCTGCGCTGCTGCGTCCGGCTGCCAGCCAGGCACGGCGAGTTCTGCGCTGCAGCGTAGAGAGTCTGAGTCGTTTTTGAAACTCCTCCTTTTCCTGTCGGCCCGGCTCCTAGCCCGTAGCCCTAAAGTGCGACAGCGTTTCAAGCTAGGCTAAACCGCAAAACCTCACACTCAGCCGGGCTGTCAGCAAGGGGGGTTGCCGACGTCACTGTCACTGCGAGTTGTGTGCAGAAGAAATGAGTGCCAGGGATTCATGAGTCATTCGTCATTAAACAACTTGCTTAATATTAGTATGAATATGTAATATTAATATTAATATTCATATAAATATTAATATTAATATTAATATTAATATTAATATTAATATTAATATTAATATTAATATTAATAATAATATTAATATTAATATTATTAATATTAAATTTGAATATATAAAGAAAAAATTTGTATGACAAGTGTATGATTATATTTATTTTATTTATTATTGTTACTATATAAATTATATATATATATATATATTATTATATTATATTATATTATATTATATTATATTATATTATATTATATTATATTATATTATATTATATTATATTATATTATATTAGATTAGATTAGATTAGATTAGATTAGATTAGATTAGATTATATTATATTATATTATATATATATAATAATAATAATATACATATTAATTTCCGGAATTTCCGGCAAATCATGAAATTCATGAAAGCCGAATTTCCGGAAATTCCGGCAAATCCTAAAATTGATGAAATCCGAATTTCCGGAATTTCCGGAAAATCACGAAATTCATGAAATCCGAATTTCCGGAATTTCCGGCAAATCATGAAATCCATGAAACCCGAATTTCCGGAATTTCCTGCAAATCATGAACTTCATGAAATCCGAATTTCAGGAATTTCCGGAAATCATGAAATTCATGAAAGCCGAATTTCCGGAATTTCCGGAAAATCATGAAATTCATGAAAGCCGATTTTCCGGAATTTCCGGAAAATCATGAAATTCATGAAAGCAGATTTTCCGGAATTTCCGGAAAATCATGAAATTCATGAACGCCGATTTTCCGGAATTTCCGGAAAATCATGAAATTCATGAAAGCCGAATTTCAGGAATTTCCGGAATTTCCGGAAAATCATGAAATTCATGAAAGCCGATTTTCCGGAATTTCCGGAATTTCCGGAAATTCATGATATTGGAATTATCGGAATTTCAGGAATTTCCGGAAATTCATGATATTCGAATTACCGGAATTTCAGGAATTTCCGGCAAAACGAGCAACATGAATTTCCGGATGGACGCTAAACCATCTTCCAGAAGCAAGCTCTTGGATTCACACAATATATATATATATATATATACATACTATTTTGGGGCTTCCTTATTACGAATATGGTACAGTGGGCTTTAAAGCCCTATTCTAACGATTAAGGCCCCTAGATTACATACAGGTTTGAATTGTGGCTGTTACAACAGGCTCTTGCTATGGTTGGTACGATTACCACATTGACGATCACCACTGCATGCCGCTACCAATAGTGCTATGATTGCTACAGCCGGGCTGCTTTTTACATGTGCTTGCCATGTTTTGCGTGTTTTCTTCTTTCGGGCTCTAGTATCGCCATTGCAACGTCACGTAGGGTCGAAGGGTTTAAAGGGCCATATGGTAGTTTCCGAAAAGAGGGGACCGTAATATAGTACCGTAAATAGTAGGATCCTTATTACAAGGACACCAAAATAAGGACCCTCAATTTTCGGAAACTCTTCACCCCACACCCTTTATAGAAATCTGAAAGATCCCTGTAAGGAACCCCTATAGATCCCTTTGAAGGAACCCTAAGGTACCCATTTTCGGAAACTCCCAGATGTGGGGGTTAGGGTTCGAGGCTTTTGGACTTTTGAGTTTATACTTTTGGGCACGTCTGCACGGTTTAGGGTTTTAGGGGTCTAGGGGTTCAGGGGTTAGGGTTTAGGGGTTTAGGGTTTAGGGGGGTTAGGGTTTAACTAGGGGTTTAGGGTTTAGGGAAGGGCAGTTGGTTTGCGGTTTTGGGCTTTAGGTGTCCCAGGGCTTACAGGGCTTAGCATTCAATACTTCGCATCCAGGATCCTCCAGCAAGGTGGGCCTATGAGGTATGATCAGGCAGACCTACCGTATGAAGGCTTCATGTTTCCTCGTGTGGGTATATGCCCTGGAATCCCGAAGCCTTGCAGCCCGTGGTTTGTACGCCCATTGGGGGCTCGGTGGTGAGTGCATGCAGACGGCAAGGCTCTTCGCAGGAGTGTTTGGTTGGGTTTCCTTTCGGTGATATTGGTCTTAAAAACCCGTACTTCGCCTTTCGAAAGACCTTTCACCGCGGCTTCTCCGCCTCAAGCCACCTTTTAAACGGAACACATGTGTGGTCCTCAACCAGCTGCAGAATGGCCCCAAACCCTACGGCACGGTGGTAAGTGGCTGCCCTCCGCCCCGCCGTACAGAAAATCACAGATGTCGTCCAGCCGTTGCACAGGTCACCAGCAGATGCAGCCTGGAACGGACACCAGACTATACCTATCCTATAAACCTTAACCCGGCACGACCGCATTCCCACACCCTTGTCTAGGCCTCTAGGCCGTTCCTGACAGCACCTCTGGAATACCCCAGAGAATACTACCTCACAGAATACCCCCTATACAGCCTATACATATACATTTATTAGAACAATAGTACCACTGTCTACATCTTATATTTATATATAGACATATATATATATATATATACACACACAGAGCAGCGCCTTCTCGCGGAAAGCCAAAGCTCAAGGCCTCAAGCGATAACTTTGAGCAAAAATGTAAAGCCGAAGCCTTAAGCCCTAAACTTTAACCCTCAAAGCTCTTCCGAACCCTAGAGGGTGTTTACATCAAAAAAGCCCTCAAAACTCTTCCGAACACTAAATCCTTGAGGAGCCAAGACTTTAAGGACCCACGCGTAGTTCCTTTGCTGCAATTGGCGCGGATCTCCTCCCCGCCTCCTCCGCTGGTCTCGGCAATGCCGTTCATGAACAAGGTCGGATTGAAAGTTCATGGTTAAGGGTTCTTCGGGATGGTCGCAATATTTTCGTTTCTTAGTGACTTATGTTCTGTGACTCGTCTTCGGCTTCGGATATGCCTGACAGTAGTGGTCTTCGAACCAAACACAAAACCTTAGCTAAATAAGGAGTTGATTTGGGGTTCTTTTTTGAGCATACGTGGACGTTTAGCTTGAAGGGTTTATATTTGGTACGGCCCCCATTCAGGAATAGTTGAATAATTTTCATAATGCCGATATATTAGGACCTTAATAGTAGCCCTATTGTAGACTCTTGCTGTATGGGGGCAGTACCTAAATTATCAACCCTCAACCTTAAGCCGGTTTAGGGTTTTAAGCCAAATCCCTGATTGCCCTCAGCCCTCCTTCCTCAAGCTCTGCCCAGAGGCCTCATAGTAGTTGCTTTTTTGGGGTTACTTTATAGGATTTTTACATATGAACGCCCAGAAGGAACTACTATGGGGTCTATGGGTGAAGCCACAAGGTCTAGCAAGCATTACAGGCAACACAGTCATGAAGCAGTTTCGCCGAAGCCTGTACCCACGGCGCACAAGCGTAAAAGCCAGGTTCTTCGAGTTTGGGATTCAGGACATTTTTCGAAGATGGGGAGGGAAACTCGGTAAGTAGAGTCAGCAACTCTGCGTATGACCGTCTTACTAGGTCCCGCACACTGGGAGGCATACTGCCAGCTGAAGAATTGTGTAGTCTGTCGGGCATTCACACCGCCTGTCCACATGCTGGGGGTTGGGTTTGCCACCCCAGGCTTGAGGGTATAGATGGAGGGACGGCGTGAACGCCTCGTCTCCATACACCGCTTTTTTTACAAAACCCTAAGCCCGGAATCCCATATCTGGAAGAATCCAAATCGCAGCACCCTTATCCTGGCTGCATTCAGTTTCTGGCACAGCTTGCCGGCGTTGGTGTCTCTATTTGAGTGCTCTGCACATCTCTCTTGCAAAGGCACTGGGCGAATCAGACAAACAGAAGAAACAAGCTCAAACTCAGGAGTTTGCTAATGGTTATACTATGTTACACTAAATTATACCCATACTGCAGCTCGGACAGGCCCGGCGGGAGGAGACGCGAGAATTGGTCCTGGATGCGACTTCCCCAGCATTTCGGGGAGCTCCGAGTGTGGAGGGGCTGTGACGTCATTAGCTGGAAGACCTATATACCTCAAACGACAATAACCCACTTTTCTGCAGGTTCTTGAAACTCGGTTACGGCAGTTTCCCTAAACCCTAAACCCTGGTAGTTTAGGTAGGGTGCACTCAAGTAGAGAGATGAGGCCACATAGCATGCCGATGACGGAAGCCTACTGGATGGTAACCTACTATTCGGGCAACTGGAGCCGAGGGTATGCCTGCATGCTGTGAACAAGCTTTCGTGGTAGCTGGTTTCGCAATGTGGTTCTTGATGGTGCTTGACCCTAAACCCCAAACCCTAAACCCTACACCCTAAACCCAAAACCGCTTGCTCCGAAATTCAACTGCATATGTCGTTTTCAGAGCTTGCGCATGGTCCCAGTGATCAGCAGAGAGATACTTTGTCATAGTCGGGTAACATGTAGATTTTTATGGGTACTTAAACCCAATAAGGAATTAAACATTCAATTTTTTGATCCTATCCCAACCATGAACTGGGTAGGTAGAGAGGCATGGGATGTTCGTGTATGTACATGACTGATGCATGTATAGGATTGTATAGGCGCATACAT
The DNA here is from genome assembly GCA_905221615.1 of Symbiodinium sp. CCMP2592. Lineage (NCBI taxonomy): Eukaryota > Dinophyceae > Suessiales > Symbiodiniaceae > Symbiodinium > Symbiodinium sp. CCMP2592. Next base: position 680,522 of record CAJNDT010001101.1, on the reverse strand, counting down.
GTGTGCATGGTATGTTCAAGCTCTCGCTTGTCCATGGACCCGGCACGCTAAACATACGTAGAAGAACAACAGGTTGTCGGAGGGACCGCGGGGGGGGGGGGGGGGGGGGAGGGGCAGACTTCAAAATTGAAAGATGCTTCAGCAATCCGCGGGTGGGTGGGGTCGAAAGCAGAGCAGCTCGGTTGAGGGTCACGGGCCACACTTTGCCACACGCTGTAAACTCTTCAGGTTTAGCTTGAGTTTTAGGTTCAGCTTTCCGAAATTGAATTCCTTCTCCTGCTCAAAGACACATTGATTTCGGTCTGGTGAGTTGTCTTGCTTTTTGCCCTATAGTCCTTGGTTCGTTTCAACCATGTAGGCAGCATGGAATAGGAAAGCACCTCTTCGCGGGATCAGAAGGGATGGGGCTCGAGTGTACAACTTCCACCAGCCACATACACATCAGGTGTCGACGTGTCGAAAGCAATGCGATGCATGCACACTTGTCATTCAGACATGTAAAAGTCCGACCTTGCGTCAAGTTGCAGGTATCTCCTCCATCCACTTCGGCACCTGCCGATGAGGAAGAAACTGAGAAGGCAGATCCCGATATTGTTCGGTTTATCTTGTTACAGTGTCACTGTTACAGACTCTAGACTCCAGACCTTGCCTTTAGGTGATAGTGGATTCCACTATCACCACCACTACCAGCACGACCACGACCACTGCTACTACTGCCGATAGTTACGAGCAAGACGACGACGCCTATGGTTACGAGTCTTCCTGACTTATGCCGCCATCGCTGGCTTTCGGTGTCAAGGAGTGAAGCTGACCAATTCCTTGTGAAGCTGTGCCGAAGCAGAGGAAGGATGCTAAACTTCAAGGGCTGTGGTATCGAGTTTTGGGGCAGCGACTTCCCTGACATTTCAAGACGTAGCCATTACCTTGACACCCGTTTGTAACCGTTTGTAAGGCTATTTTTCACTTGAAGGCTATAGCGGCTTGCCGTGATGTTTCGCATTGACTTTTGCAAATCTAGATTCGAAGGTTCAGGGGTTCCGGGCTCGACATGGGCCCTTACGAAAGATCAGAACCCGAAGTGCCCATGGCAATTTGCATTCGTGAAGCCTGGGACAGTCCGTCGCCTCAGGCTATCACTGCAAAAGCTTTAAACTCTCCACCCTAAACCCGCTCCGGGTTCCTTATGAAGCCCAAAGCCCTATTCTAGTTGTTAATGCCCCTATATGTTAGAGGAACGGTCTAGAGACCCGCAGGCAGTGGAGAGAAGCAGAAGCCACCGCGAGGCTGTGCCAGGGCTTAGCACACTGCAGTTCCGACTTTGAGATGAAGGCATAGAGTGAAATGTTGGGGTCCTTAGGGTTCTTCATGTTAGTCACAATAAAAAGACAAAAGAAGGACCGGAACTCCAATGATGAAGGCCTCGCTATCGGAGAAATGCCCCCCACGCAGGAACCTTTTCGATTGCTTAGAGGAACATGGGACTTAACAAGTGGGGCTATAGGTCCCTTAAATGGGATTATAAGCAGATATAACATGATATAGTTCACCTTACTTATAACCCTGTTTACTGAGTCCCATGATCCTCTAAGTGCGCTTGCTGCTCGTTGCCAGGAGCTTACTGCTCGCAGCAGCTTGGCTTTGCAGTAGCTTCGTATGGGAGTTTCCGAAAATTAGGGGTACCTTATTTGGGGGTCCTTATAAGAAGGATCCTACTGTTTTGGGGTACTAATATTTGGGCCCCCTATTTTCGGAAACTCCCATATACTTGAGAAAGAGGTTTGGCATCTTCATACTGTTTCGGCCCTGAACAAGTTCATTCGTTGTGGCATCCCCCAGAGCCCATGCATGCTCATAGTATCGTAATATAGGGCCTTGATCATTACCTATACTATTTTGGGGTTCCTTATTGTAGTATAGTATAATGGGCCCCAAAACCCTATTCTATTTATTAAGGCCCCTATGCCTTAGAACCCTATTATAGATCCCTTATAGACGAACCCTTAATGGAATCCTATTCCAAGGCCGCTCCAGAAATCCCTCTAAGCCCACTTCTAATTCTCAAGGAAGGCCGTCTCCCCATGTAAGGCCTTTTAAACGTGAAACCCAAGACCCTCGACTCCTGCTGCGCGAAAGACCGAAGCCTAGATCTTCAGCCTTAGATTCGGGTTCATGTGTATATATATATATGTACATTTAGATACACATACACACACACATATATATATATATATATATATATATACATACATACACTAAATAGATAGATACATATACGACATAACATAGATAGGAAGATAGGTAAATGTGCACATAGGGTTTGGGTCAGTGCCCCCCGCAACTTTTCACTCTGATCCCCCAAAACAAGGAGGCAATAATTGAACCACAACTCTTGGATATCGAAGCTACAACTAAACACCCAAATTGAGGTCTGGCTCCTGACCGCCTGGACTTTAACCTCCGAACAGCTCATCAAGCCCCATTAGTAATTGAACAGCAGAACCACTGACCCTAAAGCCCCCAAGTCCTGAAACCCTGAAACCAAAAGCCCGAAACCGACCCAGCAATGCAAGAGTCGCACTGAGATCGTAAAGCCCTACAACTAGGACCTAGAGTAGGCCCTTCAAAAAGGGCATCCTTTTTATTCCAGGGTACTCTTGGGTCTAGACAATTATCAAAGCCTTAAGCTCCTGAACGTCCCAAAGCCCAGATCCTACAGCTCAAAGCCCTTTTCAAGGAGGGAAAAGGAGCTCAGAGCCCTAGGATCCAATCCTATAATTCAGGTCGACCGCGGACACTGACCCGCATGGGGAGCATGAAAGGTGCTCACTCATCCGCTCGCATAGGCTTTAAGGCCTGTCTACTATAGGGCCCTTAATAATTGCCAATACTGTTTTTGGGGTTCCTTACTATAATTACGATATGATATTCACCAAAACCCTCTTCTAACTATTAAGGGCCCTATATCATTAGAGGCTTAAGGTCTACAGGGTTGTATAAGGGTTCATGATTCTGAGGGTCAGTCTTGCTGAACAGAAGAGTTCTTGGCTTGACAGATGCGCAGGTGCTGCAGCTAGGCTTCGGGTTGATAAGGTCGGACGTGAAAGCTCAAAGCTTTGGTCAAGAATGCTTGACTAGCTGGCCAAGAAATATCTAGTACGAATGATTCAACTGCTTTTTTCATTGGACCTATCATATGTTTGAGAGCTGCCCCGAAAACTCAAACCTACCATCCTGACACCCTCGCCAGGACTTAAAGCCCACACCCCATAAACCATAAACCCCTAAACCCTAAACCCATAAGCCCTAAACCCCAAGAGCCCTATGCCTCTCGCAGATCGGGCCCATCATGCAGGAACCGGATGAAACCCTTCGTTCTGCTTCATAGACTCACAGGACCCAGGTTCAGAACCCGAATAAGAGCCAGGAGGTTCTTAATCACGTTCCTTGTCGCATTCCAGTGCCGACTACAGGGTCTAAGCTGCTTTGGTGCGGTGGAGTTCAACTGTCTTGTCAGTGTAGTTTTCTGGCGGATCGGAGATACTCATGGTCATCCCGTCTAGTTTCCAAATCAGCTGTCCTATCATGCCCTGTATACTGTAATACTCTTTTAACATCGCATGAAACGCTCTTCCAACCATTTATGCAATTTTTATGTTCTTACAAGTTGTGAAAATGTTTAAGCGCCTTGATTCCCGCCCTACATGTGCGCACCTTCTCGCAGGGAGCCGCGACGATAAGGATCCAGTTGTCTTCTTCCTCAAGGACCACTACTGCTGCTGCATGTGGTTATTACTATGAGTATTACTACCACCACCACCACCACCACCACCACCACCACCACCACCACCACCACCACCACCACGACCACGACTACGACGACGACTACTACTACCACTACTACCGCGACTACCCTGTCTGCTCCTACTACTGCCCGATGTTAAACCTTGTATCAGGTTTTCTTTCATAGATCTTCTTAGGATTGTGCAAACTGCATATCAATAGATTCATGGCTTCAGGTCTACAGGGCTATACAAAGGTTTCTGTACAGCACTCCGAAGTCATCCTTTGAGAGACTCCCCGGGGGGTTCCCAGGAGCAGCTGCTCAGTAGCCAGAATGAGCTCGACGAGCGATTGGACAAACACCAGGTAGGGGGATACTTGCGGTTTTTTGGTTTAGGGATTTATATGGATTGAGGGATGTTAGAGTCTGGAGGCTTAGGATTTAGGGGTCGCAGGGGTTAAGGTCTAAAGTTTATACTATAGGGGCCTAGATGCTAGTCGTCTTGGGTCTAGGGTTTGGGGCTCGAGGTTGGGGGGGGGGGGATGGCGTGAAGGGTTTAGGGTCTACCGTCGAGGGCTTTACGGTGTTGCAGTGTGGTATAGTTCGCTATAGCACATTGCACGACTATGGTATAGTAGCGCACAATGTCGAGAAGTAGCAGGAAGTTCTTATCGTTCAAGAGCCTTGGGACAAGCCGAGACTCCCTCAAGAAGCTTCAAGCAGGCCGTGGCGTAGCGCATCAAAAAACACCTTCTGGAGAGACAAAAGTCGCATACCCAAGCCTGAAATTTTACAGGCCGAAACCCAAAGCCTTATGCCTTAATCGCCTTAATCCCTTCAAGTCCACACAACCAAGGTCCTCGAACAACAGAGCTCTGAAGTCTAAACACCTACCTCACAAAGTTAAACCGTAAACGCCCTTCCCAAATCCACATTGCTGACATAGCTTAAGCCCAGCAATTCTAGCCTAGTCCATTATCTTAGTTTGCACCCGGAAGCCTAAACATTACAGACCTTCTCCAGTACTTTAAAAAAAGCTTCAAGTTTCAACCTAAAACCCACAACTTCATTCCCACAATACAACTCTAGAGCCGTCGAGCCCTTCCACATAACCCTGCACCCCGCAGCCGAATCCTCAGACCAAACAGCCCCAGCCAGAAGCCCGGCCCACGAGGTTCGGCGAGCACGCGACAAGCTGCTTTCGGCGCTGGAAGGAAACCCCGTGATCGAAGGTGCAGACCCTGCCCAAAGGATTTTAGCATTATGTGTATAGGTAGTACTAGTAGTAGTAGTAGTAGTAGTAGTAGTAGCAGCAGCAGCAGGAGGAGGAGTAGTAGTAGTAGCAGTAGTAGGAGTAGGAGTAGGAGTAGGAGTAGTAGTAGTAGTAGTAGTAGTAGTAGTAGTAGTAGTAGCAGTAGTAACGAATAGCTGTCCTTAATCCCAGACCCCTAGAACCTACGCCTCTAAACCACAAACCCCTGAATGGTATCATGTAGCAATGGAGGCCTTAAATCTTCAATCACGGGTTTTGCGGGACTGTGTGGAGGATTCCACTTCTTGTCTTTTTGTTTCACGCTTCTATGTTACGGTGTGTGGAGGATGTGGAGGTCACGGGTTCGGAGGCCCTAGCCCGTAAATGTTATGATCCAGTGACGCCTCGGATTTAGAGTTTGGAGTTTGTGGTTTTACTCGGATGTACCAAGAGCAAGACAGGCAGTCAGGGCGGCTGCAAATTGACCATTAGTCTGTGGTTGCTCGGTAGGCTTGCTACACAGCTGTACCTCTGGAATCCCTCCCAATGTCAAAGTGCACGCTGGGGTTAAAGGGGCATATATCTTCGACACGATGGTGTTGCAGATTATGATCCACGATGCGAACTTTTGCGACAAGGAAAATTCTTGGCTCACGTGTGCCAGTTTGCTTAAAGTTACTTATGTGCAAAACTTGGGGAAGGCTGCCAACACGGGTTCAGGATTCTTTGTTGGGTGTGGAGGTTTGGTGTCACACGCTTCTTCCTCCGATGGGGTCAGTCGAGCCCATGCCGACTAAACTCTAAACCCTAAACCCTAAAACCCTAAACCCGAAAACCCGAAGGACCCGAGAACCCGAAACCCAAAAACCCTAAACCCGAAAGCCCTAAACCTCAATGATCCATCACATCGGCTTGGCAGGCGGCAGCGATGAAGAGATGAACCGCATCATCATCTACAAAGGTCGCCCTCTGCTGCTTCGGCTGAACTTGGGGTCCGGCCTTCCCAGCTCCAATATCCCTTAATTAAGGAATATTCCTTAAATCATATTAGGGGTCCTAGTATAATTTAAGGTATATTCCTTAATTAAGGGATATTGGAGTCTCCGGGTTTACAATCAGAACAGGGTGGTGCTGGCTTTCATCACGGATGAATAGTGGGCTTTTATGATCAAGCCTACAGTAGCCGAATTTTCGCCCCAGCCTCCCACCAAGCCCTCACGTCAGAGAGGTTAGGAAGGCAGCAAAGAGGCCAGGAAGATCGCGCTCCAAAGCCTGTGCTTGAGAAGCTGACCCCGCGCAAGTCTGCCCCAATGCAACTTACAGTATCTAGGTACTCTGACAACACGTTCAAAGCCTTAGACTGCATTTGCACCTTCCCCACGCGACCAAGAGACACACTGAGGAAGGCGCAGCTACTTCACTTTGCGGCCACACGGAAGCGTTTCGTTTACCTTGTTTGCAAAAGGTGTTGAGCCTCATGAGGACCGTGTAGCTGAACCCTATTTTCCAGAGCCCCCAAAGCCCCAAAGCCTAGCCGGTATACTCCGGTTTAGACAGGTTGAGCACTGCAACGGATATTCAGAGGGTAGTGGACACTACGTTTTCCATGACCCTAAACTCCTAGCCCTGATGCAGCTAGCGAAAGACCTGGCTTAGAGCCCCTGCCTGCAACAGCCAGACATTTCTGCCTACATGCTCACAACGATGCTGCCTAATGTAGGGGCCTGGAGAATCGGAATAGCGCTCGTGGGTATATTCTGGAATCGTGCATATGGACATACTGATATCTACGAGACTTTGATCTTGGGTATAAACGTTGTAGACCCTAAACCCACCCAGATGTGTCCGACTCAAGCCTTCGTTTTCTTCGGTAGGGGCATGGATAATCAGAATGTGGTTTACACCCCTAAACCCTAAACCCTAAACAACACTGTTCAGGCTTCTAGTCACTGGTCGCAGCCTTTTGGATTCGAAGTATTCCGGGCAGCACTAAACCCCAAACTCTCCTTACCCAACCATACCCTACATAAAGGAGGGCAAAAAGGCCGAAATCATAAGCCCGACACCACCCAAGCCTTAAACCCTGAACCCTGAAACCCTAAATGTGTGAGACTAGTATTAGCATGCGTATCAGCATTATCGTATTACTACTGGTATTACATGAACATTGATTTTTCCGGCAGACTAGAGCAGCAAAGGTGTGGGTTTCCGCCCGACTGAAAGAGAGCACTTGCGTCGAAAGGCAGGAAGAGATGTACAGAGTGTTTAGAGATTCAGGTTTAGAATTTCGAGGTCAACGCTCAGAAGAAAGGGCTCAGGATTTTGGGGATGGGGCCAGACGCCTTCTTTTCCACGGTCGGCGAATGATGGATGATTTCGGAATCCGGAAACCGGTATTGCTGTGTTAAGTTGAGTCTGTCCAGAGATTGGAAAGTGAGACAACATCGGCCGAGCATTGGCACCTTGGGCCCTGGATGGTTGGGTGGAAGGAGATCTCATGTACGGTAACATGGGGGAGTGTTTGTTTAGGGCGGAGGGGGGTTCGGAATAATCAGACATGCGTAATATGCCCTTTCGACCCCTAGCCTAGTTGAAGTACCACCAGACCCTGTTCTAAACATTGAGACCCGAATGTGATACGTCCCGTCGACCCGGCCTGATTGAACCAGACCTACGGTTTGCTGCTTTGGGACAGTTCCCCACGTGCAAGCTCATGTGTTTGCAGAGGTGCATCCGCACAGGTTCAAGGCACTTATTACTTTGCATAAACACGTACAAGAGAGAGAGAGAGAGAGAGAGAGAGAGAGAGAGAGAGAGAGAGAGAGAGAGAGAGAGAGAGAGAGAGAGAGAGAGAGAGAAAGAGAGAGAAAGAGAGAGAAAGAGAGAGAAATAGAGAGAAAGAGAGAGAAAGAGAGAGAAAGAGACAGAGAGAGAGATCGAGCGAGCGAGCGAGCGAGCGACGGAGGGAGGGAGGGACAACGAACAACAAGGAACGATTATTTGTGAAACGAAATCCCTGCGTTAACTTCTGCATCTTGGGGGCCAAACCATCAACCCGAAATGCAGACAAGCCCATGTGAGTCAAAACTCCGCAGTGAAGCTCAGACAAATTCAAACTTTGAGCACAGCAAATGTCCCATAGAACAACAACAACCCTAATTGAACCGTAAATCCCCGTCAGGCTGCTTCCTTTGCTGTCCGAGCACGACCTCTTTGCCAAAGCCAAGCACCAGACACGACCAGGAGGGGCCGTCAAGTATAGAGTCTCTAACGAGGCCTGCTGCAAAAGAAGGGCAATGCCCTTGCCCTGAGCCCCTCCCAACCCTAAGCACTTAACCCCTAAACCCTGAACCCTCAATATCGGAGACTCCAAACTCATCCAAAACATTCCTAGAGCCCTAGAGCCATTGAATCGGGCTTGTGGCCTCAGAGGCTTGCCCGGGGTTTTGGATCTCAAGGCTTGGGGCTTCGAATGTTGTTTCGAAGCCACAAGGTGTTCGGGATGCTGTGAGGCTTGCGTTCCGCACATCCAGCATCGCGCTGAGGGTGACCTGAACCTCCCAGAGATTCCCAGGTACTGTTATGGGGGTTACTTCCCCAAATCATATATAGTAATTCCGAACTTCGAAACCCTACATTTTACTATAAAGGTGATTTGGACCCTCTGGGCCTTAAGCCCTAAACCTCTGCCTCAGGGCTTCGACAAGTCAGGGCGCGTGGGTTAGGGGCGTAAGCAGACCAGGTGATGCGGTGGTGTTTGTTCTCAGATCCTGGAAACCTTTCCCCTGAAGATGGCATCACGCTTGGACTAAACCGGGCTCGCGGACTTTAACAAATTCCCTAGGCCACAAAGTAGTTCCTTGTTGGGATTACCTTATAATAGGATTCTATATATGAACCCCAAAAAGGAACTACTTTGGGGCCTTTGGGTAGTGACTCCTAAACCCTAAACCCTAAACCCCAGCTGTCTCAGGCAGCACAGACGAGACTTGGTTGGACTCCATCCACATCGCTGCCGGTTTAGGACGGGGTGGCGAGCCGCATTGTGATTCGGTCAGTTTGAGCCTTGTTTGTCCCAAAGCGTACAGCCCAACTTGGATCCCAAACACTTTTAAATCCTGAATCCTGATACCCGCAAACCCCGTACTCTGCATTAAACCCAAACCCGAGAACCCTAAGCCAAACCCTGCGCCTGACACCGGCCACATCCGAAGGAGCAGTCGGAGTGATGGAGGTGTTGCGAGATCATGTGGTGCACCAGGCCTTCGTTCCTAGAGCTTGGCCCGAATTGTCGTTTTAGCATTATGTATATATTAGTATACATATGATTAGTATTGATTAGTCTTAGTATTGGTGTTTTTGTAGCCTTCCTCAGCATGTGAATATAGCTCGACAGCCCCTCCTTTGGGACCGGGCTTCCTACGTTTGTGATGTGGCCTCTAGTCCGGCCTTTGCAGCTGACTGCCGGAAGACGTTGGATGCTGGGGCTAGGCTGCGGTCGAATCTGTCATATCGACGGCTAATGTTCGTAGGGCATCGGTAGTGGACCGTCTTATGCTTGTTATCGTATCTTTTGGGTTGCACATCGCACGTCTTCTCATGCCTTCCAGGCGTTGTGGTGAATCCTTGCCTGCCTTGTGCACGTTGCAAGAGCCAAACAACCCAGACGGTCCTAACGTTTCTGTTGAACCTCATGGGTGATTGTCAATATTAGGGTCCCTTTCTGGGTGCTTATTATAATACGGCACCTAATATTCGCGGTGCCAAAAAGGAACCCTAATTTTGACAACCACCCTCATGGCACAGGCCAAGGCCAAGACGCAGTCGCACTACGTGAACACTCCCTGCTGCTCGGATCTTTCGACCTTATGAGTCTCCAAAAGCCTTTGCTTAATCAAGGGGTACCCTAAACCCTAAGCTCTGAGACTTACAAGTTGTTTCAAACTGGTTCATATACGTTCATGTTTATGTACATATGTGTGTAGATATGTGTATATATATATACATATATGTAAGACTGTGTATGAGTACATACACATACACATTCATACACATACACATAATGCATACGCAGACGTGTGGTTCACCGGCACAAAGATACATATTATACCAATGATACATACATGCATACAGACATACGTATGTACACGTATGTGTATCTGTCTATGCCAATGTATGTGCATATGGATATGCATATGTTTGCATGTATGCACACGTTTATGTGTATATTTATATGTGTATGCTTATGTGCATATGTATGTTTATATTGCGTATGCACATGTTCTTTTTTATGTAGATGTAGATGTACATGTGTATATATATAGATAGATATCTACAGTATATACACATACATTTTTTTTTATTTCATTTCATGTACATGCTGGGTTGCGAAAACTAGGTTCTGCCAGACTCCGGGAAGACTTAATTGAGTTGGGATTCTTAGTAAGGGGCCTAGCTGAGACGATTTCGGGGCAGCGCAGCAAGCGATTGCACTGGGAATCTTGGGAGAATTCGGATCCAGGTGCTATCAGCAGAGTCGAAACCCTAGCCAGGAGGCACTGCTGGTTTGGGGGTCAGGACGTAGGGACAGGACATGATTCAGGGTTGTGCTGCCGGTCTTCTAACCCCAAGTCTCAAACCGGCATACACGAGGTGAGATAGAGGTTTCGCCAACCGCTATCGTCATGTCTTGAGAACCTCGCGGGGAGATGTCTAGCTGTCGGTGGTGGGGGGCTTTTAGCATTCTTGCATTGGCTGGCGAACATGGGGGGTCGGAATACGTCCTAAACCCTGAAAGCTTAAACCCCAAACAAAATAAAAGCTGCAGCAAGCTGAGGTTTGGTCCATCACAGGCCAGAGCACGGCCAACCCTGGCCACTTGGCTGCTGTGTGTTGGGACTAAGGTTCAGGCTAAGTTGGGATTGATCATAGGGCTTGGAGTTCAGAGTAGACGCGGGTAGCCTCCCAGGCAAACAGGAGTGAGGGTTTGTTCGTTGTTTCGGGTCATGTCGTTCGAACCCTAAACCAATCAGGGTTTTGATTTTCTGCGTTTAGGTTGTGCCCAGAACTTGACCAAGCATATCTCTTGTGTCGTGAGGCGAAAAGAGCCGACCGTAAGTACTGAAACACTAGTTTGCACAGGGAACTAGAGCAAAATCCTCGGGCATTTCGACAGGTTGCTCAACCCTCTGTTGTTGTCTTTGGTCCAGGTACTTCAGTAGTCAGGAACCAAACCGTGCCCCAATATGCTCAACCCATAAATGAATAAACATGTTTATACACATATATAATAGATATATTTATAATTATATACAAAACACGATCATATAACTACGTAGTGTGTTGCATTCGGGTTTGAGAGTCGTTTGATGTGTTTTTCGAAATTAGGCCAAATTCAGGTTCAAGGACTTAGGTTATGGCACTCAAAGCTAAAACTGTGCTGGCCAGCAAGTCAAGACACCATGAATCTAGCTGAAGCGCAAATTTGTAGCAAGTATCCCAGGGAGGAGGAGTACTATATCCCGCTGCACGATGCCACGAATGCCGGCTGCTTCCTCAGTGAGCATCGCTCGCAGCTTTCGGTTCGGCTTTCCTCACCGTCTGGATATCAGCATTCCATTCCCTAACTGGGTTGTCCTTTGGGATGTTTCTAATTTCCCCCTTAATATTTTTTGTAGAGAACCAGAATAGTAAATAATTTCCAAGGGCTTAAAGGACAACTCAGCTAAACCCAAACCCCAAACCGTCCACTTCGAGTCGCCCACAACGCTCAACTGAACCCTGAACCCGATCCCATAGCGGCCCACACTTGCCGCAGTATCCCACGCACCATCTCATTCATGGCTTGATGTTCTCTTACTTGGAGGATCATGGGACTTAGTAAGGTCATAAGTACCTTAATTGGCGTTATATAGGCAAATGTAACTATAGCAACCCTGTGTATAACCCTACCCACTAAGTCCCCTGATCCTCTACTTAGGGCAGGGTCCCTTGGGCTGCGGTTTTGTCAAAATCTCTGAAACTTACACTCCGCCTTGATCATGGTGCCTTACCCAGAGGCCCCATAGTAGTTGCTTTTTGGGGTTACCTTATATAGGATTCTATATACGAACCCCCAAAACGAACGACTTTGGGGCCTTTGGGTAATGAAGAGGTCTAAGCGTCGGGAGTTCCGCGAGGGGGCTTTGGAGACGCGCGGTACTGCGGTTTTAGGCGTCGGGTAGCTTCTGGTTTGGTCCTTTTCAAACCTTACCAAAAGATCGAGAGTCTGATACGCCGCTGTCTTTTCTAATTAAGGCCCTAAACCCTAAATCCCTAAAAGGGTCTTCCTCAAGACCAGGGATTAGAGGACGCACCGTGCCCTCACCAGTCAGCCCCGTGAACCCATTCATTGGAGAGCTTCTTTGGTACATTAATACTAAAGTCCGCTAAACCCTGAACCCTATTACCCTGGGGATCAAAATAGCCCAAAAGCCTTATATAGTATGGTCTTTGGGCCCGAAAGCCTTAATATATGAGTCCTTAGATCCCTAGGGTTATAAACCCCCATGGGCCAGGCAACATCGAAGTGTCCATGTGGCTGTTGACGCACGGTGCAGATGCCCGAGCTAAGAACAAGGACCGGAGGGCTGAGTTCAGGGTTGAGGCTTGTAGGGCTTATAGGGCTTACCTTAACCCCGAATAGCCTCCTGTTTTAATGACTTATAGAAAGAAAACATAATAAGGAACCCTTTGTAGGTTTTTCAGGGTTAAGGTAGGGCTGAGGGCTCTTGGGTGCGCAGCCCTTGAAGCCCTTGGAGGGCTTTAGGGTTCGGAAGATGAGGAAAGTTTCCATGCTAATCCTTGGAGGGTCTTCGCAAATAACCCGCATGCTGTGGCTAGGTCGCTAGGTTGTGTAGCCTGGTTAAGTTTTAACATTTGCTGAATGAGGTATAAATAAATCCGAATCCTAAGCCACGCCCGGAAGCCTACAGCGGAAACAGAAGACCCCAAGCCCTGTATTGTATTATGCCAAACACCCAGAACGACTGCACCGAGAGTCAGAAACTCAGACCCCAGCTGGCTCGAGGACGGTGTAACTCCTCTGCACTTCGTCGCCCTGCGAGGCAACGCGCTTCAGATTTGGGTTTTGCCTTCAATCATCACAAGAAAACTCTATACATTCTAAGGCGACTCAGTATGTCTTTGAATATATCCTCAAAAACATAAGCTTTTGGTGCTACAGATAGGGGCTTGTTTTAGGTGTTCTATGGCTCAAGGTTGGTTTGAAGCTTGTCGGGCCCACCTGAGGAGGAGCGGGGCCTTGTGACTGTGTTGTTGGTGGTTTTAGGGCAAAGGTTCCCGCTTAAGTTTATTTCAGCTGTAGGAAGCTGTCTTGTCTGCCATCCCGCATCAAGTGGTGCATTTCGGAATATGGGGGTTGCTTTCGCAACACACTGTAGGGTCGGCGCAGGAATCTTTACCGACCTAGTTTCCTTACGTAAAGACCCTGAAACCCATGCAGCTACATTTGCCTGTGCTACATATGTGCACACATGCATACGCATCCTACTAGTGGTGTAGACATCTGTAGCCTGTTAACCCAGGTCCTGATGGTACAGCCTTTTGCGTTTGGCTCAAGTCTTCAGCCCTAAACATAAGCACATGATAGCACTGTAAATCTGTATCATGGTGCAGGAGAAGATGATGACGTTGGTGGTGCTGGTGCTGGTGCTGGTGCTGGTGCTGTTGGTGCCGGCGGTGTGCCGGCTCGTGTGCTGCTATGCGTGCTGGTGCGTGTGCTGGTGCTGGTGCTAGTGGTGGTTGTTAAAAAAGGAAACATAAATATTTATGTGTACACATGCTTACGTACTTTTTTATGTGCACATACACGTGCATGTGACATGTGCATATACATCTACATCCTCGGAGCAAGATTTTCGAGATGCTGGTCCCATAGTCTTGCACACAGACGTTATACGCAGTGCTTCAAAGTCACGGATCCCCCACGCCGGCAAGCGGAGTTTCTTCAGCTCCTTTACAGGTAACAGTTATGATACTTATTCAGTTGGAAGAGACCCGGAGGCTCGCTTGTGTCACTTGTCTCAGCAGTCTGCGGGGGAAGACCGTGGGGGCACAGGTAGAGTCGGTTGCTCAAGATGGTGGCTCGAACTATCGGCCGAGTGCAGTTTGCACAGGTTCTCACTCATCCCGTGCAATTTATGCCCTTACGCTATAATGTCCCTCATAAACAGCATGCCCTTCGTGCCAGGAGTGGTTGGAGGGATTGAAAGCGACGACGAGGCAGCGGAAACCTGGCCCAGCACTCCCTTTCACCACGAGCCCGAACCTAAACCAACGAAGGCATAAAACTTTCAGTCTATATGGTTATATTTATGATGATGACAACTAGTCATAATTGTTACCACAACGATTACTACCTTCTTCTTATCCAAACCCCTCAACCTCAATTCCCGGAGCCCCCAACATGGACCGCGAGCCCTACTCAAAAGGCTCTAGCCCATGACTCAAACCCGCGGCGCAAAGACTGGTGGAGTGCGAATTATCTGCCGGTTTGTACGGACAACTGCACGAGGGGAGATCTGGAGCCCTCAAAGCCTGAGATATGGGGCGATTATGCCGATGAACTTGTTACACGTTCCCTGCCTTCCAGATTCCAAGAACGACCAACACCACGATTGGAGGAGTGCTTCTATATACAATCTAAGCCGTACGCACATGAGGGTTCGATTCGTTCTGAACACGTGGGTCGCTGTAAAGAAGCTGATTCTAAGCTACCACAGCCAGAACACATCCTGGATAACTTTTCCTCATGACGATCAACCATCGCCCTGGGGCTGCGAATAGCCCGATGTAGGCATAATTTATATTATGTGCTATAGAACCCCAAGTGGGTCACACTTGTGTACTTGGAGCTCTAGGGAAGTAGCCCCTCAAGAAGAACCCCAGAAGAATCATAGGGATCCTTAGGGGTGTAGGGGGAAGGGGTGTAGGGGACTATATTTCCTTAAATAGGCCTTATTAGTCCTTATTATGGGCCTTAAGGCCCCCTACCCCCCCTCCCCCTACACCCCTAAGGATCCCTATGAAAGAAGGTCATCCGATTGGTGCAAGTCTTGTGCCAACGTGGCGCATCCCTTGAGTCGAGGACTGCGATGCAAGTTGCGTTTGCGGGTACCATCGGGTCTCAGTTTCAAAGAGTTACGCTAAATCCTCTTCCTTAGGTTTCGAGTAGCATAGGGGCCTATATAATTATTGACTGCTCTTAATCTTTCCTGAGGTGGACCTTAAACTATCCGGGAATCTAACCATTAAGACCCCTGCTTGAAATCCCGGCGGCCGTCTATAAGAGTTGCCATAAGGGACTACTTGGAGGATCAGGGGGCTTAGTAAGTAGGGCTATAATACTATATAGTTATTATCTACTTATAACCCCAATTAAGGTACTTATAGCCCTAGTTGCTATAAGTCCCATGATCCTCTAAGTAGCAGAGCAGCAGTCCCAGCAGAAGTCGTCGTCCTGCCGTCATCATCGGCAACGGTTAGTTCAGTTCATATGGCCGGTTGTGAAAATTATGGTGGTCCCTTTTTGGGTACTCTAAATATTAGGTGCCGTAACAAAAATAGGGACTCCAAAAAAGGGACCCTGATTTTGACAACCACCCATGTAATGGAACCCTTGGTTGGGGGAGCAGGTCTTCTTTGGTCCAGGTGCTTCGAACTGCTTTGGTTTTTCCCAATACCCAAGCTAGAAACTTGTTGGGCTCTTAAAGTTTAACTATAGTATTAGTAGTAACCGGAAAGTTTATCCTTGATTTCTGTGGCTTATGAGTTACAAATAAGTTGTGGTCTCAGCCCCAACGCAGCCGCAGGATACCAATGTCGCATCCCGACCCGTTGATGCGTGGGAAGATGCTGTCTCGCAAGTGTTCAGATTCCTTTTTCAACTCAGTAGCTGAGTGGATACGCTTTACACTTTTTGGGACAATACTACCGACTATAAAGCTGAAAGTGTACCCCTTTGGGGGCTTATGGACTCAGCTACTAGGTCAAGCAAGAGCGCAAGTTGCCACACCTGTACTGCCTCGCAAGTGTCACTAGATAGCACACAGCTACTGCTGGGCTTACGCAGCTACAGGTGCCTCTCAGTCAGACGTGGAGACAAGGCTTTCAACAAGTGGTAAGACTATCCGCTTAATTACAGCCCTTACAGCCCGTGCACGTGCCGAAACCCTAAGACCCGTCGAGTGCGGGTGCGAAAAAGCTGAGAGCACTAAACCCTGGAACCGTATTATGAAGCCTTGGGTCATACAGCAACGAACCCGAAACCCCACTTGCGAAGAAACAGTCTCATCATCAGTTCACAACCGTATCTAAACTGAATTCTGCACTCTCTCTATATGTACACGAATACACACATACAGAAGAATAGGATCATAAGGGCCGGAATGACTCACGGTGCTATTCCTGAGGCTTTCCTAGTACAGCTACAGCGAACTTTCCAGAGTTCGAAACTGAAGTTCAGGCATCGCACTGTTGGACTTCATGACAAACGGTTCTCACAGGGAATATCCTTTCTGCTTCTTTCTTGGGATCCTCAATGCAACATCGCATACAGTGGTTTTCGGTTCTCATGTTTTTGTTCGCACACTTTTTCTGGAGGTTTCGAAGTCTGCCTCTCAGTAAGCACTGGCCTTTGTAATGATTCCGTGAAGGGCGTGTCGAACCCTCGTGGTCCCCGGAAGAGCCTTGACCTCTGAAATCGTAGTTGGGCCCTGTGAGAGTCGAACCCCTGTAGCTTGAAACCCCTTACCCTAGGGATCTAAGGACTCATATATTAAGGCTCTTGGGCCCCAAGACCATGCTATATAAGGCTTTTGGGCTATTTTGATCCCGAGGGTTAAGAAGAAATCCTGAGACACCGAATCTCACAGCATCAAACAGGCCTGGGACCTAATGCACCCTCATCCCAGGGTCCCCCTTGAGCTGGCCGCCACCGACCAGAGTCGACCCTTCTCTCATGTAGTCCTGAAAAGGGAACTCCAGAAAGTTGGAATATGGATTAATGGTAGGATCCCCTATAATTTACCATAAAGGGGTTAGGATAATCATATTCCAACTTTCTGGCTTCTACCTTAGGTTGGGCTTTTCCTAGGTGAATGGAATGATCAGGGGACGTCGTAAGCCAGCTACAAGTCAGATCATGTAATAAGGGAGGTGTACATAGCTTCAATCATACGGCACTTTTTACTACCTATTCAGGTATAGCCTCCGTGCTAAGTGCTTAGGTTAAGGGCTTGGGGGATAGGGTTTCATATAGAAGGTTGTAGTGGCAAGAATAGGTTTCGGGTTTAGGCTTGAGGGACTGATTGCGCTTGGAATCCACTTTTCTGTAAGAGGGGCCGGGAGTCAGGAGGTGGTGTTTCTGCTCATGTCTGTAGGAGCTGTCCCAACTTGCAAACAGTTCCTTAAGCATACGAAGGAATGCCCAAAAGAATAGCCTAAATGCACAGCAAGAGATAGAATCGGGCCAGTACCTGGTGAATGTATCTACTACACTATGCCCCAAACGCCTGTGCTGATTCAGGCCCTTGGCTGCGGTTGTTTTGGTTTTTAGGGTTTAGGGTTTAGGATTTAGGGTTTAGGGTTTAGGGTTTAGGGTTTTGTGCCATGGTGCCGATACACGATGCGTGTTGGCATCCAGTAGGAAATAAGCCTTGTGTTGTGTGCAGGCTTGGCAGTGTTGAGGGTTTAGGGTTCAGGGTGTAGGCTTTATAGGGTTTAGGGGTGTGAAGGGGGATCCTGCCATGCTTGTCGAGGCGCAGTCCTGAACTCTAAGTCGTTCTTTAGTCGTTCGAGTTTTTGCTGGGTTCCAGGCCACCGTTCTGTAGAGATGTCGCTGAAACCTCAATAAAAATATTGTCCATACCGACATTCATACTAATAATGTTAATGATAGTCATAAACAACGACAATAACAAGACTGATGGCGAGAAGAGGAAGAATAAGACGATCGATATTTTCATCGAAGGTTTGCTTGCCCTAATCCCCAAACCCTAACCCCAGTATGTTCCCACTAGGTTCGTTTCACTCAGCAGACTCCGAACCATATGCCTCGCCTGGATTGTCCGAGTGTGAGCGCCGAAACCCTTAAACCGTGTACCAACTCCATCTCATCTGGTAGAGTCCGAGTGTGAGAGCGCAAAGCCCTAAACCCGCGGCAACCCAGGATTCCCTAAGCACGTGATGCACATCCTGGCGCCTCGGCTGTGGTGTCGGTTTTGCGAAGGTTTTGGGGGCCCAGAGGCGCTCTATATATATATATATATATATATATATACTAGTTACTAGATGAGGGATCTATAAGTCTGTCAAAAGGGTTCATTAAGGGTGCGAGAAAACCAGAAGAGCTTTCGGGCTATTTGGAGCCATAGGCCGATAAGATGACGATGTTTTGGTTCTGAGGCCCAGGACCCTCCAAGCCCTTAAATGGAGCCCTTATGGTCCTTAATACGGTTCTTTAGGGTACGATAGAAAGTAGTTTGGGGGTGTAGGCAGGGTTTAGGGTTTTGGGTTTAGGCTTCGATTTAAGGTGTGGGATGTGGGGTTCGGGCCTGCCTCAAGTAACCAAGGCGCCGTGAAAGAGCGATTTCTAACAATTGCCTCGGGTCGGTCATTGCAGTTGATTCTGGTCGGCTTTCGATGGTGTAAGGTTTGGTATTTGGTGTTTAGGGGTTGAGATTTAGGACAGACGGGTTTCGAGGTTTGCTGCCTGTAATGTTTGGGATTTAAGGTTTCAGATGTTAGCTATTCCAGGGTTGAGAATGGGGATTGCGTATGTAGAGTCTCGCGTATTTTAGCTCTTCTAGGGTTGAGAATAGGGCTGCGACCAGGGCTCCTGGCAGTTCAGAACGCAGGACTTGGGGTTAAGCGGGCGTGTTTGCGGTTAAAACACTTTTGCGATCCGTAGCAGCGAAACCATGACAGCGACAAGTGAGTACATGCTTCCGATTTGTCATGTGGCTCAAGCTCGCCGTGCAAAGCACCAGAGCTCGTGTCGAAGCCAAACTCCCGTCCGTTTCAAGGTAGACTCAGACAACAATGGGAAACTGCCAGGGCACGCAGACGGTTGAGGTCAAGAATGAGGTGCAGGTTGCCGAGAAGCACCCTGCGATGGCCAAGTTGGACAGTCGCGCTATTCAGAAGTTCGGGTGGAAGCCGGACATGCCTGACCACCGTGACCTCCACGTTACTTTCGAGACGGTGGAGGCACCAAGCTCTATCAAGAAGAAGGCGGAGGGCACCAAGGAGACCGTGGACTTGCGTCCGCAGAACGGCGGCTTCCCCATTTTCAACCAGGGACACTTGGGCAGCTGCACAGCGAATGCCTTGGCGGCTGCCTTCCACTTCACCCTGCACAAGATGACTGTGGAGAACGACAAGGACTTCGCTGACTTCACTCCCAGCCGCCTGTTCATCTACTACAACGAGCGCCTGGTGGAGGGAAGCGTGGGTCAGGATGCCGGTGCCATGATCCGCGACGGCATCAAGGTCATGTCCAAGATGGGTGTGTGTTCCGAGAAGGTTTGGAAGTATGACGACGGCCCCTCCTTTTTCAAGCAAGAGCCAGATCGCAAGGCATATGAGGCCGCCCAGAAGTGCCGTGTTATCGGATACGCCCGTGTCGCGCAGGACTTGAGCCAGATGAAGATGTGCATCAAGAGTGGCTATCCCTTCGTGTTCGGCTTTACAGTCCTTTCCAGCTTCCAGACTGCGGAGGTTGCCAGGACTGAGGGGGCCTGT
This sequence comes from Symbiodinium sp. CCMP2592, assembly GCA_905221615.1. Classification (NCBI taxonomy): domain Eukaryota; class Dinophyceae; order Suessiales; family Symbiodiniaceae; genus Symbiodinium; species Symbiodinium sp. CCMP2592. The sequence goes on along the minus strand of CAJNDT010001101.1, from coordinate 660,687 downwards.
CGTTTGCACGTGTTCGTTTGCCTTCAGTTTCGGAGCCAGAGGTAATGCTTGGAAGCACATAACGCACGAGTAAGTAGATATGATGATGACTTCTTGCATGGAGCGAGAGACAGGAGGAGACCACGCAAGCAGGGACGGAAAGACTGAACTACAGTGAGCAGAAAAGGAAACAATGCAAAGCACCCGGAGGAAAGGAACGACACATGAGCAAAGAGGCAACGACAGAAGATGAGCAGACACAACGAGAAAAAGCGAACGACAGGATGACCAAACAACAAAGAAGCACCGGCGAGACGGAAAGATCACGGCTTGTATACTGCCACTAGTACTACTGCTACTCCAGCTGCTGCTGCTGCTGCTGCTGCTGCTGCCACCACCACCACCACCACCACCACCACCACGACTACTACTACTACAACTTCTACCACACAAGCACCAATTTCTGCCACTAGAATGACTACTACTACCGCTACTCTCATTTATCACCATTACCACCACTACCACCACTACCACCACTACTACTGCCACCACCGCCACGACCACCACTACTACCACTACTACTACTACCACCACTACCACTACCACTACCACAACAGCAACCACAACAGCTACTACTACTACTACTACTACTACTACTACTACTACCACTACCCCTACAACCACCACCACCACCACCACTATCACTACGACTACTCTTAGTACTCCTGGTACTCCTACTGCTACTACTCCTACTACTACCACTACTACCACTACTAGTACTCCTACTACCACTACTACCACTACTACCACTACTACCACTACTACTACTGCTACTACTACTACTACTGCTGCTACTGCTACTACTGCTACTACTACTACTGCTACTGCTACTGCTACTGCTACTGCTACTGCTACTGCTACTGCTGCTACTGCTACTACTACTACTACTACTACTACTACTACGACTTTGTGCCGGCAATTTAAAGCCGCCTTTTGACGTCGATCTTGCCCATCTTGTAAATCTTGTCAATCTTGTAATCTTGGTCATTTTGGTCACCAAGACTACCAAGATTGCCGGACCCGTCCCCGCCCAAGTGGTGCACGGTCCAAGTGGTCAAGTGGTGCAAGCGGTCAAGATTGGCAAGATTGGACGTACTGCTGTGGTCGCTGATCGGCTCTCTTTTGCCAGCACGCACTACTACCGCTACCACCACCGCCGCCACGACGACGACGACGACCAGTACAACAACAACCACTAGTACTACTCCTCCTCCTTCCCCTATTCCTGCTCCTATTTCTCCTAATTACTACTACTACTACTACTACTACTACTACTACTACTACTGCTGCTACTACTACTACTACCACCACGACCACCACCACCACGACCACCACCACCACCACCACCCCCGCCACCACCACCACCACCACCACCACCACCACCACCAGCACCACCACTTATCATCACTATCGCTACCACTGCCAGTACGTGGGTGGCACAAAGGACTGCGACGACTGCTACTGCCACTGCCACTCCTCCTCGTGCTCCTACTCCTGCTCATATTACTTCTACTGCTGCTCTGCTACTGCTACTAATGTTTCTGATATTAAATTGCTAATGACACAGTAGGTCTTGGAATGGAAGCAATACGAAAACAAGTATCAAATAAACATGTGATAAAAATCGAACAGAACCCCCCGGACCACAGGTCGCCTTTGGGGCCACCCGCCGCAAGTGCACATTGGATTTTGTTTTCAATTTGTGTTTAAGTTTTTGGCACGTCGAGGATTTCGAGTGTTTTGAATTTTGATTCTACTGCTACTGCTACTGCTGCGGTTATTGCTACTGCTACTGCTACTCCTGCCGCTACTACTACTACTACTACTTCTTCTGCTTGTAGTACTACTTCTACTACTGTTGTTACTACTACTACTACTACTACTACTACTACTACTACTACTACTACTACTACTACTACTACTACTACTACTTCTACTACTGCTGCTACTGCTACTGCTACTGCTACTGCTACTGCTACTGCTACTATATACTACTACTACTACTACTACTACTACTACTACTACTACTACTACTACTACTACCCGCCACCGTGTTTACCGTACCCCTAAATATTGACAAACGCAGCTGCCGCTGTGGTGGCGTGCTTATTTCAGTGTATTTTGGAAGTACGCAAATGACAAGGCTGTTTTGCGTTTTGTGTGGGAGGCGTTGCTCGAAAAGGTTTACGCGCGTGTGTTGTGACAACGTGTCTTGCTCCACATCCTTGTGCAGCATGTTGTACCAAGAGCCCAAAATGCTGTAAATACCAGCGTTTCGGGCATGATGGCCAAAGGCTGTGACATGAACATCAACCTGACCATCTTCATCATCATCTTCATAACCATCATCCTCGCCATGCTCAACATCATCGTTTACCTGATCATCTTCATCATCATCCTCATAGTCATCATCCCTTTCATCATCCTCATAATCGTCGTCATCATCAACATAAGGCCGGTGATGCAGTTAACGATGATGTTGAAGATGGCGAGGATGATGGTTATGATGAAGATGGTCAGGTTAATGTTCATGTGATTGCCTTTGGCGGTCATGCCCAAAACACTGGTATTCACAGCATTTTTGGCTTTTTGTACATGCTGCACAAGAATGTGGAGCAAGACACGTTGTTACAAGCATCCTACCACTGCTACTGCTACCGGCGCTACTGTGTTACTGCTTACGGTCAACCATGTCGTTATTAGCCCCCCCCCCCCCCCCGTTACTGCTTACGGTCAACCATGTCGTTATTATCCCCCCCCCCCCAGTCCCCAGTAGCCGATTTCACGGGTACGGTAAACACGCCGCTGGCTGCTACTACTACTACTACTACTACTACTACTACCACTACCTACACTACACTACCACTACACTACTACTACTACTACTACTACTCTACTACTACTACTACTACTACTACTACTACTACTCCTACTCCTACTGCTACTGCTACTGCTACTGCTACTGCTACTGCTACTGCTACTGCTACTGCTACTGCTACTGCTACTGCTGCTGCGACTACTACTACTACTACTACTACTACTACTGCTACTACTGCTACTACTGCTACTGCTACTACTACTACTACTACTACTACTACTACTACTACTACTACTACTACTACTACTACTACTACTACTAGGTGGGTGACAACAACAACTACCGCTACGTCGACTACTGCTACGACGACTGCGACTGCGACTACGACTATGACAACGACTGCTACTACAACTACAGCGACAACAAAGGGTACGCCGACGACGACTAGTAGTACTCTCCTGCTGCTAGTACTGCTGCTGCTCCTGCTACCGCTGCTGCCAGTGGCGCCACCAATTTCTTCACCCCAGCAATCAAGCACGGTAGACAGCAAGTTCTCAAGCATTTCCTTTGAGCCCCAGGACCGGCAAGATGGTGATGCCCCAGGCAAACGACCAGCAGCTGGGTGGCCATGCCGTGACGGCAGTGGGCTATGACGATTTCAAGGAATGCTTTATTGTCCGCAATTCCTGGGGAGAAGGCTGGGGTGACAAGGGCTACTTCTACATGCCCTACCAATACATCAGCCACCCCATGCTCGCCCAGGATTTCTGGGCTATCAATTGGGTGGAGGGCTTCAAGAACACCAAGGTGGCATCAATCCGGGGCCCATCGGCACCAGACATGAACGTCCAGTCCCGTACTATTCAGAAGTTCGGGTGGAAGCCGGACATGCCTGACCACCGTGATCTCCATGTTACTTTCGACAAGGTGGAGGCACCAAGCTCTATCAAGAAGAAGGCGGAGGGCACCAAGGAGACCGTGGACTTGCGTCCGCAGAACGGCGGCTTCCCCATTTTCAACCAGGGACACTTGGGCAGCTGCACAGCGAATGCCTTGGCGGCTGCCTTCCACTTCACCCTGCACAAGATGACTGTGGAGAACGACAAGGACTTCGCTGACTTCACTCCCAGCCGCCTGTTCATCTACTACAACGAGCGCCTGGTGGAGGGAAGCGTGGGTCAGGATGCCGGTGCCATGATCCGCGACGGCATCAAGGTCATGTCCAAGGTGGGTGTGTGCCCTGAGAGCGTCTGGAAGTATGACGACGGCCCCTCCTTTTTCAAGCAGCAGCCGGACAAGCAGGCCTACGAGGTCGCGCACAAGTGCCGTGTGATGGGCTACGCGCGCGTTGCGCAGGACTTGAGCCAGTTCAAAGCATGCCTCAAGAACGGCTACCCTTTTGTCTTCGGCTTTGCTGTCCTGTCTAGCTTCCAGACTGCGGAGGTCGCCAGGACCGGCAAGATGGTGATGCCCCAGCCAACCGACCAGCAGCTGGGTGGCCATGCCGTGTGCGCTGTGGGCTACGACGACTTTATGCAGTGCTTCATCGTCCGCAACTCTTGGGGAGAAGGCTGGGGCGACAAGGGCTACTTCTACATGCCCTACGAGTACATGTGCCACCCCGCCCTTGCCTCCGACTTCTGGGCCATCAACTGGGTGGAGGGCTTCAAGAATGCTGCCGCGAAGCCCGCCCCGAAGTGAAAGATGACATGAAACGATATGTCATGGCTTGTGTTCCTCGTTCCGTCCATCCAGTAACAAGCTGTCCAGCACGGGATGAGGGATCACAGCCCAGCCTAATTCGAAGTATGCAGAATCCTGTGACATCCTACGACTCGCACGTGCTCTTGGCACGTTTTAGTTGTATCACTGATTGACCTTGCTTTTGAAGCACGAGAGGGTTCACCGTTCAATTGGTGGATTTTGTAGAGCTTCCACTTGCTGGGTTAAAAAGCATGTGCTCACAAGGGTGCTTCGCATCAAGCATGTTGTATCATGTTGTTGTCGTGCAGCGGCCGGTGGGCGCATTGTTTAAGCCACCGGGCCAGTTTGCGGTCGCGTATTGATTACCTAAACCCTAAACCCTAAACCCTACCATCTTCCCTGCATTGCAAAGCCGAGAGGTGATCTGAGCTGAAACATTTGCTAAGTCAAGCAGGACGACTGGCAGCAGGCGAAGGCCAAAAGCTCTAATTAGGGTGCTCCAAGCCGTGAATCCTAAGCCACGAGACTACTTCGCGAGCCCACATCAACTGGAGGCTCCATGCTTGAACAACCAGTCTGGTGGGGAACCACGATTTTTTTCCGACATTTGCCCCTTGGCATATCTTGGCAGCTGGTGCACTTTCCCAAAAGCTGTACCGAAGGCCTTCTATACTGTACTGAGCCGGTAGTACTTGAATGGTACGCCCCCGAAGTAAGTCTAACATAAGAACCAAAATAGCCCCCAAAAGCCTGTTCTAGCAATACAGCCCTAGGAGCCCGGAGGCCCGATACGTCCTCTTCACAAAACCCTTTTCTACTTCTTAACCCGCTATTTCTAAATTACTGCGCTACCGAGCATGCGCCGTTTTGTTCTCCTTCTCCTGTCTCTGCGGTCTCGGTTCGGGGACGTCCCCTGCGATGCCTGCAGGGGTTCTGACTCGGGTCTAGGGTAAAAAGGGCCTTGTGCGAGCTGACATCAGGAGCCTGGGTTCCCAGAATGGTAGATTCGTTACAGGATGGAATGAGCAGCTTCCGTTGCTGCCTAAGGCTTCCTACTGAGCCTGAACACGGAGGCTGCGGAGGAGGCGGCTGTTCCAGCCCTTGTCTTCTGCGCAGGCTTAGAGTTGAGCCACCTTTAGGCCCCAGGTCTGTGTGCCCCGAGTTGACGGTGCATATGTCAGATTTCACCAGGAAAGACTTCTAATTAGAATCTGTTGAAACCTGTCAGTTCTGCTTGACATGTAGCCGCGTAGCCAAATAGTAGCCCCCGTATCAACCTAAATAGCCATTCATGAGGGTGCCTGACGCAGACTTTGCGGCACCCTTTTGTCTTACTTAGCATGCTAAAACTTAGATCATCCGTGTCTCTTTCACCCTGGACTTCAAGCCCTGAGTGCCTGAGTGGACATCCCGGCTTCTGCTAGGACCAGGCTGTGACGGTTTAGGGGTTGAGGGTTTAGGGTTTAGGGCTTATAGGCTTTAGGGAACTCGTGCGGAATTGCTTCTATGACCAGATGTAGATAAGCTGCGCCACCAGGTAAATACGAAACCTCGTATAAACCCTTAACCTGAAACCCTGTGTTGTATTTGTATTGCAGGGCCTGTACGCAACCTTGCATCTTTTGTCCTCATGGTATTGGGCTCGTGTGGTTTGGACAGCTGCAGTTGGAAATCCGAATCAAATCAGATAGCACCCTGCCAAGAGTCCTTACAAAGCCTTTCTAGAAGCAGATCAGAAACAAAATGAGTCCTGACCGCGGACTGGCCAGGTAGTGACAGAGTTGGTCCGGAGATCGTTGAAGCAGCCGGAGCTGCTGAACTCCTTTCGCAGCCCGTCGCTGGTTCAGGGTTTAGTCTTCAGGCTGTACTTGCCGTAATGGTGACCGTTCGGAATTTTCTGGGGATTGAGGCTTTGATCTGGGGATTTTCTTTTTTGAGTGCGGGCGGGGCTGCTCAGGTGCCGGAATTGGCGATTTGCCCTACATCCTAAAGCGCTCTTGCAGCAAGGACGTTCGACCTACAAGCCCCACGCCTGAAAGTGCAAGAAATCTATCAGCCCTGAGCCCTCAAATCGTAAAGCCCTGAACACAAAGCCTGGCCTGCCTGGCGTGGATGCGAGTTTCCAGATGTATCATTTCCTGAGGCCTGGATGCGCAGCAGCCGGGACGGACGGTCTTTGCCTTAGCCTGCATGAGCTCAAAATGGAAGCCCAAGCAATTGCCATTATTATTCCTTGGGGTTCCTGATTATGTTTCGTAGTATACTATTATACTATACCCCAAAACCCTATTCTTGCCATTGAGGCGCCTACTATGACATATCCTGCGGGGCTGGCTGGACTGAGGATGTCTATACAGTTTGCATGATTCAAGGCTCCAGGGCTTTAGGTTGTTCGGCTTCGGCCGTACCGGGTGTGAGGGTTCTGAGTTTGGGGCTGTGGTGTTAGGGCTTTTACGGCTTTACCCAGAGGCTCCAAAGTAGTTCCTTTTTGGGGTTACCTTATAGGATTCTTATTACGAACCCTACAAAGGAACTATTCCGGAGCCTTAGGGTAGAGAGGATTTAGCGATCAGGGTCTAGTATAGACTTCCATCATTGCGACTATCCCACATGTACAGCTCTGCATAAAGCCGACCACAAGTCCCCTAGCAGCCTTATCACGTACCCGGCTCCACCCCAACGTATAGTGTAGATCACGGATAGAAGGAAACCAATTTCGAATGATATGTTGAAAGGATACTTAAACATAAGGACCCTTTTGTTCTGCATGGTCCTTGTAAGAAGGGCCGGAATCAGAGGTAGACCTCATGTATCCCATTTGCGCATGTGTTTTGTTGGCTTCTGGGGTTCAGAGATGCTCTTGCGTCATCTGAGCAAACCCCAAACCCCTAAGCCCTCAAACCCTAAGCTCTAGACCCCAAAGCCACAAACCCTGAACCTCTCGTGTCTCAACATAGTACCGAACTTGAGGTTCCATTGTGCCTGGTCTTCAGGCAATCTAAACCTTGTAACACAGTGATGCAGCTGCATCTTCGGAAGCTGCTTGTCTGTGCTGTAAGCATCAGTTCATCAGCAACCAGAACCCCATTGGCGGCATCGGATGTGCGTGGTGATAAAGAAGCCGATGTTAAATTCGCACGTGCCTGTGTGTTTCCGCCAAACCAGGAGTCGACGCATGCCAAACCCCTCAGCTCTTGTCTGAAACATTAATCAGGCCTCAGTTGGGCACATGGGTATTTGTCTTGTATGCTGACCACTCTCCCCATCCCTGTCTTACTTAGAGGATCATGGGGCTTAGTTAGTAGGGTTATAAGTACCTTAATCAGGGTTATAAGTAGATATAACTATAGGTATCTTACTTATAACCCTACTTACTAAGTCCCGGGATCCTCTAAGTAGCCCAGCAGACCCTAAAACCTCAACACCCAGGATAGCATGGCCGCAGTCTTGTACATCTCCCCGAGTGCAGCGGCGGACATGCTTGACATGCTCATTGTGTCACCGGAGGCGGGTTAGGGTTTAGGGTTTAGGGGGTTTGGGGTGTAGTCCAGGTGTAAAGGGGGTTTGGGGTCAGAGCAGCAGGTGGACTCATGTTTGGTGTTGCTGGCACTCTGTGGTTCAACCTTCTGCCAGACATCCTTGGACGGCCACCGAAGACTCCCACTGAAAGGTTTCACGACGGTCCCTAACCCTGCGGCATAAAGCATAAGCCCTCTGAGTCCGTAATAAGGTTGCAGCGGAGCAAGTATGACACAGGGAGTCGGTAGATTCTGTAGATGTTCCTCAAAAAAGTGAAAACCTTCACGCGTCTGTAAGAAAGGTTTAGTACAATGAAACTTTGCATGTGCTTTGCCGAGTTCTGAAGTTTTCCAACCGGCCAGCAACTCCCAGGCTCAATCCACGCCGTTGCACCCTGCGGCATGTAGACTTACTTACAGAGCTCTCGCCGGCATCCACAGCTAGGGATGCTGCTTCGAGGAACTCTAAATCCCGAACCCCACGTCACCTATTTTCGCGAATCGTCTAAATTTAAAAGTCCGTATTACAAGAGTGGCGCCTGAGCTTGGTGATGTTAAAAGGGAGAGAACTCTCAAATTTACTTTGCTTAGGGTTTTGTTCGGATGTACTTTGGTTCAGGGTTCGGGTTCGTGAGCAAGGCACCGTCAAAAACGGGGACCTTGATCAACAAGTTAGGCCATGCATGCATTGTGGTGTCGATATTCAGTGTAGTATGTGGCGCCTTAAGCCCTAAACCCTCAGCGGCGTGCAAACATACCTGCGAGCTGGAAAAGAGGCGCTGAAAAACAGAAAACGGACGCCGTTTCGGTTCACATCCTCGACGTGTCCCGCACGTTTGGCAGGTCCAAGACGTCTCGAAGCACAACATTCCACCGAGGCCGGGCTAAGGGCTTTGGTACGCTGGTTTAGGGTTTAAGGGTATGAGGTTTAGGTTTAGGGTTTTAGGGTATGAGGTTTGGGTTTAGGGTTTAAGGGTGTGAGGTTTAGACTTAGGGTTTTAGGGTATGAGGTTTGGCTTTAGGGGTCGAGGGTATTAGGTTTAGGTTTAGGGTTTATGGGTATGAAGATTAGGTTTAGGGTTTTAGTGCATCGAGCGAAGTAGCAAGCCTGTTTTGAAAGACAGTACAGGGTTTAGGATGTAAGGGTTTAGGGTTCAGGGGTATAGGATACCCTAAACCCTAAACCCTGGGGAATATGTAGGAACTGGATTCCCCTGCCGTCCGTGTGTAGTTCTAGTTATAGCAGAACATGCAACAAGATCCTATTCTAACCCCCTGTATTCTGGCTTGGTGGGCTTCTTGACTTTACATGTAAGCACGTATATATGTATATATATATATATATACATATATTTGTATTTATATATATATACACATGTACATACACATGTACATGTACATGCATATACATATACACATGTATGTATGTCTCATTGTTCGTGTCCACACCCACACATACACACACCTTGATAGCCCCAAAGCCATTAAATGCGCAACATATGTTGAACCTATTTCTTTAGGCGGGATGTGTAATTTTGCCTTACTGGTTATACTGCTTGATAGTGGGAATCGCAGAATGTCCTTAAACCAAACCAAGGCCAAAGCTACCGGACTAGCGTCAGTGGCAGAACTTGAAGCTTGTTGAGTTTGCATGCTTGGTTTCTGTCGGTAAGCTTGAACGTTTGGGGGGTCCCGGGTCTTAAAGAAGAGAACAACGCAACGCAGAGGCTTGAGCAACCAAACTGGTTGCTCCATGTAGTTGTAGATTGAATTCTAGAGCCCAGCCCCGGACTGCCAAGTGGCAGGCACCTATGTGGCACCCCTTCCCTCGTACACCCTACAGTAAGCCCGAACATCGTAAAGACCTGAACTTCCAGCCGATGAGAGTGCCAGCAGGACTACCTTCGGTGCTGGCCTGTCATCCGCTCCGTGTCGGGCGAACGATAAGGCTTTATGGTTTCGACGTTTGTATTGTAGAGTCAATTAAGCTTTCAGTTTGAGGTTTTAGGGTTCAAGACCTTGGCTGGAGGGTTGGCATTTTGATGGTTTGAGGTTAAGACTTGCATAGGTTTTGGGGCGATAACGTTTAGGGTACGGGGCCCAGAGGAAGCTGCAAGAGCTTCTTCGTGGTGCAGTTGTTTGGGATATATTAGGTCCGCCCATTGAACATCGGCCCTTTCATTGAGCCCTTATGGTCTTTAATAGTGGGTCTTTGGGGTATAGTAGAGGATGGTCGGGGAGCCTAGGTAGATGGTATAGGATTAGGAGTTTAGGGCTGTTTGCAGAAATCCAAGTCGTCCCCAGCACCCACCCAAGTGCCACAATCGACATGGTGGAGGGGGTTTATAGTGTAGAGTTTACACTTTGGGTGCTTATAACATCCAATGACCATGCTTCAGTTACATAGAGCTGCCGCTCGAAATCTTTATGTAAACCTTGCGCCTGCAACCCGACAAGGCTCGGATTGACTAGAGGTCCAGCACATCGGAGTTTTGTGGGTGGTCGAGATTCGCTTGGATAATTCTCCAAACTACATTCCCTGGGATCCTCAAAAGACTACTAGAATACTTCAAGCGTGCCGCTCGCCTTCAGAAGGATTTAACTACCCGCATGTACGAATCATCGGTTGAGGGATGTTTTGGGGCTTAGGAATAGAAGCAGGCCTTAAGTCGGCGAGCTATTATAATTAGTTGCCAAAGCCAGCATGAACCGGAGAGAACATCTACTATACCGACTCCCGTCTTGAAGAACATACGCGTAGGGTTTAGGGGCAGGTACGTCCAGCAAAGCCAACGGTGTGCTCAATGTACAAGTGGCGGGTCATGAAGCGCGTGTTGGGGGTACGGCGGCTATCTTTTTTGCTTATGCTGCTAACTTTCGTCCCACATCTCCTGGACAACGAGACACTGAAGTCCGCTGAAGTCTTGTCGAGTCCCGTTCCTGACGAACTGAGATGTGTCTTGCCGAATCAGTTCTATTGCTGCGCTACTTCATGCCTGGGCCCTTTCGACACCTTTGCGAGCGAACTCCGCAAACCGAAGCTGAGAACTCTCAACTGCTTCCCACAGACTCCAACCCTAAACCCAAAGCCCAGGAAGTCATGAACTGCACGTACCGGCCCGATGTCCTCGTGCGAGATGGCGTAGCTTGAATTGCATCAGGCACAGGGCTGTTAAGTATGGAGCCACCAGGTTTCAAGACGATGCAAAACCCCCACAAATGCAAAACCACGAGTCGTTTTGGGTTGCGAGTTGTTGTTCTTTTCAGCGGACGGCGCAGTCAGTTCTTGGCTGGGCACGTGGTGGGGTACCCTAGCATATGGGCTCCAAAGTGTGCAAAGGTTCCCTGACAGTCCCTATGCAGCCGTGCCAGAGTAACCCCGCGCATATATTACCATCCCGCGATTTAGGGATTTAGGCTTGGGCCTCGACTGACGGGCCTGGGGACCTGTGTGGAGGAGGATGAGGTTCGGGGTCTTTTGGGCTCTGACTACGTTGATTCAAGCTAGTATCGGATATAACTATACGACGAACGGCTAGCTTCCTGACCCTTCGAGCAAAAGCCTGCATCCTGTTTCCGGGTTTGGAACTTGAAGTGTTTGTTGTTATTTGTTTTGTGCGTGTGTGTGTGTGTGTGCATGCATTTTTGTGTATTGGTCTGTTTGTTTTTTGGGTTTACGGTAAAGGGTCTACCTGTAGGAAACGGTATGCAGCGTAGGGCAGGAGTCATGCAGGCGGTGTCCAAAAGCGATGTAGTACGATTAGCTTCATCTTCAGTTCGTCAAGACACCTTGCACTCTTGCAGCTCGTTGCAATCGAGGTGATGCTTCCGTGCTGGAAATTCGACAGCCAGAAGGACACCGGCTTACTCTGGCGAACAATCAGCATCGTGGTTCTGTCAAACCCAAACTGCACTTCTGCTGTGTGGACGATCGATGCTTTTCGATCTGCCTTAGTGACCGTTCCTATCCTGCACAAGCCACAGCAGCTCGGGTCCACCGGTCCCCTGCCAAGATTCATTTCCTGCTCGTCCAGGTTCATGATCCCTTAAGAGCTCCAGCTCCTTTTTAAACACTAGGACCTAGAGTAGGCCGTTATTCCCTCTTTTACGGTTCACCTTCCCTTATAAGCCCCTTTAAACCCAAAGGGCACCCTTTTTATTACTAGGTTACTCTTAGGTCGGTTTAGAGTTTATGGTTTTAGGGTTTAGGGCTAGAACACGAAGCTGACTTTCAGAGCCGGGCAGGACATCAGCCAACAACCTGGCATCCAGTGGCACTCCTCATTCATGCCAGAGGCCCTGCTGGATACCCATAGGCCCCAAAGTAGTTCCTTTTTGGGGTTCATAATAGGCCCCAAAGTAGTTCCTTTTTGGGATTACCTAATAGAATTCTATATATGAACCCCAAAAAGGAACTACTTTGGGGCCTTTGGGTAGTGTCCCTTCCGCGAAGTGAATATTCGTTAGCGTTCCTGTTCTAATTATTACACGCCCTGTATCCGGCTCTGTTGGCTTACCTCGTATCCCTAAACCCTAAACCCTAAACCCTAAATCCAGCCCCAAGAGCTCCCTGGAGACAGAAACCTGCGGAATCCTGGTAGCCCGAGGAAAATCCCGCTTAAAGGTTAGCTACTCTGCTACTAAGAGCCCTTATAGATCCCTTATAGAACCCTTATAGATCCCTTAAAGCACCCTTATAGTAGGTACCCAAACCCTACTTGGAGGCTCATGGGATTGAGTAAGTAAGGTTATAAGTATGTTATAATTAGGATAGCCCCAGTTACGGGACTTATAACCCCACTTACAACCTACTTACTAAGTCCCATGATCCTCTAAGTAACCCTGAACCCCAAAGCCGATCCAGGTGTCCAAGTCTGGGAGCGGTCGAAATGCCGTGAACGTCTCCGTCCGGGCCACGCTCCTGTGCCTTGGCCCACGGTCGGTGTTTAGGGTTTAGGGTGTAGGATGGGTTTAGTGTTTAGGGTTTGATTCGGCAGATTCCGAAACTAGGGGACCCTAACATAGTACCCTAAATAGAGGAGCCTTATTATGAGGACCCAAAACAAGGGGCAGAAGACTTCTTGTGAATCCCAGATTTGTTCCCGGCCACGCCCATGCCCGTGTAATCTCTAAAGATTCTGTGCTACCCTGCACCTGCAGTAAGGTAGTAGCATCGAACTTGTACGTGCCGTTGGCTATTGGCTGGGTTGCAATCCGGATGGTTCTCCCCGCTATTTTGGTGTTAGTTCGATGGATTACACCCTTCAGCCCGAAAACCCGCTGAACCTCGGGTGTTGGAGCGTAGTACCGTCAGGTTAACCTTTATTTTTAATTGGATCACACGGTTTTTTCTAGATCCTCGGTTTAATCTGAACATGAAGCCCTTCCTAGCCAGGCGGGGCATCAGAAAGTCCCAAACCCTGTTCCTGAACACCAAGCACCCAGATGGACGACAGACTTTTCCATTCACGTCACATAGAGGCCCAACATGCTCGACATTGACATCATGATGGCCGTGTCACAGGTAGAGCAGGAGGAGAGATGCATGTTATTTTCGTTGCTTAGCATAGCCGCAATTGTGTACGTATTTATTGAGGTATGTTTTTCATGTTCCCCGATGGGTTTGGTATTCTCACCCATATGTACGGTTTGTTTTCAAGTACACGGGGTCTTTTGCTAGATATGGTCTTCTGGTAGACAACCTTCTGTTTCACCGGTCTTCTGTTGTTCTCACCTCCAATGAAAACTCAGCTTGGCTTCGCTTGGTTTGGCTTGACGCTTGCAGCCAAGTGTCGGCCACGAGCACGAGACGCGAACAGTGTTCGGGCTGAATCATACGCACTGCAGGAGGCACTCCTTTCAGGCAATGTTTGTATGATGTATATACGTTGCAACCATACCGTCCACAGGGGAGTGGCACAGGCCCCTTTCATCTGCCAGCTGGTTCTGCATAAATGCATAAACAAGCACTTCGTCAAAGGTTGCTGTAGCTTGCGTCGAAACCTCAGGAAATGCTTTGTGAGTTTCAAGTACAGTGGTACACCTGCGCAGCCGCCCGAAATTTCGAGAGGGAGGGAATACATGCATGTGACATGTGATCAATTAAGATCCTCCGTTGGCAGCTGCTAAATAGACGGATTACGACCGATTCTTCGATCGCAAACTGGCATATAATCCGTATGTGCCCAGGCAGTGATCAAAGTTGCTAGAGTTGTTATAAGCCGATGCGCAAAGTCCAACATAACGTGATATGCAAGCGGCTTAAGTTAACTCTCGCTTGAACTATCATGAAGGATTGTCTCATCTTCAAAGCACGGACAGCGATCAATAAGTATTGCTACGACACACGTTCTTCGTTTTGGCATCCTCCATCACACTTTCAGCTGGCAGCTTTCGAACCATTGGGCCATTAGAAGCGGAACCGAGACTCATCATTAGTCCAATGCAGAGCACCTGCGAATTCAACCATGCACATGCAGCGGTTGATTTATATTTGGCGTTTGCAACCGTTGCAACCGCAGCGACAGTGGAAGGTTTTGAAACCTCTGCTTTCGCTCCTGCTGCTCCACTACTGCTAAATAATATAACTATTATTAATATTATTATTAGAAGTATATATTACTATTATTATTATTACTACTACTAATTCTGCTACTACTACTATTACTACGACTGCTCCTACTACTACTACTACTACTACTACTCCTGCTGCTGCTGCTGCTGCTACTACTGCTACTGCTACAATTACTATGAATACTACTACTACTACTACTACTACTACTACTACTACTACTACTACTGCCACTACTGCTACTACTGCTACTACTGCTACTACTACTGCTGTTATTATTACTAATTTTTGCTACTTCTACCACCGTCATTACGGCTTATGCTACCACTAATTACTGCAACAGTTACTGCTACAGCAACTACTCCCACCACTACGCTGTACGCTACCATTACAATGTAGTGGTATATTCCCTACTAATCAGCGCACGCACCGCAATCTCACAATTAGATGCAACCTTGTCAACTTGCCAGTTTTGACAGTGGGGATACGGGTTGGGGCTTGCCGCTTACGCGTTCGAAAGATCAAGTCCCAAGATGCAAAATTAAATTGGGAGCCACATTTTTCCGCAATGAGACATGACAATAATGTCGAAGATATGCTTGGTCATGCGGTTGCCTTAAACTTACAGGGTGAATGCCGAAGCTGCAGCAGTAGCAAGAGGAGTAGTAGTAGAAGTAGTAGCAGCAGCGGTACTAGTAGAAACCGCAGTGGCATTCGTCGTCGAAGCCATAGATAAACACTAGCAGTGGCAGTGGCAATGCATAGTAGTAGCTGCAGTAGCAACCTCAGAGGCAGTGCAGTAGCACCGGTTCACCAGCTAACCATCCCTTGATCAAGTCGGTTGCGATAATGTAGGTTTGCTTGAGCGGGGACCCGACGCTCGTCCAATCATGCTCGTGCTGTGGTGGTTGGAGGATGTTCAGGATTTGGCATTAGCAACCTTTTAGCATTGCAGTGGATGGAGTTGCCACCACGACGACTGCAATTTCGATGTCGTCGTGCTGTTGTACTTAAAAGGGAACTGCCCACACGAGGCTTTTGGATGCCCAGCGATCCACGCAGGGAATCCACCAATCAATACGTGCTTTTGGGTGGGTTGGGGATTGGGCAAACCTCGCAAAAAGAAAAGAAACCGATTGTGTAGCTGTTGTACTGCAGGCCCGTGTTTTGCAGCCCTACCCCAAGAACCCCAAACAATACTAAGCCGTACTCCGTTCTGCTCCCGAACAGTCGCTACGTAGAGCGACGGGTTCAGCTGAGTTTTTTGTGCTGCTTCAGCTGTGTGGGAGGCCACAACTCCAGGAGGCCACAACTCAATAAATCCCAGTAAGCTGTCACAGCAAGAAAGAGTAATAAGCCCAGTAGGCAGCTTTTGTAGTCAGGTTTGCTGAGAGTATTTAAGGCTGCTAAGGCCAAGTCATTTGCTTGAATGCAAATGTCGATTTCTTGACGGGCAATCCACGTCACATGGAACATAATTTACTTTAGCATGTTATTGTTTTATTATCATAGCACGTAATGCGACTTAATATACCGTGCAGCTTAGCATGTGGCAAGACCGTACATTGTAATCACGGATGGCATCAAAGGTCTGTACTTGATAATAAAATAGAAAAAATTTGGAATTTGACTGGTCTTTTGGTTACATACTTTATAACCAAATATAAAGTAAAATGGCATGCACTACAGTCTAGCAGCTACTGGTTTAGCATATATATATATATACACATACATATACATATGGTAATGAAAAAGTTGCAGAGACATGACTGAAGACACAAGGTTTTGTGTTGTTTCATATACACCCAATAACTTACGACATGACATTGTGTATTTTGCTTAGCAATTTCTCCACACACACACACATATATATATATATGTATATATATGTATATATATGTATATATATGTATATATATGTATATATATGTATATATATATATATACATGTATACAGAGAGAGAGAACGGTAATGTATACCGTGTAACATATGATACTGTTGTTCAGTACTCAGCATTTATTACTGCATCTGTTACCAACATGCTATACATAACAAACATGTTGTGGTACAAGTAGTTTACATAACATACTAAAAGCATCCCGGCTGTTGTATGCAAGGTCTTGGTGCCGAATGGTTTGTTTTAGATGAGTGTTGTTTCGTTTGGCATGACAAGCTCCGATGTAATATGTTGTCATAACTCTTAACTCGTGGACTGACCTGATCTTACCTGGTCTCATTTGGTTCGATGCACTGTGTTATGATATAACAGTGCAAGAAATGTATGTTTCCCATAGTTTCGGCTCTGATCTCGCAGGACTTGACTGTGTTCTCGAAGCTGTCCATCAAGGGCATTGTTCACTGCCTTTGGAGCAACCTCATCGAGCCACTTGTAAGAGCACGGTGGGGCTTTCATAATTAGAATAGGGCTACAGCGTGGTTAGACACGGATTATGAGGGGATGTAGGTGTTGAGACCCTTGTATTGGAGAGCAATCGCCATTATCTTCCCAAGCTCGAAGCATCAAGCTATATAGTATGAAATCAGCATTCCGGCTTCGCCCCATAGCAACCTCTTCAGTGGGCATCGCCCCGGCCCTGCGCGAGGGGAAGCACATTAAACCTCCAAGCCTGTAAAAAATGAACCCCAGGCTGCTTGTTTCAGAAATCGTTGCAAACCGGGAACTATCAATCTAGTTGGCTGCGAACAATTTTCACTGAAGGTTCTGGTTTCCGCTTTTGTTTCCGCCGAGAATCCATGCCAGATTCAAGGCCCAAATGCCAAATTGGCGAAGTAGACCAGCATTTGACACAATTGACATGGAGGCCTCAAGAATCAGCTGAGGTTTCCTGCTTAAGTTAAAGGTCTTCTAAAATGTACTTCGGGCAGGGATTACTTGGTACATTTGTGCTCTTGGAACTGGGCCCCGACATTGACATGAGCACGGCCCGGGAGATTTCGACAAAGTAGTAGACGTGAGGTCGGTATGAGAGCTATCATCAAGAAAACCGTAAACCCTAAACCCTTAAGCTCACAACAAAAATTGGAGTTTCTGAAAATTAGAGGTACATTATTTTGGGGCCCTTTCAACAAGGGTCCTACTATTTGGGGTACTATATTAGGGTCCACTATTTTCGGAAACTCCCAAATTTCCTATGTGCGACTCTTCGAACCGAACAATCCTTGCCTGCATCGTCCGAGTTGCGAGAGTCCAAAGTCCAAGACTGAGCCCAAACCGAACCAGACACCCAGAGACTCCAATATCCCTTAATTAGGGACTATTCCTTAATTCATATCAGAGATCTTACTTTAATAATTTAAGGAATATTCCTTAATTAAGGGATGTTGGAGTCTTTGAACAGGTCAGTTTGGATGGCGAGTCTTCTCTTCCACATGGTGGAGCTGTTTGCTTTCATTTGGTGGGGCCTCTCTGGCGAGACGTGCCTTGGAAGCGCCGCATGCCAAAGCTCAAGCACAGAAGCATAAGCATTCTACCGGGATATCCCTACCTTATATTGGGATTTATTGGGCTTCCTTTTACGGGGGTTTATATGGGATATCCCTATCCTAATTTTTGCTTAACAGCACAGACACCCTCGTAACCAAGATCCTCTTCATAGCCTTGTCCTGGAGAAAGGCTATCAAACACATGGTGTTGAGATGGACTGGAGCGGGTCTGCTTTACGCAATCTTATTGCCCTTGCTTGAAACTACGCAGCGTTTCTGGGAATCAGTGTCTTCCTTCGAGATCTGGGTGGATGTCTGGCGAGACATGTCTCCCAGAGCACGGCTTGACTTCTACAAGCAAATTTCTGTGCCACATCCTGAGTTCGCACTGGCCATGCTTGATGTTTGCTACGGGGCCGCGGTACTTCAAAACCTGGAAGAAATGGACTGAAGTTGGTAAGCAGCTTCTGTCAATGGCAGGGCCTTAAGTTAACAACGCCGAAACCTGTAGATGTCAACAGAGAGCCCACAACTCCCAAATGCTGCACAGCCTTCAACCACATTTCGAAGGTTCGCCATGTTTCATGTGTTTCACAAGCCCTCACCGTACGAGTTTGAATGCTGCGGTCGGCTTGCCTGGAACTCCCCGAGCATGAATGCTCTCATACCTTTCAGGCACATGCGCGAAGATCACAGCTCTCTCACCGCTGTGCAACCTGGCAGAAGATTTAGGCAGGTTGCTGACATCAGCACAGCTTTCCCAGGGACAAACTATTCAAATATCTGGTGGATTTGCGCATGTTTTCATTCCAGTACACATATGTACATATAGACAGGTTTCAGGATTCAATCAAGTACGTTTGGTGTAATCCTTTGTGGTGATTGTGCATGCTCGAGTGCTTGTACGTAAAGGGGGAGGAAGCAAATAAGATAACACACACACACACACATCTCGTTGTCCTACACACTAAGCTCTATACCGTATACCCCTAAGCGGTTCTCTGCATGATTCCCGCCTCGACTGAACGATGGGTCCCAGTGTTCAGCACGAGATCAGTCGGTCACTTATGCCACAGATTTCAAGATTGGGGTTCTGAGGTTTCAAAGTTCGAAGGTTCGACCGACTGCTTCAAAGGAAGCAAAGAAGAGAAGAAGGAGGGTAGGAGGGACAGAGACGCGGTTCAGCCTTGACAGCATATCGCAGTAATTAGAGCCGTAAGATGCTGCACTATTTGGGAGTTTCCGAGAATGGGGGGACCCTAATATAGTACCCTAAATAGTAGGATCCTTATTATAAGGACACCAAATCAGGTACCCCTAGTTTTCGGAAACTCTATTTCAGCCCAAGTACAAACGGCCCCTCTCAGAGTTATGCTTTCGGTTTGGCGGATCTCGAAGTCCGACGATCCTAACATCTTGCACCCAGAGAGCCCAATACCCCTTAATTAAGGAATATTGCTTAACTTATATAGGGCTTCATATTATGACTTAAGCTATATTCCTTAATTAAGGGTATTGGGCTCTCTGGGCACGCTTAAGATAGTCAGCGAGAGTCACTTAGACTTAAGCCCTTACACAGTTTCAGCCTGAGCCGGAAAGCCTCCATTTCCGGTTTAGGGTTTAGGACAAAGTTGAGGGTTTAGGGGTTAGGGGGTTAGGATTCCGCACTTTCCAGCGAACACAAGAAACGGCCGCTTCTCGATGCATGAAATGTGTCGCTAGTTCATTGGTTGTGTCTTTTCGGTGTTTGCTCTGATGCCTTGGGAAACCCTAAACCCTACAACCCTATTGTGTAGTGGTTCGCTCAGCAATGCAGGAGGAAAAAAACCCTCAACCCTAGAACCCCGAACGGTCCTTGTTGCATGTGCCGATAAGTCCCCAAGCAACCTCGCCAGTGGACATAGTAGCCAGCAGTGCGAGAGCGAAACAAGAACCCCGAACCAGCTTTGCTTCCGGCTCTGTCAGGTTATGGATCATCATGACCGGTGGCGGCCTGCGAGAGCTGATCCAGCACCTCGCTGCCGGAATCAGGGTTTAGGGTTTCAGAATTTAGGATTTTAGTATTTAGGGTTTAGGGTTTAAGGCAGTTTAAGGGTTGAGGGTTTAGGGTTAAGGTTAGGGTGTAGGGTTTGGGGTTTTGGGTTTGGGGTTGGGGTGAGGGTGTTGGTTGCATACTCGGCATTCGGACGGGAGCCTAACCAAAGACTCTGCAAGAGATTGTGCTGCGGAGTCCTCAGCCCTAAATGCCTGCACCGCCTAACACCTAGCCTTAATCCACTGGGCACTAAACCTGTAGCCCAGGACCTGCGCACCGTGCAAGGCTTTCTTTACATTCGCCGAGAGACTGCTAGCATGCAAAATCGTTATGTGAGTTTGAGCGCTGCGAGTTCTATCTTTGTACACGGGTATGATACCGTTGGTTGTCCCGTCACCTGGTCGTCAGGGATTTTGACTGTGAAGTAGTGACTAGTGGAGCAGTCGGAAACACAGGAGGTCAACAACAACTTACACTACAAATCCTAAACCAAAGCCCTACCCAACAACCGAAACCATGTTATCTTCGAGCCTACACCCGACTTCCTGTCCTACATCTCAGGCTGGGCATTCTGGGCTACAATTGGCACAAGAAGAGATCTGCCCACCACGACTTCACGATGCGATGCTTGGTGGGATATGGGGTTTATAGCTATTCGGTCTTAGGGTCTTAGGCTTTAGTATTCTTTGCGGGCTTACAGGTTTAAGGCTACGGGCTTACGAACCGGAGGGCTTGCACGCATGTCAAGTGTCTGCTACCAGGATCCTAAGCTTCTGTAGCTATGTTGAGGTCCCGAAGTACCGTACTTGTAGATTCCTGTCTACGGACACTACAAGATTTTGTCTCCCAGCAGTACAACACAGATTCGCCGGTGCGCGTCTCGAGTATTTCGGGTTGTTTGATGTCGAGAGTGGCCCCCGCAATGAGGAAGTCGGCCAAAGCAGATGCAACTGGGACATGGGTTGTTGTTTAATTTGGCATATCTCTGCAACAGTTCCCCGCTAATCCCACGAAGTTCGCACGGTTACATTTCTTATCAAAGTCATTGCACAGATTCGTGAGTAGGGATTTCGCTATGTTGGCGCAGGGATTCCCATTCGTGTCGGGATACGACAGAAGCTGTGCGCGCAACGTTTCCGAGCTAACCCGTTAGGCGCCTCGAAACGTCTCGGAGCCCTGCTGCCTGCTTCCCCATGGTCCAAATACCAGTATAGTAGCTACTTTGTTGATATTGGGGCCCAAAAGTATCTACTATGCTGTTACTTGGATCCTTTGGTTTCCAGGCTGCCAGAAGGATTTCGAATTACGCTTGTGAGCCGCAGGCGAGGGGCCACACTGAGCTCAATCCACATGCAAGTTCCAATGTTCCAAGCCTCAAACCCCGATGACTCCATGATGGCTCCGCCAAAGGTCTGGTTTAGGGTTTAGGGTTTAGGGTACCTAGGTAACCTTTAACCTTTTTGGGGTAGTATAATCCCTAACCCCTATATAATCAACAAGGTTAGCCTTTAGTTCCCCATGATACCCGACAAGAAGGTTTACAAGTCACCAATGTACCTTCGAAACGGAATACGGTGCCAAAAAATTGGTACATGTATCTTTTTAATGATACCTTGGCTACTGTAGGTACATGTAGAGTGAACCTTGAAGCACAGATCCAAGTCTCTTGCGTCATTCAGGCAGGCCCTGCACCCCCAACCCGAACCCTGAATCAGACTCGATCTCGCGTTTCGAGCAGAGCCGGAAATGTTGGAGCATTGGTAAGCGTAGAGGCGTAGAGTTACTGCATATTCTATCGCGGCGGTACAAATTCGTAGCACTTCCCTGTTCTGTCTTCCGATCTGTGGTCTCTGCTGCAAGCGCTTACCATCACACGCTAAGGAAGTATGTGGGACTATCGGTCCAAGTTGATCACAACCTGGTGCATGCCAACGCCCCCAAGCTTTCGTCTAGGATGCAGGCTTCTTCTTTTTCGGCTTCAGCATCGATGCTAGTGTTTCCGCCACAAGCACCATGGGGTTGGTAAAGAGCAAAAGCCGCAGCGTCGGGAACTCCACCTGCGGCCCTGCAAAATTTCAGAGCGACGTCAATTTAATGCGAGATCCTGCACTTCATTTATCAGATCTCTCCCTGTCATCGACTGAAGTCGGTCCCTCTGCATGTAGCTGAAACTGCTAGCGCAGTGGAGACCGGCAAGCTGAATCACAAAAGACTGCTATTCTGATAGTTGTTCCAGCATTCGGTGTTTGGGAATAATTATGTTCCTGCTTTCTGGCTTCCCCTGAGCCCCTTTGTGTTTATGTCAAGTTTATGTTTGGTTTGCGTGCCATGCTGTTGATTGTGATCCGTTTCTCTTATACCCATCCCTGAGGACATGGAAGTCCTCTTCTAGGATACCACTTTGAAGACGGCATTAACGAACACATCCGACAAACGGAGCCCTGATAAGAGACCCCTCACAGACCAAAAAAGGAGGGTGATCCAACCTCCGGTGTCCCACTATCCGGTTAATTACGGGCTCATTTGGTTACAGCCCAGTCCTATCATTAGGGTATGGGGTCCTGGGGATCCACACAGGATCCACCGGGGTGTTCAAGGCCCTGTTACCAGTGACAATGCGGCCAACACAGCTTGGAGCTTTGTCAACTTGCGGTTGTCTTTCTGACATCGAACTTGGTCCTAAACCGCAGCGCTAAACCCAGAACCCCTGGAACCAAAAACCTCTAAACCCAGAAGCCCTAAATGATGGCTCCTTTTGACGCGCCAGAGAACTGTTTGTTTTGCGGGCTCTATATATAGTACCATTATGGAATGAGGCTCCCAAAGCCATAATATGGATGGTCTTTTGGGACCTAATTCCATAATGGTGCTATAGATGGAGCCTCTGGGTTTTGCGGGCTCTAGCCAGGCAGCGTCTGGTTGTAGGGTGGCTGTCGGAAAACTGCCATTGGTTTAATATCTAACCATTGATATTGGAGGAGCTAAGGAGCCAGGGATGATGATAATCCCTATTAAGTAAGGAGCTAAAGAGCCAAGGGAACTGCAAAACCACTGGTTCGATATCTTTGAGGCTGGTGCTGGCCATGATTCAGCTTGGCTTTACTTACGGCTCCTCGGGCTTTCAAAGACTGTTGGGTTTTGCGCCAGGACCCTCGCAGGGATCAATGGCCCCGACTGGGGGTCTGGTAGAGGCTGATGGAGAGTCTGCTGTAGGTGGGGTCTGAGGCTTTGCCCCTAGGCCCGCAAAGAGCGGTTTTCCGCAACTTTGTAATATCCAGTTCCTCCCCGTCGGTGGATGTTCTGGGCCTCGAAACCCTAAACCCTCAACCCCTAAACCGTAAACCCTAAATTGGTCCAATTTCCCAAGTACGGTTCCCAAAAAAGTGAACCTAAGCCCTGAATAACTTGCAGGGATCTGGGTTAAGGGTGCTGTCTTCAGGAATTGTTTTTTTCCTTCGTCAGGTTGTGGGATTGAGGATGTTTCGCTGGGCACTTATGACGCTATGCCTCACCGTAAGTGGCTTCCATTGCCGGCTAATGTTTAAGTGCAGAGAAGCCGTCGACATCTAAGCTGCATGCGTGTTCGGCTTGACTGGTTCACCTCGTGTCGTGCTTGATCATGAACCGCTGCTGCCCAAACACCCTCAGGCCCAAGGGTCCATGTCCTCATACTTTGTCTGTATAATATTATGTATGTATGTTTGTATGTATGTATGCAGCTAGGTATTGGAAAAGTTAATAACATGCCTTCAGCTCCCATTACAACATAGCACAATATATACCAACACTCACTATATGCACACGATTTATCAAGGACCTTATTTGCATGCCAGGCCTCGTCGAGAATGGGCACCGAAGCCCCTGATTGCAGGATCCGGGGACTTGTGTATAGATTATACGTAAAGTCGTACGTACATCCCATCGATCATCCTAAGTATTTCCTGGGTTATACCTGATATAAGAAGGCCCCATGACCCTCCAAGAAGTCGCGTGCGATCGCCGAACCCTAACTTTCTGATGAGGTGCCATCAGCCACCAGCAGCTGTTCGCACACTCGGAGGAGGTGTGGCGGGGATGTCGAAGTCGCGATGATAGAGTATTAAATAGGGACCCAACGAGCACATGAGCCTAATCATTTTATAGGGATATCCCTACCTTATTGGGCTCCATTATACCATATATCCCTAACCTCATGTTTGCTTCTGTGCTTTTTTGGGGCCCTATACTATAGGGTTTAGGAAGTCGAAGTTCAGGTTCCGACTTTACGGCATTCTTCTGAAGTTCTGCGTCTGTGGGGGTGGGGGCTGCAAGGTTTTGGCAGGCAGGCCGTAAATGATTCGGGTTCCGTGGGTGTAGAGGCAAGTGCAGATGGAGGTTAGACTGAGAATCGTGGATGATGGACTTTAGATGCGTTCCTCCCCTAAACCCTAAACCCTGCTTCTGATGGGAGGCTTCGCGACGAATCGAGAGGGGCCGAGGTAGTTAGAAGAGGGCTGGGGGCACACTTTCGACTACGACGACAGTGTGCAGGGATGTTGTGGCTACCGCTTCAGCTTGAAAGTTTGTCCCGCTTAAAACATCACCCACGCGCATGAGGGCATGCATCGATAGTTAGGACGAGTGGCGAGGGACGGAGGATTGTTCCAACACTTGTTGCTTCTTGAGCTAATGGGATGCTTGGATGACGGCATCGCTGATGTGTTCTTGTTAAGGTGTAGACTGCTGCCTCAAACTTTGGGGCGCGTATATCGAGCAAAGCTTTGAGTGTTGAAATTCCCTGAATTCGACGGAAGCTTGACGAAGCTTTTCACTGAAACCTCTATCGACGTAGTGACTTGTATGGCTTGCGTGAATTTATATTGAGGTACTGGTCCTTGCACTGCGATTCCTGACAATAGTCGCAGACTAGTAATATGACACAAAATCGTAATAACAATAATTCAGGCCCCTATTTTAGGGCACTGTTCCAGCTGTGAGCGGCACTGCAAGGACCACATGCTGATGGTGAGCTGCGTTCTGCTAAAGAGCTGGCTTTGCATTTACATGCGTCTTGGCTGCGTAGCCAGAGTCCGGACTTTCTTCCAGTCCTACTTGTATCTGACTCAACAGCTCACGAACTGCGCCTGAATCGTTTGACAGGGTTGGCCTGGATCTACAAATCCATCGGCATGCTTAGGACCGTGCCGAGTACTACCAGTACAACAAGACCTTGCAATCTCCAACCTTAAACCCCCTAAACATCCCTAAACCAAAACTACTGTTGGATGGCTGAGATCAGTGGGTCAGGCCTTTATATTTGTACCCCACGCCCGAATTCAACCATCTCCACAAATTCCCAAGGCTTCCTTAAAGGAGTACCTTTCAGCTCCATAGAGCGCCCTCCTGTGAGTGGTCCCGAACCCAGAACTATGAGGGTCAGATGGTTTTGGATTTGTGCACTTTTGGGTACCTTGTGAAGGCTCTGGGACTGCTACACACCACTTGCGCACAGCACTCTCTAGCCCACAGACCCCCATGCCTTTCAACGCGAACCCTGCTGCTGCACGTTTGAGCAAAGCACTACTATAGGGCCTAAATTATTGCCAATACTATTTGGGGGACTCCTTCTTCTAATTATGGTATGATGGGCCCCAAAACCCTATTCTAACTATTCAGGCCCATGTATCAGACTCTCGCACAGCTGAGGGTGAGACTCCACACCAGCGGCGTTCGCATCCACGCCATCTCCAGCCCTCCATCTGGGTGGTGTGTGTTCTAAGTGGGTGGTTGTCAAAAATTAGGGCCCCTTTTGGGGTACCCTAAAAAATAGGTGCCGTATCATAATAGGGACCCAAACAGGGACCTTAATTTTCACGACTACCCAAGTAGACCTTGGAGGGACAGATAGAATCCAGCTCTTTCCAGGTGGAACTCTTGTGCTTTACCCAAGGGCCCCAAAGTAGTTCCTTTTTGGGGTTCATATATAGAATCCTATAGGGTAATTTCAAAAAGGAACTACTTTGGGGCCTCTGGGTAAGCAAAGAACGAGTAAGCTCCTCGATTCGAAGGTCGCTCTGATCTTGGCCCCTGACTTGATGCTAAACGCAATCAGCCAGTACCGAATTATGGTAGATTTCTTGAAGGGATTGGGACCCCTGATGTAGAACGGCTCCGTCCTGGAAAAGCAATGCACGTCTGTGAGGCTGCATGGAGATAATACGTTGGTTACAACAGGAACAGATCCTGGTTTTGGGTCGGGTTCATGCGTTTAGCATACTCATAGCCAAGAAGAGCTGGGATTTCAGGGTGCTTCAGCATGGAATTCCTACAGTGCAGGTCAGAAACATGGAGCTGAGTTGTGGCAGTGGAACGATTGCAGATTTTCCGTCTCAGCAGCTTGCTAGATCCACATGACTCCGTTGCGTACGTCGTTTGCAGCCCTCTACACCCAAGGCCTGGTCCAGTGGTGCTTGGGGTAAGAGCCCATGCTTTGGTCGAGAGAGAGATCATCGGGAGCTTTCATGTCAGATTGTCCAGTGTTTGCAGAAGCCAGCACCCCCAAAAGCTGAAGACCCTCAACGACATTGTTGGCTCATGGCCGCTCAACGACCCCATCCCGCCCCTCACGTCTTTCAGCACGAAGTCTTGCCGTGAAGCGTGGTTCTTGTGGCGAGAAGCTCAGGTTCTTTGCTTGGTGCGGCGACAAAGCAGATGATTGTCCGAAACTGAGCCGACACATCCGTGGAAAATAATTGGAATGTAGATCCCGTATGAAGCCTCGATGGCCGTGTATGCGTGTGAACTAAGAAGCCAGATAGGTTTGAGAGTGCTAAGTTTAAAAGGTGCACCAAGCACTATAACTACCTTCTTAAGACAACGGTATTGAAGAACAAGATCATCAATCATATAGGCTTTACCTTGGTGATGCGACTTCGTTTCAAGATGGTGATATGGACCCAGCCCCAGCTGGAAGAGGTCTGGGTCATTCACTCGCAGTTCGCCCCACTGTGACCTTCAAGACAATCCCAAAACAACATAGTCATGCCACGTGACGGCTGCCCGTCCTACCTAGGCCCCAAAAGCATGTCGAATAGTAGCCTTTTCTAGGTGTTGGGCTATGATATTGTTTTACCTACTTTTGGTGGTTTAGGTTGACGCTTAAGCATTGAGCCCTAAACGATCATCGAAAACCCTAAATTTTCTGGAGGGAAAAAAATCCAAAGCCGTAAACTCCTGGCCCTAACCCCTCGAAAACCCTCAACCTCAACGTATAGGCCCTAAGCCCGAAGCGAGCAGCAAGAGCCACGAGATTCTCTGTTATGGTGCGAGGGTCTCAGAATCTTACATAGCTAGGTGGCAATTTGGGAAACTTTTTAATTTCTCTTATGGTTCCTATAGAGGTACCTATTCATAAATACTTTTCAGAGCCTAAAACTACAACCCAGATAGTGATCTGGTAGTGAAACATGTGTTAAAGCAAAAGAAGCTTTCTCGTTCCCAATATCCTTAGCCGATGCAGCAACTTCAGCTACACAAGTGTCCTTTAAGCATAACTTGTGCAGACTTTGTCGGATTTCTGCTTAGCGGTTTCCCTGCGCCACGGTTGTGTGGTGTTGTTTGGTCTGGTGTGTATGTTTGCCTGAGGTTTGCCTGTCTTTCTTTCTGTCTGTCTGTCTGTATTTACGTATGTAAATATAGGTATATATCTATTTGTGCTGTATACAGTGAGTCCTACATACCATAGCATTGGGACATTCAAACATGGAGGGATCCTCCATCTCAGCAGGCGTTACAGAGTTTTAGGCCTGAGCCTTTCAATCTAAACCTTGGCTTGCGCATTGGAACTCAAGTTCAGGTCATCACCCTGATGATCTTCGCGTCGTTCTCACTGGCATTTCTCATTGTGGCGAAAGGGAAGGCAACGTTCAGGGTCTGCAGCTACGGCGGTTTCGAGTTTAGGGTGGGGGTCTTATGCATGCATAGAACCTGCACGAGCTTTGTGAGTGTGTGGCCCACTTCTGCATTTTGAGTGCTGTGCGATCGCTACGCTCTTGCTAGTCCCGCTGTGTACATGTTTCACATTTTTCGTCGTCTCTGCGTGATGTGCTAGCGTGCAGGGTCCTCTCTGCCGCACTTGTTGAGGTGGTTGTTAAGTACTTGTGGCAGGAGTTGGTGGGTTGGTCTTGCTAGGACTGACAGAGAGGCTAAGGTGACCCACGTTGAAACAGTCGAGGCAATGCCCCCCTCTCTAGGTGTGATAGCGGTTGGGAGCATATTGGGGCTTATGCAGGTTTAATGATGTTAGATTGGCTGCCCTCAGTGGTTGGTTGCTTCGGATCGCTGCCTTGTTTTGTCGTGGACTGTGCGGAGCCTTGCCTGCCTTGTGCGAGTGAGAGCGTCGAGACATGTCGAAACCTAAAACCCTAAACACACACACACACACACACACATGGGAGCGTGCTAAAATGCATAATGCACCACGAACGGAGGCCAACATCTAGACCTCTGATGCGTGACATCACCCCTCCAGTTCCCGGTTATGTCTTGTTGTCGGCACTTTTGTAAAATATCTGAGCACCCTTGTGATCCTTGGACATCCCAGCCCTGCACCCCAACCCCTTAACCTAAACCTCTAACCCCTACATCCTGACCAGTTTCCCAATGCAAAAGCCCAACCCCTCCAAAACCCTCCTTGCCCTCATAGAACCCCACAGAACCCTGGAGACAGCTATATAGCACACTTTTGAACACTATACCCCTTGAAAAACTTAACATTAGTTAAAGCCCAAATATACCTCTCAAAAAAAGTACATTAGTTAAAGCCCCAAGCCCTACCCGGCCAGGATCATGGTTGGGTGCTTGCGTCGGCCTACCGAGGCCCATGTGGAGATTTTACGGCATAGGTTTTCCCTAGACACCCCAAAGTAGGTAAAATACTGGCCCAAAGCCTATTAAAAGACTATCATTACACATACTTTAGGGGTCCAGGTCGGGTTCAAGTTTTAAAACTTTGGTGTTCAACGACTGCCTTCCGTGTCGCTTGCAGGGTTTCTGTAGTTGGTTCATGGTTATCTGCAAAAACGGTTGTTTATGTCTTGATTTACGTGGGTTCTCTGTTTGCCAAAACTGCACAGCCTAGCTGTCTAACATACAGGTCTGAATAAGTAGCCAGTGCAGCTAGTGGTTTTTGCATTTTCTTATAGTCCTGCACATGACACCGCAATTGTAAGGCTTCGATATTAGCCGTCATCGTGGAGCAAGTTCGTTTTGCGCGGCAAGAAGCCTTCAAAGGGGCAGGGCCAAGCCGAATCCGAATACCCGGTTTAGGGCTTAGGGTGCTATCCCTGCTGCAAAAAAGGTTGCTATCAGAAGTAAATATGTTCTAGGTGGCATCCACAAAGGACGGCTCACATATAGGGTTGTAAGTTTGATTGTAGGGTTTGCGGTTGGGTGATTGTCGTGGAGGTTCGGCTTAGGGTAGTAGGCTGAGTTGCTTTTTTTGCATTGGATTTTGGATAGATTGCGGGGTTTAGGCTTGGGGCGCAGCTTGGGGTTCAAGTTTATGTGTAATTCTGGCTGACTTCTTGTATGGGCTTCGGGCGACCGAAACCCTACACACCGGACCCTAACCTCTCGAGAGGACTGCTTTTTCACGACGGCAACGGCCTCGATAATCTAGGCCTGAACGTTCACGAGGACTCTTGCTTCTCAGGTGAGTCTCCGGTCATCTTAAAGTTAGGCTTTCGTTGTTCAAACGTATTAGGGCTTAGGCTTAGGTTTAGACTAGAGGGTTTTCGGATTTAGATTTGTTGTTTTCCATAGGGTTGTTGGGGTTGGCGAGGCCCTACTACCCGATACAGCCAAGCCCACAACCCAAAGCGAGTGAGGCTCCGGGGCTCAGCGGAGAAGTTTGGGCCTTAAATTAAAGTAGACGGTCTTCGGGGGTGTAGGGCCTAGGGCTTTAAAGTAAAGGGGCTTAGGGTTTGGGGTCTAGGCCTTTAAAGTAAAGGGGTTTAGGTTTTGCTCTGGGGGGTTAGGCTAAGGAAAGCGGAAGCTCACATTAAGTGTGAATTCGCTGGACAGCCGAGTGTTGTGTTCTGTCTTCGAGATGCTGCAGTTCATTGCGGCATAGCGGCTTTAAAAATTGAAATAGTGCTTTGGGGGCTCATGATAATAAGGAATCCCCCAAAATAGTATTGGAAATTACTTAGGCCCCTTATATTAGGGCAGAGGGTTTGATCAGTGCAGGGTTCAGGCACGCGTGACCTAGAACGACTTTACCTGACCTTTGCTAAATCACGTGCGACTTCTCTCGTGCTTCAGGGCCAAGGTGGTCAGGGTACCCGAACATGAAACCCTAAGCCGTCGTCATGCTGTTACTCCTCGGCCTGTTGCTCCAGTCTTCTAATCATGTGTGAAGCCAGTCCCGTAAACACCATGGCACGAAGAATACAGAATCGGACGGCATCCCTTCGTCTTGCAGCACCTTGTCCTAACCTCTTTAAATCCCCAAAGCAATTGGTTTGTTGTTGCTTCTGTAGCAGCTGTTCTGATGTGTCGGTTCCTAAAAAAAACAGTTCCTATTAGACGTCGAAGAGTCGGCAGGGGGAGAGGTAACCCCAGCAATATTCGACCGATTTCCATTGAAGCACAAGTGTTCACCTTCGAGCCCAAAACTGGAAGTCTCAATCCCGGAAGGACATGTTTGAGAAGAACGACATACTCATGATGACTGTGAATCTCATCGGGTCTACCTTCTTCAACATCATTGTCCTGCACCTTAGGCTGCATATGCGCGAGGCGGGAGGGAGTATGAGTCTGCGAGTTCATGAGGCCACACAAGAGACCATGCTGCGTTGTCCTAATGAAAACTGAATTGCTGCGCAGTGTACTGGCAGGTTAGCTTGGGTTTCTGGATTGCAAGATAAAGCTGGGCTGTTTGGTTATATTTGGAAACCGTAGAACACTGCCCACTGGGCCGTTGCTGGCCAGTCAGAGAGTCGCCCATTGCGTGCGTCAAGAATCGTGGCCCAACACGCGATCTGTATGAATTGTGCGACATGCCCTCCACCTCGTCAACTACGGAAGCCACGAGGCTCGATTCATCTCAATTCCTTTGCAGGGCTTGTGGGAACTGTGTCTCGATGGGCGGGAAACCCCAACATGAGGAACAGGCTGGCGTGCCGGTTCGCGGTGGCGGCCACGCTTTTGCCAGGATTCTGGCTCCAAAGTGGCTCGGGGCCCGGCTTTGGTGGGGGAGCCACGGACAGACGTCTGCAGATGGATGTCTTGAGAGCAGCCATTACCGATGGTCGCCGAAGCTTTGCACGCCAGACTTGTACATCCTTGGGTGGCAAGGCATTCGTTCGGGAACGGCCCCAAGCTTTGTTCACTGCACGCGCAGTGTCTGATCCCGAGTGAAAAGCATATCTCCGAAAATTTGCCCTGGGCAAGCCTTTCACATCTGAAGCCTGGTTTCTACGAGGGTTGGGCAGGTGCAGGTAGGACTTGTAGAAATACTGGTGGGTTTCTGACTTGGATCGTACATTGGTCCTGCTAGCGGTACAGGTTCGAGCTCATAACCCTACACTCTAAACCCTTAACCCTAAACCGACCTGAAGCCGAGGAATCTGATTATTGCCGTCTACAGCAACGAGTATGCCGCTTGTCGATACGTATCAGGTTGGTGACCGCCCACAGCTTCGGGTGGGTCGGCGGCTTTGCTTTGCTGGGTACTCCCGAAACCTTCAAACCCTGACCCCAAGGCTCCAGTTACCTAGATAGTAGGTTTCTAACCATAGATTTTATACCCCAGTAGCCTACTATTTAGGTTACTGGGGTCCTAGGGTAAGCACTAGATAGTCAAAGCATGAAAACACAGCGCAGGTCGAAGCTTTGAGCCCCCCAAGTACTCAGTCAAGTGTTCTTGAGCGCAACCCGCTTGAATCAAGGGAGTATCAGCCAACTTGTACTGAACTTGTAGAGCGATCCTTCAGAAACAGCATACGAGATATAGCTTGACTAATCGAGTAAGTTGGTTTTCTGGGCTTTGGTAAATAGGTACTACGTAGAGGTTATAAGTCTGGTGGCTCGAATTAGGGTTTAGGGTTGTGGCCTCTATGTTTACCACCTACTATCACCTAATACTAAGCACCCGAGCCCTTTGATCCACTGGCACGTTAAAACAGCTGTGCTAAGAGCTGCTGATACTAACACCGTGTAAAACCGTATGAAATGCTGTGAAACAAGGCCCCTGCAGTTTCCTTTTACAGTCGGCCCAGTGGTCTGGCACCACTGGAGTAGCTTTGAGGTGAGCGTGGCGACCAACGATTTTGGAGCTGTGTTGTTACGGGGTTTGGACGGGGTTTGGTTTCAGGGTTTTGTGGTCTTGCTCTCTCTCAAAGTATGATAGATAGACCTTATTTCTTATAGTTTAACTGTTCATGTTTAGCTCTTCATGCGTTTTTGGACTGGTTGGAGCAACTCGAAATCAACCGCTCCTGGTCGTAAGCCTCAAACCCTATATTGATTACGTAGTTGCCCAGTATAGAGACCTTCTACAGTCCTCATAGACCTAAGCCCCACTGAAAATCACCCTAAACCGTGTATAAAGACCCTTCGGACCCCTCAGAGATCGCATTCGAAACCATACGACCACAGGCAGGCCGAAAGCTCTAAAATTTTCGTTTTTAAAATTCTACTTACTTCTTAGCCCAATGGAGAACTGTAAATTAAACTTCCTAGCATGATATATCTGCTGTATGATAGGGAGTTTGAACTTTTTTGGCCCGGTTTTGGAGAAGTGGCTAACACACACTGACACTCTACACCTCAAAACCTTCTAACTCTAAATAAAAAAACACAAGCCCTAAAGCCTTGAACCTGAAAATCCAGGATCGCGTCCAGCATCAGACACCGCAGTATTTCCTGCTTGCCCGGGCCAAGTACTGTGTCATGTGGCTCGTCTCGCTTGGCATTAGGGTTTAAAGGCACTATGTCTTGTGTGTTTGGTTGGGTGTTACAGTGAGTACTGCTGCAGATTTGCCTGACCCTCAGTTTTTTCTTCAGGGGTACCCGGCAGTCGCAATCGGCCTGGATGCAAAAAAGGCTTTAGGGTTTAGGGTTTATAGGGTTTGTTTTAGGTCAAGGGGCAAGGTCGAGGGATTCAGACGAACGGATGTTCCTTTCTGTCGACACCTGCAAACCTACCCAAAGGTACTACCTTTCTTGCAGCCTCGTCGGCTGGCACGGTGCTGATTTCCAGAGTGCCCTGAGACTGGCCTCGGGAGTTGGTGCAGCTCTGTCCTTGCCGCTTTTTCGCAGCTTGAAATGACCTGAACCCTACAAGACCGACCTTTGCTACGCCTCTGTAGCATACGTCTGTTTTGCTGAGCCCTGTATAAGGTAAAAGGCAGGCTTTTAGGGGTGAAGGTAGGGATACCTTTTATTCGTGGGTCCACTGTTTATCCGATTGATTATCTACGTACGGTTGTTCAAGGGGCTTGCATGAGCGTCACCGCCAGACTCCCACCCCGGCAGACACTGTTGCTGAAGCTACCTATACTCGCCACGATATCTGAATACGTATAGTTATCTCTCACCGAAACATATATACACATGTATGTATGTATGTATGTATGTATGTACGTATGTATGCACGTATGTATGCATATGTGTACGTATGTAAAGCTGTTTGACGTACCCATAGTACACGTGTAGCACCCTACACCCAACTTGTAGGTTTGTCGGGTTCTCCCCAACTACCGGTGCACAGGTGCATAATTCTTGTTCTTTCGACTCCGGAAGGCGGATTTGGGTTCTAGTTGCTGTATAGTTGCGGGGTTCAGATGATAACATGCAGTCCCGTTTTCAGGGTCCTGTACAAGGATGTGTGGATTCTGGGGTTTATGTTACATCTAATTACGAATCACGTAGCAGTTCCAGCACCTGCGGTCAATTTTGGTGTCGCCGTTTCTCTGAAACTCATGTGCGGACCAGAGTGTTGGTGTCGAGTTTTCCATCGACTATTATTCACAAGAAGGAGAGTCTGGCGAACGAAATCTGCACGCAAACCATCAACCTGCCATACCTCTAATTACCCTTTGATGGCGAGTGAACTTCTAACTTGGTGGCTTGTTGGGTCAGTGTCTCGTAACCTGGGCACACGCACACGCACACACACACACACACACACACACACACACACACACACACACACACACACACACACACACACACACACACACACACACACACACACACACACACACACACACACACGCACAGACACCCGCGTTATGCCTGAAACCCTAAGCCAAGGACGATGTTCCCCGTTCTGCCCTTCCTGAGCTATTGGGTCTGGGCGGTGCTCCTGGCGGTGAGCCAGGCCAAAGCTTGATCTGCTCCTCTTCGATTCAGGTTTGGGGTTCGGGGGCTTAGGGTTTGAGGGAGAGAGGGGTTTATGTAGTTTAGGGTTTAGTGGCTTCGGGTTTAGGGCCCTATACACCCTAAACCCCTAAGGGATGTTGGTTTCTTGACTCTTTTGGAGTGGTGCAGGAGGCTTTTCTTGGCTGCCTGTTTGGGGGCTTCGGCGAATTGGTTTCAGGGTGCAAGATTACAGGTGTGGTCTACTTCCGCTTCTGCCCTAGGGACACAGGGCTTCATTCATTGTTTCATGTAGTAGGCCGCTTGAAGGATCAGGGGACTTAGTAATTAGGGTTTTCTTTAAGGCAACTACTCGTATCTATTATCTACTTATAGCCCTAACTAATTCCGGCACTTACAACCCTCCTTACTGAGTCCCATGCTCCTCTAAGTAGGGTATGAAGGAAGTTTCGGGTTTACCGGATCCCAGGTTCAGTGAACCAACCTGAAGGACCAAATGACCCCGAAAAGTAGGGGCCCTATACCCATATACTATGAATCCCTACATGGTATACGCAACTTAAAACCTTTTAGGGTTCATTTCGTCCTTAAGGAATGGGCCAGGGACGCTTTGAATGGCATCCCTCCTCGGCCTTCACATCCTTGAAGTCGCAGTTCAAAATGTTGAAATATAGAAGTCTAGAATATTCCCAAAGTCTTCTTTGGGTTCCTTCGCACAACTGTACTATGATGTTTCTTGAAGACCGTATTTCTGACGTATTTCTGATTCTCAAGACCCTTGTATATTCCCCTGCTGGTTCGGGGCTTAGGTGAGAGACACCTCTATGTTCGCAGGCAGCCTTCATGTCCAGCTTGGTTCAATGCGACTGGCTCCGTGACTGTATGTCAGCAAACGGAGACCCGTACTGTAAGTAATGGTGTGTATTTTGTGGCATTTCTTTCTGATTTAGTTTAAGAGCCGTGATTTTCTTGGGCACGAAGCCGCCTTCAATAGTTCAGATCCTTACTTCGCGCCGCCGTCTTTAGGTTCGATGTCCCGGCTTGCTCGAGAAGATAGGTACCTGTAGATGCAAGTCTAATGTTTTCTTGGTGTGCCTGTAGAGATAGACGCATACACCGGGGTTAGACGAAAGTACCAGCTGTTCAGGGTTTTAAATCGCGGCCCGGCATTTACTGCAAACTGCCCGGAGTTTATTCCATACTTATCCGTCACATTGCCTGCGAAGTTTGCGCCGCTTCCAGGCATACAAAGGCCTCTGAAGCAACATGAAGCAACAACCCTAGCAGGCT
Organism: Symbiodinium sp. CCMP2592; assembly: GCA_905221615.1. Taxonomy (NCBI): domain Eukaryota; class Dinophyceae; order Suessiales; family Symbiodiniaceae; genus Symbiodinium; species Symbiodinium sp. CCMP2592. Next base: position 624,903 of record CAJNDT010001101.1, on the reverse strand, counting down.
CGAAGACCACACTACACCTACTCATCCTGAAACTCCGCAGCTGACGGAAATTTGGGTGCACTATTTTTTGGCTGTACTTCAGTTACTGTTAGACCTACCGTTCCTGCGATTGTTCGCCGACATCGTGGGACTGGGTGGACAACGACAATCACTGTGACCATAATGTAGGGGCCTTAATAATGAGAATAGGGTTTGGGGCCCATTATACTATAACTGTTTCAATGAGCCCTGCAAGACAGTATAGGTAATTGTTTAGGCTCCTTTGTTAATCGCTGCATCTTTACTATTCGCTAATGAGGCTAATTGCCACAATTAACACAGTCGTCGCTGCCAAATCTTGAGCAGAGTTCTGTGGCATGAGGTGAGTACCAGCTGAGATTGACACAGTTGGTACACGCTTTGCCCTTTCAGAGGGTTCCCACTTCTGGCCCGCAGTGCCTCCAGAAAGAAGCCGAATCCTATATCCTGTGTATATATACATTTATATACAGGTATACGTGTATGCATAAACAGATACTTACATATGTACATGCATACATATATGCATATATGTATATACGCATAAGGCACACATGCGTATACGTCATTTGACATTGCATCTGCAGCGTCGACCTGTGTAGCTGACCCCCCTGTAAACGGTCAGTTTGCTCGTGCTCCAAACCTGAACCCGAAGCCCCGAACCCTCATCCGAGGTTTAGCATGGAGGGTGTGGCACATTCGGAGCAGCAGCACTTCGTGTGGATTTGCCCAGTGCTCAGTGGTTCCTTCAGAGGGAAGATCTAGTGCTGAGGATTGAACAGCTGGAATGGGAATCGGGTATATGATGATTATACACAGTTTCATGAGGGTTCACATCATGCAGACCAATCCTCATATCTCGGATGACTGGATACCGAAGTGTCACGAGAGACTCAACCCGGAACCGCTTCGGGTTTAACTTTCTGAGTCCTAGTTTAGGCTTAGGGGGCTTCTGGCAAGTTGTCAAAGGCTCTATGCTTGAACCCCCATCGCAGAACTCCGCTGCTTGTTTTAGCTGTTGATCCTTGCCTCCCCACAAAGTTTGAGCCTCTTGGCGTTTGGCACGATGCGGGTTTGCGGCTACTAACTAATCAAGCCTTGAAACAAGGATTCTACTATCCGTTACGGCGCCTACTAGATTCCTTTCGGTACGCCAAAACATCCCTGCACAACCAATGCTGCTATGCTAACAAAAGCTAGATAGTATGAAGCCCTTCTGAAAGTCCTCCTCACACAACCAAGATCCCATGAAACCCTATGAGGCAACTCTTCTGATTCGCACGACAGCTCGTTGGGTGAAGAGTGTCGCTCGACTGGTTTCGCTAGCCTTGTTATAATGCTCAGGGCTTGGGACATCTTGGGGGTATGAGGTCTCTAGAGGTTTTTGTTACGGTTTAGCATTTTAAGGGTTCAAGGGCCAGGATGGCTGTTGGGTTTAGGGTTGTTCTGGCATTTATTGAAACCATTTAAATGCTAGTGGCGGCTTTTTGTGATGTTCGATTGCTGTACGATGGGTTTTTGCCTGTTGTTGCTTGTGTCGGGTGGTTAAGGTGGTTGTGTTTAGTTTTCCTGAGGTTGTTATGGGTGGTTTCAGCCTTCATCTTCAGGGCAAGTCTGATGTACGGGTCTAATCGGGAATGTGAGACGGAGACCGATGAGAAGGAGCACTAAGAGACTAGAGGGACCAGGTGCCCCCACGGGTTTGAAGACTCAAACATTGAGGGTTTAGGGTGGCACTGTTCATAAGGGTACATAGTTAGAGCTATAGTAACATCATGTACCCCCGAGTTTAAATATTCCGGCTTCCGGCCGCATACATGAGGGTTCGGGTTTGGGGTTCAATGCCGCAAAGTGAGGCCTCCCAACTTACTTGAGTCTTCACGTGACTGGACATCGAAAGCATGCAGAATAGCATCCTCTTTTAGGTGTTGGGCCATTATTGTATTCGGTGGTTTAGGCCAGGCGAAGGACCCGTGAATCGTTACTGAACACCTAGTGTTTCCAGCATGCACAGATGCGCTGGCGGGATGAAGGTTTCGGGGTTTGAGAGTGTCGGGTATCATTGAAGTCCTTAGAGCACAATGGTTCGGCCCATGGGGCTTGCTTCTGAAACCCCAACACCTCAACACCCATCTTCTTCAAACATCACGGAGGCTTTAAAATCCTGAATAGTAGAATCCCTGTTTACAAGCAATAACCTCCCTCAATTGATTTTTGAAGCCCCTTTCATCCAGCTCAGATGACATGATCGCCCTCCGGGAAGAGAAGCTAATGGAGATGAAGTCGCAGTTGGACAAAACCATCCAAGGCACGATTGAGTTTTATCTTCCCGGGGAAGCCGATCTGTTTATTTACTATACAAATGCGTCTTAATTCAATTTTGATGTCAACCCTTCTTGATGCCAGGGAACTGTCTAGGTTTCTGGTTCTACGGCAGCTTCATGAGGCTACCTATAGGCTCCAGTGTAGTTCCTCTTGTGGTTCATATCCAGGATCCTATAAGGTAATCCTGAAAGGATGGTTTGCCGTATTCTAGGGCGGGCACTTTCTTGGATGACGAAGGACGAGATTTCTTTCCGATGGTTCAGGCAGGTTCGCCACGCCGCACCACAAAATTTGATCTGCCCTACCCAGAGACTCCAATATCCCTTAATTCAGGAGCATATAGTATAGTTTAAGGAATATATAATTATATAATCTAAGGAATGAAGTATATATTCTTTAAATTATGGTAGGATCCCTAATATGATTTAAGGAACATCCTTAATTGAGGGATATTGGAGTCTCTGGGTACAACCTCTGAACCACTCAACCCACACCGCCGCATCCTCAACCCTTGGATGTAAGGCATCGGTTTTACGAACCTAAGACAGGATACGCTTCGGCAGAGTAGATGAGTAGCACACTGGGATTTTGCCTGCTTTGTTAAGTGCAAGAACTTCTCGGACGATACTCCGACTACTTCGAGACTTATTCCTACCTCGACCCCAAGAGTGTCTAGAAGAATAGCCTTTTCCAGGTGTGGCGCCATTCTTTCACCTACGCTAGAGAGCGACCTTTAACCTGACGCCCTCTACCCCTTATAGTACCCTAAACCTGAAACCGGAACCCCTAAACACGAGACCGTAAACCTTGAACGCGAAACCCCAACCCCTAAGCACGAAAGCCGAACCCCGAACCCCAAAGTATCGAAAGGCCTTGACAGGCACATGGGCGAGGCAGGGCGCAGTGCTCCCGGAGCTTCAGGTTACGGGATGTTAAGCCAAAAGACAACCTCGTTCAGGGTACTTTTAAGGGACTAGGGGTTTTTTGGGATAAAGGGCTGGCTTCAGTAAGTTGGCAACCTAAACCCAAACCCTAAACGCCTTAAATGCATAAAAGGGTTCAGGGTTTTGGGGTTTAGGTTTGAAGGAACCGTCGCAAATATCTGATCTTAGAGGGCCCCAGGGCCCCACCCCAAGAACTACAGCTCTATGGTTTAGGGTTTAGGGTTTAGGGGTTTAGGGGTTTAGGGGTTTAGGGTTTAGGGGTTTAGGGGTTTAGGGTTTAGCAAGCAAGCGGACGAAGTCCCGTCGGACGTGCCTCAGCCCTTAGGCTGACAAAAACATGCTGTAATTAGAAGAGCCGGCTAGGTCGAAAGCTGGAAGCCTTGTCGTATCCACTCCCTACCATCAGGGTTTATGATAGGGGGACGACCAGCACCTCTGCACAATTTAGAGGGCTCAGCGGCCTCAACAGCAATCTCCAGAGCTTCGCTCTCCGGAAAAAAGTACCGGGCTGACTTGCAGATGGCTCTCCTTTCGAAACTACTGGCCTCCAAGATGCAGAAAGAAAGCGACTCACAGAAACCTGAAGGACGATTCCTAAGAGGTCCAGCCTTCCTCACAACAGGGGCTTTATGGAAATTTCTGCGCTCTCCAGGGTCAAAAGCTCCCGTGTCATCAAACAGCTCCCAATCGCCAGCTGGCTGTAACATGACAACCGCCTGCGCGAGGCAGCCATTCGGACAGTTCAGGTGCTCAAAGAGGCGGCGGGGAGTCCAAAAATGCTTGAGACATATGCGACAGGTGGCACTTTGCACGTACTGCCACGCCACATTAACATGACCATGCACCTTGCCAACGTGACCCGCAAGCTGAGAACCTGAAACAGCGACGAAGCCACACTGTGAACAAACTAAGGTCTCATTGTCCAGGGAGGCCTTCGACCCTGAAACACCCCTAATGAGCCCAGCAGTCCTCCGTTGAAATTGCCAGAGGTCCCAAGCTTTCAGTGTGCCTGTTTGCGTCTTCCAAGCTTGACGAACCAACTTGCGCAAGTTGCACTCCGACAGCCACACTGCAAGCTCATCAGTCTCCATGCTCTCAAAGCGCAGCGCGCTCAAGTCCGGAACCCAGTACCGCAACCAACACAAGTCGATCCGTAGCTCACGCAACCACGAAGAATCGACAAGCTGATCTTCAAGCTCAAGAAGCCACCACAACGGAAAGAGGTCCAAGCTGACAACCCTTCCTGCATGTAGTATACGCGCAATGCTCCTCCTGGCTTGGGGCACCGGTAACTCGGCAGCCCCACAGAGTTCATAGACTGTGCGATGTCTGGGAGCATGAGTGCATCGATCATCCTGGAACAGCATGCGGTACATGCTGTCATGTCCACTGACCCAAGCACCAGCAACATCAACAGGCAAGTGACCCCAAACTTCACAGTTGAAACCCGCAGCAGAAGGTCCGAATGCCAAGCAGATCTCTTTCCGCTTGGCAAGAGGTACATCAGCCCGTCTCAAGACTTTGGAAGCCAAAGGTCGCAGAAGCCCTACACCTTTTGCGAGCTTGCGTTGGATATCACTTCGGGGACTAAGGTCATCCGTAATAACCGTTCCCAAATGCGTGTACTGCGAAGTGATGTGGACTGTGTGCTGGGCACCCGAAGCAACAAACGTCAAAAGGCCAGGACCATCGAAAACACGCTTGCGCGCCTGTCTGGACCCCGACCCCCCATGAACCAAAAGACACTCTGTCTTCTCAGGTCCGTAATTGGGCTCCAGAGCCCTCTTAGTGCACTCCAGGTGGACAATCTGGGCAACATGAGTAGCGACATCCTCCACATCACCAGCACATTCAGTCCAGAAAGGGAAACAAGCATCATCCGCCCACACAGGGTGTGAAGGGCTCAAATCCAGCTCCGCATACATGTACGGAAATTCCCGCCGAAGCTCCTCCTCAATGGCCTGCATAGCATCAGCCATGACCAACGAGAAAAGAACGTCGGCAATGGCGTCTCCCGGCCGTGAACCAGACCGAGATACATGCATGACCCCCTCCTGTGGTAAAAGAAAAGCTGAGAAACGAAAGAGCGAACGGACCACTCGACCAACGTGCCCATTCATCCCATCCAGCAACGACGGACCATGGGACCAACAGAGTATGTCTTGGAAGAGGGCTGGGTCAACCTTCATCTGAGTCAAGACGTCACAGATGGCCGCATCGCTCCAACAACCTCCAAGGAGCCTGCCTCGCAGGACACGGTAAAAAGCAGATCTCAAGTCCAGGAACAGAAGGCCTGCAGCATGTTTCTTGGCTTTGTGCACTTTCAACCAAGTGATGGCAAAATGAGTCAATGCTGCACTACACGATTTTTTCTTGCAACCTTGCATCATCGGGGATGAGTGGCGCATCAAATGATCGACCAGAGGTCCCCTCAAGCATTTCCTACTGGCCTTGCCGACGCCTTCCATGAGGAAAATCGACCTCCAGTTCTCAACACGACACATCAGACCTTTGCCTTTCTAGAGACAGTGCAAGATTCCGGTTGCAAGGCGTGCCGGCTCGCTCAACCGCACATGCGTCTTCAGCAATATCGGGTACCAGGCCCTTGCACTCACAACAGGGTCGCGAAGCCAGTGTTCATTGCGCAAGGGCCGGCCCCAACTAATGTATTTCCGGGGGGCCCGTACGTCTACCCAATACAATCCCTCGGGCTCCAGAATGTATTTCCGGGGAGGGTCAGAAAATCGCAAGATGCAGTGCATGCTGGTTTTGTTTGCCAGAGTCATGACAAATCGCTCCGAGCCCTTGCTCGAAGCTGGCCATAGATGCATGGACACAACATTCGCAGCACCGTTATGTGAGCCGCAAGGTGCCGTGCGAAGCCAGGTCCCATACTCTGTTGATCACCAATATCTCCGCAGTAGTATCACCCTACATGAACCCTAATCTCTAATGGCTAAACGCCACATCCCAAACCCCACCACACCGAGAACGAAGTCCTGCTCCCTTGTGTGAGACGTGGTAGACTGCATTTCGCCCACCCCCTCCCGAAATACAATCTTGCCTGACCTCAAACCTCTCCCTGTGCAGAGGTCCTGTCAGTGGTAGGAGGTTTCACAGGCAATAGGTGTGGTTTACAGAGATTTTCCTTCACTGCGAGGCTACCGCGAGAACCGAAGTGATATGTGATCCAGTACGAACCACTACACGTAGGCGGACCTTCTGGCAGGGGCCCAGGCCCCCGGAATGTATTTCACGCCCCCCCGCCCGAAATACAATCTTCCTGCCGGGGGATGTGCCGTGAAGACGAACCCGAGAGCTGCGTGTCAGGCATCCAAACTAATCCTCCAGAGCTGTATTTCAGGCATCCTAACTAGTCCGACTATTTCCACAAAGTCTTCCCGAAAGCCTCCCCGAACTAGGACAAGGTCCGCATGGCAGCTGCAAAACAAAGTGCACCATGCCCGCGAAGCACTTGCTTGCTGAGACTTTCTTTTCCTTCGAACGTCCAAAACCCCTACGAAATACATTTCTCCATCCCTACTAACCCCCAAGGACATAATGTATGAATTGAGGGGGGGGCCTCCAAATGCGAGTTGAAGCCATCTATCATTGCGCACACCACTCGGCCCCGGGGCCTTGGACCTGGGCATCTTAACAATCGCTTGTTCCATGTCGAACAGAGTAGGAAGGTCACACAAGTCAAAAGTGTCAGCACGCTGCTGCACAGGTTCCATCTGACAGCTGACGGCCTCCCGCGCGTCGCAACGCAAAGCAGCCTCCATGCTCCCAAAATGCCGTCCTTTGATCGCGGTTTGGGCTTGCAGGCAATCTGCCACCCGGCCATGCTCATCCAAAAGGAACGGGAGCGCCCTGAATGCGCTTTTGCATTTGCCGCTTTTACGGAAAAAGCGCAGCGAGTGCCATAACGCTCTAGAATCGCCGGTCTCAGCAGCACGACGTGCCTCGCCCACTATAAGCCCTCGATGTACTGCCGCTTGTCCCGCGCCAACAAACCTCGAAGCCGTCTCGAGGCAGAAGAGATCCTAGCAGAGACCAACAGCAGCTTCACGCTCCACGAAATGACGGCACCTTCGTCAACGTGCGCACGGTCAACGTGAAAGGAATTGCCCGAGGCCCGAGCCCACTCCCGGAAACAACCGCGCAATCGAGCCTTCCTGAGCTCAGTGTTGCACCTGCGCCTTTCGGAAAGTTGCCCCTTTTTGAACACAACAAGCTCCCAAGTCTCCGCAGAAACAAAAGGTTTATTGGGTCGCTCCTTCTGTTGAGCATGTTGAGCCTCTTGAGCAACCTCAAAAATATGCTCCGCATGCCGGTGGACATTGCAGTTCCACCCAGGGCATTTGTGGGTCCGCTTCCGCACTCTCTTCTTCCGCAACGCAAGCTGGCTATGACCACCACTGCTGCAAGGAACCCTCACAACAACGCACAACGCTTGATGATCGTCATGCGGGTTACACAAGTCAACGTGAACCTGTTTGACCTCGGCACCAACAATCAACGGGGCTGGTATCGCAATGTAGTCAAGGCAGCGGTCCTGCCACGTGGCTTGCATCTTGTCGGGGAAGTCGTGACAAGGGAATGTGTTTGACAGCGCAAGCCCAGCATCCAAGCAAAGGTCCACCAAAAGACCGCCCTCCTGGTCTTCAACACCACCGCTAGCAAGGGACCCAACGACCATTTCTTCAGCGAAAACTACTTGCGCATTGCAATCAGCCATGATAAAGATTGGTGCCAAGCTCTTAAGCCTTTGCATGTCAAGCTTGGCCGCCTTCCACCAGCAGCGTATTTCTTCCTCCGGCCTAAGAGAGTGCGGCGCCCTGAAGGTAACAAAGATGCCGTCAAAAGTGCCACAACTAACTCGGACAACCAACCAGTCATGTCTTGCACTCAGCACCACCGCATGCTCAAGCCCAAAGACGCCAACACCGAGCTCCCTGCACCAACAGTCAACGTTCAACCAAAAGGCACAACCATCACGACCATGCCTAGCCGCGGACTGCACGACAATCCACCCGTCAGCAAAGTAGCAAGCATCCGACGACAAGCGGGTTTCCTGCAGAGCAACAAGTGCAACATGCTCTTCCTCAAACTGCTTTCGCAGGACGGGGCACTTGTTTTTCAGCGTGCACACATTTGCAGTGCACAGCCTCAAAGTGACTAACTTGGCCCTTGAGCCAACCTGCTTATTGGAATCATCCAGGATGGCTTGGGCACACTCAACAGGAACCCTGTCGGCAGGCTCATACTCTCCCTTTTGCAGTTGCCCTAAACTTACAAGGCCAGGAACGGTCCCCGAAGCCGCCCAAGCCCAAGCCATCAACGGATGGAGAAGCAACTTCGACAGGAAGGCAGGCATCCTTGCTGCACCGGGGCCAGCGCGGGCGCCAAAAGCCGCTGCCCTATCCGCCAACTCGTTGCCAAAAGTACCAACATGCGACGGTGTCCAACTCAAGCAAACTGGTCGCTGCCACTGCTCAAGCAACTGCATAAGGAGTCTGACAGCAACTGCTGGAGCCCTTCTGTCCGACAGACCAAGACTTCCTTCCGCACATCCTTTGGAGAAGGTGGAGTCAACAACGACTTCAACACCAACATATGGTGGAAGACTCGCACACCAAGCCAAGGCAGTGACCAAACCCTGGCACTCCGCTTCATTGTTGGTGCCACCTGGGCCTGGCAAACCATCCGCCGCCCAACCAACGAAAGCCCAGTGAAAGCCATTCCATGCAAAGAGCGATAAGCCCCACCCTGCTCCTTTGTCAGCTGAGCCATCCACAAAAACACAGAAAGACACCGGTGTCCCAACGAGCTGAGGGCCATTCGCAAGGTAAGAGCACATTGTTGCGTCAAGCTCAAGCGGTGCAACATCACGCCTCCAAAAATCCAACCACGGCGCCTGTGCAAGTACAAGCAAGTGCTGAAGCTCTTCAACTGAATCACGGGGTGGAGCGGGCAGGCATTCATGAAGAAGGAGCTCCTTGGAAAAGCCTTCAAGGTGAGCCTTATCCTGGACGAAATGACCCGAAACCCAACCACAACTTCCTCCATCTGCGGCGTCAGCCCTGAAAGAAGCCACCGCACTTGTGGCGCTACAAGAGCCATCAACTACGTCTACCTGCGCAGTTAAGCGAACACGCAGACTTGGGCGCTTCATGTCTGAAGGCTCAAGCTGGAAGTCAGCTGCAGAGGAAAATTCATCCGAGGCAACAGCCGCACGAAGGACCTTTGAGCATCGCTTATTGGGGGGTGTCGTACCGAGCCTCCTTTCAGCACCAGGCTCGAGAAGGCCCAAACAACAGCTGAAACTGCCAATGTCTGCCTTCGCGCACGGGTGCCCTGTGCCGTATGCCTGGTCACTGTCCTTGCGAACTGCTTCCAAGAGCTGTGAAGAGAAAGACTGACGGGAATGAGGCGTGACAGACCGATTGCTGAAGATTGTTTCCGCGTCCAGCATCTCAATCCTGGGATCCAAGTCCCAGCAAAGGGACAAACCTTGATCCTCAAATAAAACGCTGAACTGCCACTGCAGAGCGAGCCACACTGCAAGCATCGGGCTGACGTAATCAACCTCCTGTACTATACTATGCAATGGGAACGTCTGGGTCTCTGCAGGGTCTGAACGCTCCATGAGTCCCCGTAGGCTCGTCATGGAGCTTTGTGAGGGGGAGCATGTGTCTCCGCATCCTCCCCCGCTTTCCTCAACCTCCTCGGCGTCCTCTCTCTCTCTCTCTCTCTCTCTCTCTCTCTCTCGTTCAACTCCTCTACCGCCTGCTCCTTTGCAGCCTCCAGTGCGGCCAACAGCGCATCCGTCTGCACCTGCTGTTTTGCGCAAGCAGAAGCCACTGCCTGCACACTCGCGATAGAATCGTTCACCATAACATCGCTGTCGTCGCCTGACACATCCACGACGTCGGGGTTCTCCTTGGCAAGTCGAGATAACTCCGTGGTGGCATCGGTAAGTGCCTGATGCCACTGAGTTTAGCTCTGCAAGACCTCGGAATGCTGTTTCACCTGTTCTTGCACCGTCGTGGCGACTTGTTGCACATAGGCCGCCCAAGACGCAGCATACTGGGCACGCTTGGTCCTCAGAGCAGCAAGCTCTTTCTTTGCTGCAGCCTGAGCCGACACTGCACGATGAAGGCTTTTGGCCTCCGTGGCAGTGTCTTCCTGCTTGTGTTGCTCCAGCAGCTGTAAGAGCTCTGGGGGTAAAGACTCCCTGGATGCACTCATCGCCTTCAACAGTGTGTCCAAAGCTTGTTTCTCCGAGTTGCCTGAAGAGCCTGAACCTGAACCCGCCCCACCACTCAGCAACACCCTTGGAGCACTGACTGTTGCCGCCGCCGGTGGAGCCGGCAAATCGGCTGACTTCGGCGCCACAGGAGCCAACTGACCATCCCGACCGGCTCGGCCCTGGCTTTTGGGCCTGCGTCTCCGCGGTGACTTGGTCGGGCGTGGCGATTCGGAACGACCCCACCACTCCTGCTGCTCCCAACTCTTGGTGCTTGATCTCCACGGAGCCTGCCCAGTAGGCTGCGAAAAGTAAGCATTGCCAGACTCTTCTGCCGTCCAATGCCTTCCGCATTGACCGCAGAAATTGCTGTTGGCTTTGACTTGCTGTTTGCACTTGGAACAACGCCAGCTCGACATGCTGATCAATATGTTCCGCCCTCTCCGTACCAGCTCTGGGAGACCAGACTTGGAATGATGCAACTCCAGCGCTCTCACAGCCTGGTCGATTGCTGTGTCTGGGTACACTGCCGTCCCAGATGCCGAATTTCTCAAAATGGTTCTGCTTCTTGTGCGCTGCTTCCTCTGCCTGCGATGTGCCGCTGACTCCCACTGTCGCGGCGTGGTGTTGCAAAGCGACTCCGCCGAACAGGCAAAGAACAGAAGAAAACACCAGAAAGATTTTGTATTCACTGACACCCATACACCAACCAATCCAAACCAGTAGGCCGATTTAACGACAGCTAAAGGCTGGAAGCGAGTCGGAAGCCAAGGCGCCAGGAGTCGCGGGCCTGCAGAATGGGCCTCGCCTAGGGTCACTGCCTAGCAGTGGCTGGATCAGCCCGAAAGCTGAAAACTACAGCCCTGCTTAAGCAGAAACGCCTTTAGGGTTTAGGGTTTAGGGGTTTAGGGGTTTAGGGTTTAGGGGTTTAGGGTTTAGGGGTTTAGTGTTTAGGGTATAGTGAGTTTCGCTTTGGCGCGCGTTGCACCAGTCGAGCCAGGGGTTGGTCCGCACGACTCAGAAGAGCGTGGATCACATAGCAGAGAGCCCAATACCCGTCAATTGCGGAATATGGCTTAAATTATGTGGGGCTTCATATTATGATTTAAGCCTTATTCCTTAATTAAGGGGTATTGGGCTTTCTGGGCATTGACAGTCCTCGATGGGCTGGCGGGCGCAGTCGCCCAGGTGGGCACGGCGTTCAGCAGGTCACCGCTCGACTTCAGCGGAGTCAAAGGCCTGCGACATGCCTCTGTCCCGAGGCCAGCGGCTTAGGGTTTAGGGTTTAGGGTTGTCAGTCACCTGACCCGGCGCGCCTGCAGCACCAATGTTCTCAAGGTAGACGAATGCCGGGAGTGCCAACGACTAACTCAATCGATAATGGGAGGGCTTAGCGCTCCGAACAAAGAGTAATCGAGGGCGGTCCTTCTTTTCCCTTCGAGCATCCGAGACTGCGGTGATGAAACCATGGATGCGTGCAATCACACAAGCTTGTTGCTTGCATGCCCCGGTATCCCCTTTTCAAAGATAAAACACATTCCCTCAGGAATTCTTCTCTTCGTTACACCCAGCAAGTGGAGCTATGCCCTCTTGCTTCCTGCGTCGAGCGGATCTCATCTGTTCGTCTTCTACGATACGCCATTGATGTTGCATCTGGTAGTACAGCTCGATCTCGGGGCAGTTGCCATGCTTCGTTAAGCTATTAGCCAACTGAGCCTCTGAATGGACCCATCTAATGACTAAACTTGTAGCAGCTTGCGCCTCTTTGAGCCCGAGCAATTCCAGATCTGTTCGCTTCTCCGCGCCCTTCACTACAAGAACCTCCTGATTCACCTTGTCATAAACATTCCTAGAATCAGTAACCAAACACCCCGGAACCTTTCTCACAGCAGCTTGAGCATCCCGAACATTCTCAATCCCAAACTCCATTTCTGACCACTGAAATCTGGCGTAGTAAAGTGCGTCCTCGCCATTGACTGCTGCCAAAGCCTCTGCCGCACCGGGTGATCTGCACACTCGGTCCACTCGGGACGAGTGCCAAGCCACCGGGGTTACTTTCCCGACAGCTCCTGATAGCATAGCCTGAGGACCCAAACCTATGAAAATCCCCTGAGTACTTCCACCATCAGTCCTGTTGCCTGAAGCCGCGTCAACCCAAGCATACATCATCACAGGTTCATCCATGGGAATGGCATGTATCAGCATGTGGTGTTGCTTCCTTTGTTTCACTTGTCTCAGCAGAAGGTTACAACGTATCACCGTGTCCACTGTGCTTCGCGCAATCTCAGACAACAGCAATCCCACTGAGGCTGACAGGTGTGGCGCGGTTTGTTGCGCCAACCAACTCAGGCTACCTAACAGTGCCCTCATCTGTCCCTTTTCTTTGTCGCTCGTCGGTTGATCCCGCTCCTTCCGACGTGTGGCATTCAGGTTAATCTCTTGAAGACCCTCCACAAACTGCGGCTGACTCAACCTGAAACCTTCCTCAACCCTCTCCACCTTGACCCCGCATTGGACAAAGTTGTCCTTTTCCCAATCACCCCATTTGAAACGCTCTTGGATCTTCTTAAGGATGGCCTGCCACTTGGGGTCCGAGGTACTTCCTGCAAATAAGAAGTCATCTACGTGACCCGAAATAATGCCTCGGAGTTCTCCTTGATCTCTCCATATCCAAGTACAAGCGTCACTCCAGGATCGTTCCAATCCCAGGCTTTCCAAGAACTGAGATACTGATCGATACCACTCCAGAGGCGCGTCCACCAAGCCGTAACAGGCTCGCTTGAGCCTCGTAATACTGCCGCGTGGAACTTTCATCTGGTCACAGATTTCATCGCATGGTACACAGTGTAGAACATCTGGGTACTCTCTCCCTTGCAGGAAAGCTCCCGAAACGTCGCCCTTATAGACAGTCCATTGTCGTCGCGCAGCCTGTTGCAAGAGAAGTTGTCGTGACTGTTTGGTCATAACAGGAGCCGTGGTAGCACGATGTTCATATGACGGGTCTTGATAGCCAAGCAATACGGCTCTAGCCTTTGCCTTCCGTGAGCCGTCTTCCTTCTGCTTCCACGTCAATATCCATCGCATGCCTATCGCCTGCTGGTAGCTGGGTTTCAAATGTTCCGGCAATACCTCGAATGCCTGAGCAGCAATAAAGTTGCGAACCTCCACTGCTTTTGCTTCTCTGAACATGGCTTTCTCTTCTTCGTTCAGATGTTTCTCTCGCACTTCAACCGCTCTATTTTTGAAAGCCCCAACCATGTAGCACTGCAAATTGTTTGTAGCTTGCTTCCACGCTCTATCGGTACTAGGCATCTCAACTTCAACTTCAACACACGCACTCTGATCACACCAGTAGGCCGGTTCTGTGCTGAACCATGCGTCCTCTCGTACTTCTTCCCACCATCGCGTTCCTGTCAGGGTCTCCTGAAAGGATGCTTGTCCTGGCGGATGGGTTCTCGGCCGACTTCGGGAGCTACTCGCGGGTTCCCTACCGGCATCAGGAATCAACTCCTCATCTGAATCCTGAACTGGGCTGGTCACGGCAGCCCTCTTCCCTCGAAACCTAGTCCGAACCGGCTGGGTCTCCTCAGCAGGGTCCTGGGCACGCCACCACTCCGGAACTGACGGCTGGTGTCGCGTGAGGTCCTCGTATTGGTTACCGCCGATTTGCTCAGCAACCTTGGAGTAGGTCCAAGGCGTGCGGTCCTGTTCCGCAAGGCTCTCCACGAGTTCCTCACGTTGTGAGGCTCTACGCAGTTGTTCCACGCAACACTTAATCAGTTGCCTACCACGAACGCACCACACCGACGATCCTGGCTTCAACGTCCCATCAGGTTCTCGCTTGGTTTCCATAGCCAATATCCTAGCCGGTCCCATGAATTGCCCCTTTTTGGAATTGGGGCCCTCCCTGTGCCTAGAGGCATCTTGTTGACGCCAGTAGTAAACAAGTTCTCCTGGTTGATAATCAAACACGGGCCGAGTTCGGGAGTTCTGTGCTCGGTTCAACCTCTGTTGGGCATTCCATTCGGCATGGGCCTTTTCGGCTTGTGCACGTCGTTCAACGGATTGCCTGAACTCAGTGTTGGGGTTCTCAATCAGAAGTTCCGGAGGGAGGGCAGGAGTCGCCACTTCTATCCTACCGGTTTCATCGGGGGTTTGTCCTAACACGTGTTGCGCCGGCGCAAAACCCCGAACCAAATCCCTCTGATTGAACACACGCACTGCCGTTGCCAGAGCTTCCTCAGCACTAATGTCCTCGTCTGACATGTACAACTTGTCCATAACCATCTTCAATCCCTGAACGGCCTGTTCCACAACCGCCACTTTCCAATGAGCCTCCCCTGGAACCAAATCCAAAAACACGTCATGTCTGTTACAGTAGTCACTGACCGCTTGACTCCTGAAGTTGCCTGCGGGGTCCAACCTAAGGGTCCTAGGATTTCCGAATATCTGGGCCCATCCTTCACGGAGAAACTGAACGCACGTTGCACCTGACGGTTGCTGTTTGGGTCCTTTCGAGAGTATCTTCGCTACCCGGAATCTGGAGCCCTCATCGATGATCACCATAAACTGACAGTGTTCCTTACCTTTGGGGTGGTACCAGTGTCCTACATCCGCAACGATAGTGTGGTACTTTGGGGGAAGAGGCTCCAACGATGCCACATGGCGAGGCATCACCTTCTTTCGTTCCTCGCAGATGGAACACTTGAACTCCTCAGCAAGTTTTATCACTTCTGGGCTGGCGTTCCGACGTTTGAGTGCCGACACCAAATGTTGGGTTGAGCAATGTCCAGTGGCGGCATGGAGGAGGTAAAGTTGTCGCTTCAATCGTTCGGTTTCCTGTTTGGGATTGCTACTTCTCCCTCTGTCACCTACCGCATAGACCTCTCCTACACTACCTTGGGGTCGGGGAGGAAGAGGAAAACCACTTCGTCGCAACACCTGGAGTTCATCTTGGTCCAAATGCGACAAACTTCTACTGGAGTACGCCGACAACACGATTCTCTCTCCACTCCACTCTTCTGTCTCATGCCACGCTTTCGGAGGAAACTCTACGACATGATCCCTGGTCTCGTAGCTGCGACCCCAAATGGTCTCTCCATGCGGCGTGACCTTAGAGGTGAGTGGCCCTGAGCTGTCTGGGACAAGTCCCATTTCCTTCGCCTGGACGGTCTCTTGTACCCACAGCCCTCCTCGGCTGTAAGTACCCAGTCCCAGCACCAGGTTTGGTTGTGTAGCTTGATTGTTCACGTCTCTATGCAAAGGCATTCTGTTATCGAAACTAACAACCAACGAAGTCCACTTCCTAGGTTTGCTCACTCGCGTACCTATGTAGTGGTTCAGGTACTGAAGGAGTTTGGGGAACTGCTCAGTATTTCGACTTACCCCATAGCTCGCACCTCGTGCATAGGCCCCGAAAACATGATACTGAACCTTCTCGCCTCCAAACTTCCCAGCCCGGCTGACCCGAGCCTTCCACTCAAGCTGCTTCAACAACTCTTCGCAAGCCCCTTTGCTGAAATCTTTGTCCTTAAGAAGCCTGGTGGCCCGGTCCTCCACGTTGCGGATCGCTTCGGTTGCGTACCATGTTTCTAGGGTTTCGGGTTCAAAGACCTGGGGATCTTCCTGGGGTGCCTCCGGTTTAGGGTTGCCCTGAAACCCTGAAGCCTGCCTATCCGAAGGAGAACCCTGAAGACACCACCCACAAGGAACCCTTTCATCCCCCGTCATCCCTTCGCACTGGCACGTGAGCCCTTCTCCAAAGGAGTCGGGCAGTTGACTTTGGCCCTGACATTCTTGATGAACTGTCACATGGTTAAGTTCCAACACCAAACTCTGCGCAGCCAATTGTGCATACTGTTCCGTGTACCTCGCACTCCCACTGGTATCCTCACCTTCGCATTTCGCATGTTGGTAGGCCTTTACACACTTGCAGGTTCTTTGCATACGCTCGGCAAGCCTAGCATGAGAGGTCACAATGCGCCAACCCTTCTTACTAAGCCGACCATCCTTCCTACCACGTAAGTCAACTTGACAACCATGGGTCACGGCGACATGTGGCTGAAACTTCCGTTGCAGTCTTTGAAGGATGGGCAATCTCCAAGCGTCGGATTTCTCAGACATCTCCCACACACAATGTATGCCTAACTGCATGCAGTACGAGTACACTACACTGGCACCAACGTACACCTTCTGAACTTGCTTGCGCTTCTGCTGTAGCTCCTCTCTTTGCTCGGTCGTGCGACAGTTCGCATGTTGCCATGGAGAAAAGGGTCCACAAGGTGTGGCCATCCAGACCACGCCCGGGCGCTCCGTCCCGATGAGTCCTAAAATGTACTTGATCCCCTCAGAGGAACCAAGGTCAGCCCCGTTCCATGTGGAGAAACGTCGGGCGGCCTCTGAACAACCAGTCTGATCCTGTACAGCCGTGGTTAGTAGGCTATCCGAATCACAACCCAACTCAAACAACAACGGCCTATCATAGCTCACCAAAGCCTGAAACAAGCTCGGAACTATATCCCACGACGCATTCTCTAACTGACTGGCCCTCCCAGAGCTCAATTGAACTCCTTGGGCCTCATAGATCTCAGGGGCCGCCTTTGAGGTAGTTCCGCTCATGGCTTTTCCACCTTCTGGTAGCCATCGGACGTTGCCTCGGACCCCGGTTTGCGGCTCTCCTTGCGACGGGGGCGATCCTCCTTCATCTCGGTCATCTCCTCTTGAAGGTGTTGCACTGCCCCGGCCAACTGCTGGAGCACCTGCATGATCTGGCCCTTCTCGGTCGAAGTCGTTGAGCTCACCGAAGACGCCGAGGACATCATTGAACTCGGCATGGCGCGAGCTCTGTTCGGCTCGCCCTCCACAAAGAGCTCCTCCACACTCTTGTCCTTCGGCAGCGGGGGATTCGCCTCCAACCACGTGGCCAGTCGCCTCAGCCTGAAATCGCACTCGTGGCTTTCCTTTGCCGTCTTGAGGATCCACTCGCGGTACCCCGGCTGGTGATTGTTGATGTCGCGGTACTCCAGGGCGGCAAACTTCCCGAACCCGACAACATCCGCACCGGCTGGTGTGGAGAGGCGATATGCCTGCTTCATTGCCAGCGTCTCCAGTTGCGCCACGGTCTCGGTTCCCTTGACCGGAATCTCCATCTCGGTCTCGCACAGGCTCACCAGGTTGCTCTTCCTGGCGCTGGCTTTGTTGATCTTGTGTACCCACTGCTGCAGTTCGGTTTCCTGCTTCTTGTTGGCCGCCTCGGCCAGCTTGGGGTCCATCTCGATCAAGCGCTGGCGTAGCTCTAGCTTGGTCCACCGCTGTGGTGGCTCCTCGCCCTTCTCCCGAAGAAGAGCCTGCAAGGCGGGTTTCTTCATGCCGTTGAGGGTCATGGTGTCCGGAAGGATTGTTCTTGCTGCTGGAACTTGGGCCGGAAGTGCTGCTGTAGATCGCGTTCTCGGACTGTGTCATGTTGGCTTCCGGTCTGCTCGACTGCTGGGATGTTGTAGAAGAGAAGAATTTCTTATCAATCACATCGCTACTATTCACAGAAACATCTTTGAAAAGGTTCTTACCCCTCTCTGACTGTTCAACAGTCCTACTCTCGCCTGAATCTGCACACTGGTCCTTCCACGGTCTTTCAGGCTCAGACAGCGGAAGGAGTTGCCCCTAGGATAAAAACTCAGTCAGTGCCGGAATGGCGCACTTGGCCACCTCCGACTGCTCGTACATGTCTCCGCTCAGAGGGAGCAACTGATGACCGCTCTGTGAGCGATGTGCCTTGATCACACGACAAGGGTCTATGGCACGAAAGACAATCAAATCGTTTGAAAAATCTATGATGGCTCCTAGAGCCCTCAGCGATGCCACACTCAGAAGAATTGGCCCCGATCCTTGGTCCAGCGCGTGGACCGTCAACTTCCCATCCTTGTCCCCGGCCTTCACGCCGATCTCCACCGTGGAGACGCATCTGTTCTCCGAGGAATTCCCGAATGAGAAGACGGGCTGCCGACTGGTGTCGACGCCCAACAACCGGGTTGGGCCTCCACCTGCGCGATTGCAATCCAAGACACTTTGCACTGCCTGCACACTTCCAAGTGTTTTGGTTGCTCCGCCATCTACGACGCACCAACCACGCCGCATGGCCTCATAGGTGGTGGGCGGGTCCTCGGCAGTCACATTCTGGGCCGAGAGGGCGAACTCCACCGGCTCCTCGCGATCCTCGGTGTAGCAGATGAAGGGGGCGGCTTCCACCTGGTCTTCGGCATGTTGTGCTTGATTGGTGGGCTGTGGGCAGTTCGCTGCCCTGTGTCCAATCTTCCCGCACTTCAAGCACTGCATGTTGGCATCATTGGGGGTCCAAGTTCGGGCTCCTGGTGTAGACGATGTCGAGGACCGGGCTCCACCGGGACGAAAGTTGCCACTGGACGGCTTGAAGTATTGCCTGGACAGCTTGATCTGATGCTGTTTGGCACGCGCTTCCTTCAATGTCCGCTTCGCATGCTGCATGGTGGCCAGGGCCTCTTGGGCTGAGGCCTCTGCCTCAGCCACCAACGCCTGCCCCTCCTCGGTCAAGTCCTCCACTTGGTAGCCCGCCTGGAAGTCCACTTCCGTTTCGTCCTCATCGTCGTAGTCAATCTCCCCGAGGTAGCCCGCCTGAACTCGGTGTCCATCTCGTTGGCGTAGATTGTGTTCATCCCACTGTGCCCGCAACTCACGGGCAATGTTCTGAAGTGCGTAGTTGCCGTGCACCGCGGTGTGAATCATGTTCCTTTCTGTCGAGCTAAGCCCACTGTCAAACAGAAGAAACCATCCTTGGATGAAGTCCGGGAGGATCTCGGCAACGGTGGTCGTGGTGGCCTCTCGTCCACTTCCGGTGGTGGAACTGGCACCCCATTGGTGGCTGGGCTGCCTGGAGCGCTCGGAGCCCCAGCCATAGCCTGACCATGACCATCCGCCACCCCAGCCGTGCCAGCTCCATGATGACCACTCATCTCTGGCTTCCGACTGTTCGTCTTCATTTGCTCTCGGTTCGTCCTCCTCGTCATTCTCCGCCACGGGTGCCGCCGATCTGCTCGCAGATTGGCTGGTGCCTGAGTCCACACTGACCCGTCGGCTCCATGTGTCGCCTGGGGCTCCCCAGGCGGCGCCACCAGACTGGCTCACCTTGACATGCTGGGGCATCACTCGTCGGAGGGCTTGTTGAGCCCTCAGGTACACCTCGCACTTCCTGGTGATGTAGTCTGACATAGTCTCATGTGCCTTCCTCCTTGTCTGTCTGAAGTACTTCGTCAAGTAGTCGGCCAACTCCGAAACCTGTGGCGGTCCCAGGCTCGCACGCAGAGTGTTCAGCAGCTCGGTCACCCCCCCGGCATAGCTGACCCAATCTGGGCGTTTTCCCAGAACCAACCTCTTCGCTGGCCCCTGGAGCTCCCCGATGAGTCGGGGACCAACCATGTACCGTTTATGGTACGGTACACTCTGCTCGTACAACAGACACTGCTCCTCATACTCGGTGAACGAAGATGCTTCGCCCGACCATTGAGGCACTCCATCCTTGCTCCTTGTCACTGCTGCTCCGGTCGATGACATGACGGCCTAACCACGGCGCTGGCGGTGGTAGTCGAATCTAACGTCCCTGGATCTCCAGACTCTGTCTGGGCGTCGCCTTCTTCTGAAGAAGGCTCCGCTACCGTGTCAGTCACCTGACCCGGCGCGCCTGCAGCACCAATGTTCTCAAGGTAGACGAATGCCGGGAGTGCCAACGACTAACTCAATCGATAATGGGAGGGCTTAGCGCTCCGAACAAAGAGTAATCGAGGGCGGTCCTTCTTTTCCCTTCGAGCATCCGAGACTGCGGTGATGAAACCATGGATGCGTGCAATCACACAAGCTTGTTGCTTGCAAGGGTTTAGGGTGGAGAGTGAGCCGGCCGCAGTGTGAGTCAGATCCTTGACGCTCTGGATAAGAAGATTGGGGAAATCCGTGAGCGCCAGCCAGACCAGCCTCCGTACGGGCCAGAAAAGACCAAGGTTGTGTAGTCGCACTAGGATGCGTGAAGATTCCGCAGATCACGCCGGCTACATGCAGGCCATTCCTGGCTTGCTATAGTACGCTTTATGTTCCCTATGTCACCTCAAGCCCCAAAGGGCGTGTGATCTGACTGTTAAAGTGATTGAGATTCTTTAACTCGTTAGATGTGAGGAGGTTAAGGATGCTGATTGGCGAGTGATGTTGTTTCGGCTTAGTCCTGTGCTTAGCCAGTCCGAGCCTATACCCTAAACCTCTCAGACCTCGAACGCATTGTCCGAGTGTGAGCGCCGAACCCTTAAATCCGAAGGTGCTGAGCTGAGAGCCCAGGGCACTTCTTTGGACTTAGCTAGCCAATGAATGGGATAACTTTACTTTTTGGCATGAGTTACATATTTGGTGTATGCCAGAAGTTTGAACTTCGTTTGGCCCGGTTGTGGGAGAACAGAGAGGAGGTACCAGAGCTTCTTGAAGGGGGCTCCTTGCAGCAATCGAGTTTTGGGTCGGAGTTCAGGTCTTGATCCTCTACCTTCTAATCCCCCCCAAACCTGCTTGTGTAAAGTTTATGTTTTCTTTTTTTGGTAAGGTTTTCTTTAAGAAATCACAGTATGGAACTCTGGAGGTGGGTTAAGGCAAGCCCTGAACCGTCTAGGATCTTGCGTCGTCTGTTCTAGAGACGGTTCACGGTCGTGGGAAAGTTGTAACTGTAGCTGCTTTAGTTACAGTTACTGTTGTTGCATGCTAGTGTTGTAGCTGTTGCTGTTGCCGTTGACGTTGCCGTTGTTGTCGGGATCATGTCTGTGATTTATCTTTATGATATTATGTGTGCCGTTTGTGGTTGTTGTTGGCGTTGGTGTTGCTGGTTAGACTCCACATGTCCGGCCAGGTAGACGAGAAGCTCGCGGACATCATCAGCAAGATCAGAACACGTCTTGGAGTTTCGAGAAGGTGCTTTTTGTCGAAGCCGTGGTGAGGCTGTTCAGGGGTGCGGTGTTTAAACTTGAAATGGACGTACCAGGAGAGACACTTTTATAAACAGCATTGCTTTGTTTCCAGCTGCTTGACATTTCAACGAGAATATGTTGCTAACTTGCTGCAGGTTTTATGGACTGTCCAGATTGGGGTTATACGCACCTAGGTAATTAGCAACGATGCCCCTTCATGGCCGCCACATGACTTTACAATTGTGATTCTCATTATCGTGTTCATCTTTTCTGTCATCGTCATGGCTTGTATCATCATTTCTGTTGTAGTTTTGTTGATACACATATCAATTTGCAACAGTAACATCACCATCGTCAGCATCGTAGCCACAATCATAATCACAAGCAGGATGACAGATGGGGAATTGTCCCAGCAATACCGGGAATAGTTGCAAACGTAAGAAACATTCGTTTGCAATGGAAAGTAGGAAAGCTGAACGCGTAACAACAATAGTGATAGCCGTAGCACTGCATATTTTAGTGCATTTATATATATATATATATATATATATATATATATAAATATATATATATATATATATATATATATATATATATATATATATATATTATATATATATATATGTAATATTTATATTATATATATATATATATATGTGTGTGTGTGTGTGACGTGCGTGCACATGAGTAAACCATATACATCTCTACTACATGGCATACATACATACCTACATATATACATATATATATATATATATATACATATGTATATATATATATATATATATATATATATATATATATATATATATATATATTTATGTGCGCATGCACACACGTATTCACAGATATACAAAAACGTATACATATCTATGTATATATATATATATATATATATGCATGTGTATATATATATATATATATATATATATATGCAGATGTAGGTGTTTGCATCTATGTATATATATAGATATATATATATAGCCACCTACAAACATACAAGTCAGCAAATACGAACCTGTGGGTAAGTAGGTCGGACTCTAGTGGAGAAGTACGCTTGGGGCGTTTGAGTTTAGAGTTTTGGTTTGGGCTTATATGATCAATGGTTGTGGAAAATAGAAATGAGTCGGTTTGTAAACTGCAAACCGACTTCCATTACATGCTCTTACATGTAAATTATACCCCTGACGAATCAGGGTACTTGGAACCATAGTTATAACCCTTGTTTTTGCACAAGTCCCCTGATCCAAAAAGTCTTGAGATCCTTTTTCAGCTATATACATCAAACTCTTGCAGACCTGTGCAGCTACGTTGAGAAGCTTCCTTACTAACTCACCAGGTCCTCCAAGCACACCGCCCCGGTACTGCATTGCA
Organism: Symbiodinium sp. CCMP2592; assembly: GCA_905221615.1. Taxonomy (NCBI): domain Eukaryota; class Dinophyceae; order Suessiales; family Symbiodiniaceae; genus Symbiodinium; species Symbiodinium sp. CCMP2592. Next base: position 602,026 of record CAJNDT010001101.1, on the reverse strand, counting down.
CACGCACATAGATGGAGAAATGCAAGCACAATCTCGTCAGGCAGAGCTCCCTGCTGAGCAGCTTTGACGTCACGCCGGTGCTTACCAAGCATTCGTAGTCGGCCTCATGACTTTGTTATCTAACGACTGGTAGATTCGTCCTAGATCTTAGTTGAACTGCACGACTTCCTGTCGCATCCCGTTCTGCGTAAGCGAGGGCAGCACAGATTCTTAAGGTTTAGGGACCCCAAAACCACAGAAGCATAAGCATTTTGTAGGGATATCCCTACCTTATTGGGCTTTGTTATAAGGCGGTTATATGGGATATCCCTATCCTAGTTTTTGCTTATGTGGCTTTTTTGGGGCCCTATCCTGATGTTCTGAAAAGTATGTACCCTCGGTTCAACAGTGTTGGGTGTGGTTTGGGCTGATGTAATTTGGGATGCAGATTGTACTGTCGTGATTTGATGTCAACAGCCAATATCGGACTCATGGTATCCGACTGCGGAGTACGAGAGGGCTGGTTTCAGTTTGGGGTATCATGGTCCCTCAGCCCTGAACCCTAAACCGTCTAGAAACCCTAAACCCGGCATGGCCCGACATTTGCAAGCAGCACACGGTCTGCATCGTTCCCCCAACTTCCCAAGATGCCCCTGTCTCACCTGTCTGCAGAGCCGTATGGACAGACCGAGAAGCCTTCGACCGAAGCTTGGGGTTTGTTTCTTGGGTTCTTGGGAGGATTCGTGTTCATCCCTGCTACCGTCAGTGTAACAACAAAGAACTCTTTCGACTTTTTTGGGTTCAGGGGTGTGTTTTTAGGTCTGGCGTGCTTATGGTTGATGACTTAGCGGCTTTATGGTCTATGCTTCAGGGCTCTCGGTGGTGCACATGGCCTTCGGCAGTTGCGGGTCTGTAGGGTTGCCAAAGAGGTTCAGCCCTAAGCTTATCACAACAAGCGAGACGCTTCGGACAAGTCCGTGCCCTGTGGCAGACATTACAACACCAAGCGTCCGGCTCCAGAGGTGTAGCTGGGTGTTGATGGTCAGCGCAAAAACACTGGATATTTCGCTCGGAAACCCCCATGACACAAGTCAAGCGAACGATGTTTTCTCACCCGACCGAAACGCAGGGCTAAACCGATGAACTCAGCAGCAACCCGGACAGCAGATGTAATGTAAGGTTTACTAGCAGCTAGCATGGTTTCATCCGCATCTAACGACCTCGATTGTTTCTCGCAGCAAGTTGACCATCCACTTGGGCCGGTTTTCACCCACCTCGCTGAAAGTCGAAAACGAGGTTTGGCTTGGTACCTCTGACGCACCACAGGGTTGGTTTGGGGCTTTTCATGCATAGGCGGCGGATTGTTCACTAAGCGCAAGTTTTCATCAACACTTACAATATTGATTCCGCTCTGCCGGATGGGCTTGATGTTGCTAGCCACACAATTCATAGCATGAGCAGGGGCACAGTCTTCTGATTGATGTGTCACTGCCCGAAGTTGTGGATCACCATACCTATAGGCAACAAGATCATCAGACCATGGCCGCTTTGTACCCCACATTGAATCTCCGGGCCTCAGACCAGCTCGAAAAGATATTCAACTAGCTGGATGGATGGGTGGATGGATAGTTTTATAATACTTACACAAAAACAGACTCTGTCTCTACATGCATATGCATGATAGATACAACTCATATAAACAACTTGTTATGGATGAGAGGGTCGCCACCACAGCTTGCTTCGCTCCGCCAAGTATAGAATTTTCCTGCCTCTTGTCCCTGTGCCGGTGTTGCCGCGCATCTGTTCCGAAGCGACAGTTGGTGCTTCCACGAAAGCTTGGCTTGGACGGCCTTGCCACCAACTCTAGGGCTGTAAGACCCATAAGTAAGCCTATAAAGGAACCATCACGCGGACCCAACTATGGAACCAGCTTTGAAGCCCCTGAGACCCTTGAGAAGAAAGCCCCGTACCACCCTGAGACAACCCCACTAACGCACCGCATGCACACCCTAACAATCCCTTCGTTGTTGTCGTCGTTGTTGCAGGAAGCAGAAATGACCTTGTTAGTTGTATCGATTTACGCGTCAGTGCCGAAATTGCATCGTTGCTTGGACTCTCCTTGATAGCGAGCATCCGGAATGCCAAATGCCGAGCTCTAAAGTTCCGAAAAGCCTCTGATCGAAAACACAAGATGTGAGAACAGAGTTAGGGTGTAAGCCACAAGCCATATAGGCCCGAATCCTAAAGCCCTGAATCGTAAACTGGGCAGATAAGCTCTACATCCTAGTTGACTGACTTCAGGTCGAAAGTCAGCAGAATCAGTAGAAATCCCGCTTTTCGTTCATTGAGCCCTCTGACGTCGCTTCGCCGACGGGATGCACATCTCTTTTTTCCGCGGACCAATTTTCGCCGCTTAGACCCCCACACCCTGACTTTGCAAACCTCTCCATCCCTAGCCCAGAATCCTGAACCCTGAACCTTGCTTGGAGGATCAGGGGAGTTGGTAAGTAGGGTTATGGTTATAAGCAAGACATATAACCCTATTTACTAAGTCCCATGACCCTCTAAGTGATGGACCCTAAGCTCCCCATCCACTCCTGACCCATGGCCTTGTGTAAGCTCCGGTAGTTGCGCAGAGAGGAGCTCAGACCAAAGCAAGACCCCAAGCCTCTGAGAATGCTGAACCCTCAACTGCAACCGTTTGAATCCCGAGCTTGCTTTGTCCGACTTCGGCCATGACCCCCACATCGACCGACGGAGACCTGGCACGGTGCTGAGGTCCTAAGTCCTAGGGTTTACTTTAAACCCCACAAGGTAAAACGACGGCCCATAAACTTAGGCAGGGCTTTAAAAAAGAGGGTCTGCGGTTCGGGGTGGGTTCTTGCTTTATACGCATGAGCACAACGCAGCGTCGAGATTTGGGGTTTGAGGCTGCAGGGCGTCCCTCGATCCTCCGCATTACGTGCTTTCAGGGCTATGATGCTTTGGCTCAGGGTGCTCTAGCTTGCATAGTATAGTAACTACAAGCCTCAGGCATCCAAACCTTTTCTCCCATCTTGCCGCTGTAGTACCCCGCAAGCTCAATCCCAAAAGCCTGTGCTCCAACACGCAAATCCTGTGTCCTGCAAGTCGTATCCACACACTTCGGCCCCAAAGTCCAAACATCAATAAACCCTAAATCCCTAAACCCAGCACTCAGCCCCTGCAGCTCCGATGTCGAGGCACTATACACCTCAAAACTTGCAGGCCCATGCTGCCCAAACCATTATTAAACCTGAACTCCTAAACCCCGAAACTCGTAAACCAACGTGACTTAGGGCCGCAAGCTCCTCGGACTGGGACAACAGAAGCCGCGCTAGGTGCTACACCCTCAACCCTACCCTAGAGTTCGGGGTTTAGTGGGCTTCAGTTACCTAAGTTACCTATGTAAGTAGTCGGCCAACCATATACTGTGTGCACCAGTAACCCCTTGTTTAAGTTCCTGGAGCTCCACAGCTAAGCAAAAGTCGCGGAAAACACATAACATGAAACTTGATCCTCACCTCCCTCACATGCTAAGCACCCCAAGAAGATATTTCTTCAAATGCTGCAGCTCCCTGAACCCTCCTGTGCTCCTCCTGGAGTGCTTCAGGTTGCGGGTGGGATCTTTGATGCCATCGCAGCAAAGTCTGAGGCGAGCTCGTGCGGGGTGGAGCTGATTTGAGAACTTCAGGGTCCAGGGCCTAGGGTTGACTTTGATGGCTGAGGGCTAGTAAGGGCTTAGGAAAGTTTAGAGGTTAAGCAACTAGGGGGTTCAGGGTTAAGGTTGTGGGATTTGGTGGAGTTAGTGTACGCTGCCGGCATTTGGATGAACCGTGCTGAGATTGGGGCTTGAGGAGAAAGGGCGAGAGAGAGAGAGACAGAGACACAGAGACACAGAGAGACAGAGACAGAGACAGAGGGAGAGAGGGAGATCGGAGAGGGATTCTCTATTTCCGGGCCACACAGTCTACCTATTCCAATTTCAGTACGGTCTGATGCCTTAGGTCGGTAGGAACTGAGTTTTCGCATATCGACATATGGAAGACTTATGGTAGCTGTAGATAGTCCCATCGGTGTAGGGTTAAGGATTTAGGGTTGCAGTTTCGGTTTAGGATTTAGGGTTGAAGTTGCAGTCTCTCCTGGCCAATGAACTCAACGGGCGTAGTCCGAAATTTATGGTGACATCCCTGTCTTTCGAAATCCTCTGTTGCGAGCAACGACATCACGGCGACTCACACGATAAACACTGTCTAGCTCAGTACATAAACATAATGTATGCCTCGACCTGTTGCCCAAATCGGTTGCTCAATCCTTTCAGCCGCCGTCTTGGGCTCAAGCTCGGATGCTGTTCTACAGCCGACTCTTCATGCAGCAGTATTCGAGTTTAAACCGGAGTCTAATCTCGCCGTGGTACTGCTTCGGGTTGCCTTGAGGTGCACCGCATTTAAGGTTCCAGCCTTCAGGTCGTAGCAGCTCAGGTGCGCAGGGAAGGATAGCTTCTGGTAGCCGTGGTTCCCAGATTTCGAGAGAGGGCCGTCGCTCACGTGGTGAAACACTCTTTTCGTATGGGTATCTCCACTGAACTTGGAGGCAAATCAGTGCAAATGGCAAGAACCGCTAGACAGTTCTACAACTTCTGCTTCGTAGAATAGAAGACAGCAGGAGCACAGCGAAGGGATCTTTGCTCGCAGGACTCCGGACTCATACGCGTTCTTGCTTTAGCGACTGCTCCGATGTGGTCACATCTCGGGAAGTTTGGAATCTTCGCTGGCGGCTGCGTACCTAAGCAGCAGATCTTGACATCGTTGGAAGCCTGTGTGCGAATTACCTGCAGCGATTGCTTTCAGCTTCTTTTGGATGTATACCTGGCTGTCTTCTTCTCATGGCCGCATATATGCAATTTCGAAGGTTTCCATCGAAGTCAAGCATCGAGGTTCGGGAATTGTTAAAAGGCGAAGGGGCTCTTGAGGCATAGGTTGTGGAATCCACGGCCATGATTATTGTAGTTTGTGGCTGCGGCATGTACATAGGCGGCCGTGTCACTTGTAATCTTTGTACCATTTTTTTCACAGTTTCTGTTGCATTGCTCTATTGTGTTTACTTGTCCTAGTTAGTTGTTGTTGTTCAATTTTGCCTGGCAGGATTCTGGCGCAGAGTGGTATTGAATATGATGGCAACCCCAGCGGTCCTAACGCTCCCACCATTCGTCCCATATGGGAGTTTCCGAAAATAGGGGACCCCAACCTAGTACCCTATATAGTAGGATCCTTACTATAGAGACCCCAAAATAAGGTACCCCTAATTTTCGGAAACTCCTCTATGTCTCGGTGAGCCCACCATCCCTGCCTCGCCGCCTGGGGCTTCGTGAAAGCCCGAGATACAGGCTCTAAGCCCTAGAGTAGATCCACAAAAGCCAGACTATAGGGGCCTTAATAAGTACCCGGGGTTCCTTAGCATAATTATAGGATAATGAGCCCCAATACCCTGTTCTAATTATAAAGGCCCCTATATTAGGTTATAGGAGTCGAAACGACTGCCCTCACAAAGGTCACAGGGGCTGCTGCTGCCACGGCTGCGCGGGCCTACGAGCGGCGTCAGGTGGGACCGGTGCTTGTCATGTGCTGATGTCGTTGGGTGAGCTCAACACCCTCCAACACTTGATACTGATCGGCTTCGGTATTGCTTGGTCTGTAGCAGGGGTTTAAAAATCAGGGAATTTCTTTTACTTGGCTGTTTGTGAGTGGAATCTCGGCCTGTAGTACTCTGAAAGCATATCCCGAAGCCCCCCTTGACAGTATTGGTTAAGTAAGGTGCAGCAGGCCTATATCTTCGGGTGCCGGCTACCTCCAATTCTTCGGTCGCGAAGACCTTGTTGGGGTTTGGAGGTTAAGGCCTCAGGGCATCGGCTTTTTTGTTGCATTTCAGTTCTTCGGGCTTTAGACAAAGCGAAGCGAAGATAGAATGTCCCCGGGAGTCCTTTCCCCTCTACTTGCCCGAAGCTCACGAAAATACTGGAAATCAGCAGCAACTGCTACCTGAAATCGCTATTCGCTTCGTTTGCTGCGATTTCCCTCGTGATATATATATATATATATATATATATTATGCGGTGTTCACTGTTGTCTTTTCGTATGTTCTGCGTGTCACATAGATGATGCCAAGCCTTCTGCTATACATAGTGATTGCTATATGCTTACGCCAAGGTTCCCACATCCCAACAACATTTGCTACCTCTGCAGCCTTTGTCAGGCAGTGCTGTCGGGCGAGTACTACGAATGCTCAGGCCGTGGAGTAAAGCCAGCTGAAACTGAAACCACGCGCATTCGCAAGTGCCGTTTCCTTCCCTCGGAAATCCTGCTTCGAACCCCGCACCGTCGACACAATTTGCGGGTGCCTTTGACGGAGGTGCTTTCTACCAGGTTCTGGGTCATGCTTGGGACGCTTGTCTGAAGCAGAGATGACTGGATGAGCAGCGTTGCTTGCTGTGGTGTCAAGTGTTTCTGCAGTTATACAATCTCTAGCACCATGCTATACTTCCTCCGTTCTTGAAGTGCGAAGCCCCACTCCCACCCTTTTTTCTCAGGATCACTTCCGACGAGATTTCTGACACTGGACAGCAGAGAGCTCTCCGTGAAAGGTTGTGGGTTCAGAACCCTAAACCCCTAAACCCAAAACCCAAAACCCTAAACCCTGTGTCATGGTGAGACCCTACACCTGCCAATAAGCGACTTTCTGCCAAGCAGGGATTGAAGCTGTTGTATGTGCTTTCAACTAGTTGAGGAGTGCTTGGTTGGGTTCGCCGTGTCGTTGTTTTTGCATGCGAAAGCTCATGGGAGGCATGTTATTGAATACCAGTTTGCTGATGAACAGTATTCCTAAACGCGCGAACCGGGGCCTTTCCTTCCATTAGCTAGTGTTCGTCCGGCAGCGCCCAGCTGCTCAACTGCTTATGAGGAACAGTATGCATGTACCGCAAGTCCGCAAGTCATCTCTCTCCCAACGTGACGCCCTCCATCCCCTGCTGACCCGGCACCAGTTTGTCGGCTACGCACCTGGGTGAACGGCTGCACTCGGAGTTCGTCGTTGGGTTCCAGATGTTGAGGTTCTGAAGCGGGAGAATGTTGCAGAAATCAGGTGGGTGGTTGTCAAGATTAGGGTCCCTTTTTGGCTCCTCATTATAATACGGCACCAGTACGGCACCTAATATTTAGGGTGCCCAAAAAGGGACCCTAATTTTGACAACCGCCCAGGTGTCGTCTACCGTCCGCTCTACCACTGCGAGGCCTGACTCCTGACTCGACCCGGGATCGAAACCAAGGTCTTCTTGGTGTTTCCGGTCCTTGAGGCTCCATATATAGTACCATTATGGAATTAGGTCCCCAGAGCCATAATATGGATGGTCTTTTGTTTCCTAATTCCATAATGGTACTATACGGAGACTCTGGGTGTGTAGCCCCGGCCCGTAAACTTGCAGGGCTTCGACTACGGGGCCTTGGATGGGATTTTATCAAGGGGGCGAATAGAACCCTTCTGTCTAAGCCATTTACAGGTGGGTAGTTATATGGTGGGTAGTTTCCCATAAGCACCACTCCTATAAGGTAAAGGGGGTCTTATGGGAGTACTATGGAAGAAGAACTACCCACCTGTAAGGGGCTTCTATTCTAAGTCCATCCCAAATTGTGGTGTGGGACCCTATGTTACAACAGTGTACTTGACAGGAACCCCCTCAAGGGATCTTCTTCGTCCTCCCCAAAACTTTGGGCTGGGACCACGAGAGCCGACGGCCACGGCCACTCCACACTGACCTCTACTGTAGTATTTGCAGTCTTGCCGGCTTCAGAAACCCCTATCAGAAGGTCTCTACACCATCAATCTGCCATTACTCTTTGTGCTATAGCCTTCGACACTAGTTCTGTGTATCATCAGCAGTCCGATAGCTTCACAAAGCAAACTTCGCCTAAGTTAAGCCCTAAAGTTGCACACGTCTAAACATAAAGGCCGAAGCCCTACTTCCTATGACTCAAGCCCGAACTCTGAAACCCTGAACAGGCAAAGGAGGGCAGCTTCGAAGCTCATGTTTTGGCAACGTCGCACTTCGAGCGACGCTTGCCCTAAAATGTGGTGGGTTGGGGTTTGGGGATGAGGAAGTTGTTGAGTTTGGGCGTGCGGCGTAGGGCGTGGGCCTTGGGTGCAGGGTGAGTTGCTGAGACCCGCAAGCCCTGTTCTTTAAACCTATACCAGTTCAGGAGCAACCCAAAACCCTCAACCTGTTCCAGGTCCAGGTTCAGGGTTTACAAGCTGACGACTCATGGGTTGATAACCCAAAAGGTCCTAAGTTCCTGCATAGTAGGACGGAGGGGGAAGGGTTCTATGCAAGAACTGCTAGTATGGTTGGGGGGGTAACCTAAGTACTTAGAACCCTTCGGTAACGGAGGCAAAAAAAAGGGAAGATACCGCACGCACCCAGCTGAAAACCTCGAAGCCTAGGCCCTCAACTCCACCTGTGGATGCGATTACGAGGCTTATACTTATACCCTACATGGCTGTTCAGTGGTACACTTTGTTACTTTCAGGTTTCTGGGTTCCTAATATAAAATAAGAAGCCTGAAAAATTATATGCTTTTTCCCAGTGGGTGACTGAACAGCCTAGCCTATGACCCAAAGGTCATATCCCACGATTTGTGTATGGTTAGGGGCTACAGGTACCCCGAGCGCCTTTGCCTAGTGAAGCTGAACTCTGCAGTGGTCCCAGGGGAGTTGGCTACCTGTAACGTGATGTGTCGACGTGCCCGTAAGGCCCGTAGTTTTTTAGAACATCGAGTGCGAGTTCGTCACGCCTCTGACCCAGGCTTTGACGAGAAGTTCCGGCGAGTAGACTTTGATACGATGAGCATGGATGCAAGGAGACACTTAACGGCAATATTCCGATGCGCTGGATTGCGAACCCTCTATGTTGAAAAGATTGAGAAGCTGTGTTTCTTGTTTGTGATCTGACCCTGCAAAACAGTAGGCTATTTTGCTACATAATCATAGGGCTGAACCCTTACATACAACAGTACCTCTATCTCTCTGTCTCTGTATCTCTGTCGGTCGGTCTGTCTGTATGTATGCATGGATGTATGGATGCATGTATGTATGCAGCACGTACGTATGTATGTATAAGCATAAGCATACATGTACTGTTTTATATTTATAAAGATGTACATGCAACTGGGATTGTGTAGTTATACAGTGTGAGCAGATCCACATTACCGCAGAAACGCCACTCAGCCATGCAAATCCTGACCCGCCCGCAACCTTAACCCCTAACCTCCAACCCTAAACCCTTAACCCTCGCTCTCATCAAACTCTACATAATAGGTTCCATAGTAGTTCCTTTTTGGGATTACCTTCTAGGACTCTAACTATGAGCCCCGAAAAGGAACTAGTATGGAGCTGTTAGGTAAACCCTTTCTTTGAGATCGGCTTGTGCACGAAAGGCTTGGCCCTTCCAGGGCCCTTCTGGCACGACAAGGCCTGGGCGACGGCGGCCGGCAAAACTGAAACTAGGACGTGTATCTTTTGCGGCTGAATGTTTAGAGTGTAGGGTTTGGTTGGGGTTGGTTGTGGGGCTTAGTGACTTGGTTGGGTTTTAGGTTCTGCAGACGTTTTGAGTTTGGTGTTTTTGGGCTGCTGCGATGGTACGTAGTTAGTGGATTAGATGTAGATACGACCTGAATAACCATAGCCACTTAAACCCTAAACCCCTAAACCCCTAAACCCTCGATCCTAGACTTGTAGCTTACCCATAGCTTCGCTTACGACCCTTTGTCCGCCAAGTATGGGCGAGGCTTTCTTCTGCATGCTCGCGCAAGGAGCTGAAGCAGAACAAGCATAAGCGGAAGGTCCCAGGGGAGACTCCGGTCGAGTCGTACCTTGGGGTCTATGGGTTTAGGGTTTAGGGTTTAGGGTTCAGGGTTTAGGGTTCAGGGTTTAGGGTTTAGGGTATACAGTATATGGGTGGTTGTCGAAATTATGGCCCCTTTTGGGTCCCTATTATAATACGGAACCTATTATTTAGGGTACCCCGAAAGGACCATAGTTTGGACAACTACCCATACCGGGGTTTAGGGTTTCGGTGCCTGCGGTCCCAGACCCCCGGGAGGATCCAAAAAGTTTATCCCTTAATGGGGGTTCCTATAAAGTACCCTTAGTAGTATAGGGTCCCCCTTCAGGGGATCTACTTTCTAGATCCTCCCGGGGGCCCTAAACCCTAAACCCCTAAACCCCTAAACCTTTAAACCCGAAACCCTAAACCCTAAACCGAAACCCTAATCTGGGGTTAGACCCCCAAAATTCCAAATGTGCCGACCAGTTCTGGGGCCTCCGTCCCCACGTGGTGCCTGCGGAGGGGGGCACCGCCGCCGTGACGCTCCAGTCGGGGCCTGGGCACTCGTTTGAGTGCCATTTTTTTCATCAGAACAATAGATATATTAATAATAATCATAATAATAATAGTAGTACTTATATTAATTTTAATAGTAATGTTAGTCATGATTCTAGCTTCGAGATTTTAGGGTGAAGAGGTGGGCTGAGAGACTGGTGGAGGGAAGAGCCTGTCATAGACTGCGTGTTACTTTCCGAGCATCTCCGAAATAGGTGGAAGGAGAAGCGGGGATCTTGTCAACAATTTCTGCTCTCAATCGTCGAAGAAGGGTAGGACAACATAACTTGTCTTTTCTTCTGTATAAAGCATGGTGGGCAGAAGATTTTCCATGAATAGATTTGCGTTGTCGCTGAACGAGTCGCAGCGTCGAACAGCCAGAGAGAAGAGCTTGTGGCAGGTCTGGGCCTTTGTTCTTCACTGCGCAACCTTTGCTCCAGTTGGGCTCCTTTACAGTAGAAGCCAGAAAGTTGGAATATGATTATCGTAACCCCTTTAAGGTAAATTATAGGGGATCCTACCATGAAACCATATTTCAACTTTCTGGAGTTCCCTGTAAGTAGTTGAGAATTCCCAGACTTTTGTTTGTTGCTCCTGACCCCCTTAGCCCCGAACAAGTAAAACCTCAACCCCTAAACCCGACTCCCTGAACCCTAAAACCCCAATCGCTGCCTCCCGGCAAACCCTAGACCCTAAACCAAAAAACACGAGCTCCTTCCCCTACACCCCAAACACGAAAAAGCCCGAAAAGCCACCTGCCCTGAAACAAGCAACAAAAACACATAGTAGCTGAGTAGGTAAACTGCAACCTTTTGGGGCTTCTATAATCCTACTTTAACTCAAAAGGTTAACCTTTCTTGGGCCATAACAATAAACCCTAAATCGAGAAGTGCTGGTCTTCCCTTGTAGCTTTGGATTCTAGGAGGGGAATGCATGCGTTGATGTGCTTGTCTTTCAGATGCTGCTTCGTCATTGCCACTAGAGTCGTTTCACTCCACAGACCTCGAACCACATGCCTCGCCTAGATTGTCCGAATGTGAGCGCCGAAACCCTAAACTTTAAACCCTACTACTCCCTTGCAATACACACAAGATTGGGAACCCTTATAGGATCCCTTTAAAGCCTATTCTAGATCCTTTTAAGGATCCCTTTAAAGGAACCCTAGGCCCTAAACCCTAGCAAAACACAGAAGACTGGGAGCCCAAAGGTCACGCTTTCTGCCGGAGGTGAAATCCGTCCAGACCGGCACGACAAGCCCCTGAGACATGAAACCAGCTTAGGCTTTACTGTGATTAGAGTGCAAGGACTATGTGGATTAGAGTTTAGTGTAGGGTTTAGGGTTACCGAGTTTGGGGATTAGGGTTTAAGGGTTCAGAGCTTAAGAGCATCTTCCTCAAGTTTGCCGCGTGTTTAGGACCATTGGGGTTTGGGAGGCGGCAGTGTAGACTACAGTGTGACTACAGAGATCTTTTGGCTTGAGGACATCTGCATGTGACAGCTGGATCCCCTTTCCAAACAAGGGCCGTTGAAAGGCCTGCTTCGTTTGTCTGCAGGCGGCTATGGAAGCCGCAGCCACGAGGACCCGAATTCACTGGTGGTTTGGTTCTAGAGAACGTTACACCCGGGCCGTGCGGGTCTTGGGTAGCGTTTGTAGAGCCGCCATCAAACAACCACGAAACAGTACATGTATATATGCACATGTCAACATACAAACTAGCTGTAACTGACTGTTCGTTCAAGTTATACATGCATACATGCGGACGGACACAGGTTTATTCAATTCACCATTTCTCGATTTTCTCACATTGGTACTTGTATCTGCACGTGCATACATACAGCATACATACATACATACATACATGCTGGCAGACATATTATATTCACATAAACATAGACAAAGACATAGACACGGGCATATGCGTATGTATCTACTTACATATTTACATTCATGCATCGATGGATGCATACGTACGTCCATCCCCAGGCAGCAAAAAGTCCTCGAGCGGAGATATGGTCCAATAGCTGTTGGTTGGTGTCTCGCGGCCCCCAAGTACAAGGTGTCAGGGTGTCGGAGTTGTGTTCCGATCTGAAGCCACCGTTGTGTTAGATAACAAAGAGGAGTCAGGACATGTATGACGGAAGGTGCCGGGCGTTTGAATTGTCCCCCAGAGGCCCAAAAAAGCAAGCCCCCACGTACCCCGACACCTTATACTAAGTTCCATGCCCCTTATGTTGTGTGTTTTTTTCTCAGGTTTGGTGTTGAGGTTCATCGAAGAAGCACGCTTGCAGGAACGGCCCACCCGACGCCAGCTGTCTTCCTACTGAGCCGCACCGTAGAAGAGAGTTGTGCCTCATCCTGCGGAAGTCAGAAAAACTACCGAAACTCCTGCCAAGCTTGTTCCATGATCCCAAGGTCACAGGTCCCAAAGCCGAAACTAAAGGCAAACCTCAACCTAGACCCTACCTGCTTCAAGCATCAGCTGAGCTGCACAACAAGCCATGTCAAAGTCATTGCGCGGAGGCTCTCTTCGGCTTGAAGTTGGGTGAGTTCAATTCGGCGGTTGCCTTTACAATGTTTTGGGTTCAGGGTGTTTAGTACATAGGTTATAGGTATTTCGGGCTGACTTGACTACCAAGCCATGAGGGAGCAACACAGGGGTATAGACAGACACCCATTATATCCTAGTACCCTTTTATAAATCCCTTATAGATCCCTTTTAAAGGAACCCCTTTTACAGGGAGGCAAAACCTTGTATGTGGAAAAACAGGGGCCCCACAGCGTCCCTTTCTGTTTAAAGGATCCCTATTCTACAGCGGTTTCTGCTCAGGGTTCCATAGTCCGCGCTAGCACCCGGACAGAAGAAACTGCAAGACACCACGCAAGATCGCCATGTTGCTACCCTTCTGGGTTTTTGCCAAAGGGTTTAATCTAAGTTACCGGGTTTAGGGTTTAGTTCAAGTTACCGGGTTCAGGGTTTAGTTTAAGTTACCGGGTTGAGGGTTTAGTTTAAGTTAACGGGTTTAGGGTTTAGGGTGCAGGGTCTGTGGAAAATACTAAGGTTTCCTTATTGCCTTATTATGGTAACTTCACCTGCATCCTTTAACAAGCACCCAGCCCTAAGCTCTATGACCCTAAAGACCTCTCTCGCTGAGACCATCGATCCTCAGGTAGACCGGGGAGTTTCCGAAGATGAAAGAGATCCTTAACTTAAAGGAGATCCTTAACTTACCCAGAGAGCCCTTAAAAGGGCTGCATATTATGATGTCAGCCATGTTCCTGAATGAAGGGTTATTGGGCTCTCTGGGTACCGAGCCGATGGGAGAGCTTCAGAATATTGGCATTGTCATTATGCTTGTGGTCTATGATAGAAAGCTTCAACTTTTGGAAGCCCCGTTCTTGGGGGAAGAGAGTTAATGTGGAATGATGCCCGGCCAGATCTTTACAAGATCCCCAGAAAGGCTGTCCGAAATATAGGGCTGCCCCTTTAAACTATACACAGCACGTCAACATAAAGCCCCACAAGCCCCGGTATCCAACACTTGTCGATCTGAAGACCCTTCTTCCGTCTTTTGCCATCGATACCAAAAAACAAAAAGCTCTGGAGATAGAAAGGAAACCCTGAATCCCAAACCAAAAGCAAAGGTTTCAGAACGGGATGTGGCCTCAGCCGCAAACCCGACGACCTAAACCTAAACACAGTGAAGTGGGCAATCAGCCGACTGAGTGGGGATGTGGAGGTTCACAGGCTTTGAGCTCAGAGTGATTGTGTTGCCAAAACCTGAACCCTGAAGCTTTTCAACCCTAAATCACCAAACCCTCAAACGAGTATCTACGTCAGGCCGAGGCCATGCGACTTCTTGCCGTGGCTCACTGGGATGAGATGAACGCCAAGGAGAGATCGGGGTTTAGGTGTCTACAAGCTGTAGATGGGGTTAGGAGGAAGGGACTAGGAATGCCAAAGAAAGATACGGGGACGGCGATGCATAATGAAGGAACATGAATAAGAAACCTTGGGCCTTTATTAGGGTTCCTTATATGAACCCTACTATTTGGGGGTCAAAAGGCCAGGGTTATGGAAAATCAGGTTCCTACAGTATAAAAGTACCCAAGAGAACACAACACATAGCCCCCAACCCGAAATGCTGGAGCCCACATCCAGCCAGCCTCCTGATCAACATGTCACCAAACCGAGTTTGTTTTATTCGCGCCGAAGCCTTCTTTTTGAGCAAACTGCTGTTAACTTTCAGCATGTCGATGGACACCTTGTAGGACTCTGTTACAGAATCCTTTTATATGGAACGTTACTATGGACCCTTTAAGAGTACGAGGAGTCCCTTGGAGGAACCCGTAGAGTAACGCCATGCCATTTAGAAAGGCTCCCGATGGACGCTCCTTGCTCGACTTTGCCGCAGCAGCCGGGATGCGGTCCTTGCTCCTCGCCGACGAGAGGTTTAAGACTTAGGCTCGTTATTCGCGTGAGCTTTCGTGAGTGTGTGCTTGTTTGTGTCTGTTTGCTCGGGTGTTTGGTTGCTTGGTTGTGTGTTTGTTTGCTTGTTCTTGTGTTTGCTCGTTGGTATGTTTTGTTTCTTAATTGTGTGTGTGTGTGTGTTTCTTGTTCGTGTTCGTGTATATGTTTGCGTCATGGGTCTGTGGTGACACTTCGTACACCCCAAATTAGCAAGACCACCTGCAGATCATTCATGCAACCACAAGCACCGAACCGAAGTTCAGAAAAATAGCCGCAAACGCAACTGCAAAAGAAACGGAAACGCAAGAGTTGGCGTGGGCGGCTCGGTCTTCAACAATGAACTGGATACTGGCTTGGAAGAAGAAACGGTCAACAAAGAAAAAGCTGAATAATATCGTCGAGCAACAAGCCCTAACCCCAAGTTGCGAGAGTCCACACTGTGAACCCTAATCTAGAAGGATGCGGGACGTTCAGGGGCTTAGACCAGAGCAGCAAAAGCGGACAGCAAAGCATCCCTAAACCCTAAATCCCTATACCCTAAAACCCTAAACCCCTATAATTACCCTAAAAACCCTAAACCCTAAAACCCCTAAAACCCTATAATTACCCTAAAACCCTAAACCCTAAAACCCTAAAAACCCCTGAAACCCTCAAGGTTTTTAAGCGGCTGAGGTGCACGGCCTTGCTCTGGGAACCCGACTTCGATCAGGCACAGGAGACCAGCGCTCCTCGGCAGTCTCAGAGGCTTCTTCGTTTGGTTGAGGACTTAGTCAGTAGGGTTACAGATAAGGTAACTGTCATATGTACTTATAACACTAAATTAAGGCACTTATAACCCTACTTACTAAATCCCATGATCCTCTAAGTGGGTGGTTGTCAAAATTATGGTCCCTTTTTGGGTCCTTCATATAATACGGCAGCCAATATTTAGGGTACCCAAAGAGGAACCATAATTTTGACAACTACCCGTTTGGTTGAGAGCAGATTTATAAGGCTTGCTTAAGGCTTTTAGGGTTTAGGGGTACAGGGTGAGTTTGAGGCTCAGGGTTGGGGAATCTCGCATTTGAGGCTTGGAGTTTTGGTTTAGGGTTCAGGGTGCTGCACAAGATTAGCCTCCATAGTTCGGAGTCTGTGGCATGGTACCTGGCTGCGGCGCTTTCGTTGCAAAGACTTTCTTTCCCCGGTATGGCCGCAGGGGACTGTGAGCGCGGGCCATATGATCGTTCCCTCCGTTTCGGGAGCTTTATTACACCTCGACTTTTTGGTATTTAGAGTGACGCTAGTGCACCTGATTTTTCCGAAATTTCTTCTCAAGTCTTTAACAATGTTGGAATTGTCTAGCTTTCCTGAAGATTGGGATGTCCAGCTGGTCGACATGTATAGTCTTGGGTAGCTATGCTGCGCAATGTGCACAGAACAGTCGGTGCCTTAATGTTTTCGGAAGGAAGATGATGAAGGCTCGTTTAGCCCCATGATTGATAGACTGGAGAGGACATGGTACTGGGACAGACATTCTCAAGGGAGGAGCATGCTGCTCATTGATTACAGATCTCTGTGTATGACGGGAGTAGATGTGCAAGATGATTTTGCAACATAAGTTGCCTTCCGCAGCCTGTTTATTTGTGAGAGTGCTGCAGCTTTATGAACAGTTACCAACGCATTATTCCTTGGGCTTTCGTTGCTTTGTCTGCCATTGGATACTTACGGTAAAAATTCCTCCCACACCTAGTTTAGCCAAGTAGCACTCTATATACTATATAGTACAATATGTACCTAGACTTGAAGACCCAGCGTCTCAGGGTCGCTATCCTTCTGCTTGCGAAGGCTTGAAGAAACGGACTGAGTTTTGAGGCAAACTCCTGGAATTGCCTCAATCACCTCTTGGAGAGACGTTCTCATGAAAGTTCGTGAATCCTGCAGCAAGCCGGGCAATAGGCCCAGAGCCTATTCCTTTCTTTCCGAAAGACTTCGAGTCGAAAGAACCATAGTGTGGTGGAGCCCTCAACTACAATGATAGTACTTGGAGGGTCGGGGGACTTAGTAAGGGACTTATAAGTACCATGGCCCCAATTAGGGTCCCTTTTAGGGTACTTATAAGGCTACTTACTAACTACTTACTAAGTCCCCCGACCCCCCAAGTATAGGGGCTTAAAAATAACTGGGCTGTGCTTTTGGATGATTTTTAAATTCCCTTATTTCTTTATAAAGGGAACCTATTCATAAATAATTTTCAAGTGGTTTACAGCACAACCCAGATAATTACCTGTACCATTTTGGGGGTTCCTTATTGTAATTATAGTTGACTGGGCCCCAAAACCCTATTCTAATTATTAAGGCCCCTAGAGTAGGTTCAATGGTGTGGGGTTCAAGAGCGGAAGGGCTGCAGCTCGACCATGTGCACACAAGGCTGGAAATTTCACCGCCCTGCCCTGCCCTCAGCTACTGCCGCTCTTCGACAGGATCTTTTTCCAGTCGCACGCACGAAGTAAGATAGCAGATCCCATGCTCTTCGAGGCTTCTGGCATAGGTGACAATGATGTAGTACTACACAAGAATCACCAACAAGCCCTTTTCCCTTTCTCTTGGCTCTAATTATATTGCAGCAGCCGGTCTCTTCCTGACCACAAGCCTCAAGGGTCACGCAGCCCGGTTCCGCGGCCCAGGCACTGGGCAGCCAGCAGCGGCCAGGCCACTGCAAGAGTGCTGTTCCGAATCTCCCTTCGTGTCTGACCCTCGCACCGCTCATCGGTCAGGCACATCCCCGTCAAATATGACGGAACCTTGCATCCCCAACACCCATGGGAAAAACCGCCCTTCTGGGAGCTGATTTTGTAGGCCAGCGCCTGCTATGCATTGCTTGGGCCTGAGATTACTATTCAACCACGCAGGGCATCGCAATATTTCGGGAAGCCCTGCGGAGTATTGTATGGGTTTTAGGTTTTCGGCTTAGGGTTCAGGGTTATGGTCCCAGACCTTCCAAAATCCCTTATACCTTAAATCATATTAGCGACCTTACTATAATTCAAGGTATACTCCTTAATTAAGGGATTTTGGAAGGTCTGGGGTCTGTGTCCATAAGTTGAATTGGTGAGTGGCCAATAGGCGAAACAAATGTACGAACCAGCATTGTGCATGGGTTCCTTTATGACATGTTGGGTACAGGGTTTATGAATTATCAAAGCCTGGAGCCAACAAGTTGCAGTGCCGTCATAGCAACGTGTTATAGTACCCTATTAACCCTACTATGCGACCCTATCATATTACCGTATTATAGTACTTCACATAGTATCCCATTATAGTACCCCTTGTAGTACCCTATACTAGTAACCCTTTATGAAAGCACCGTATTATAGTACTCCCTGACCTTCTATTACCTTCCTAAAAAAACTCTGTAAGTGCCCTATAATGGTCTTACCTAAACCTACAAGCCCTGACGTGCTGGCCGACGGGCTTTCAATTTGGGCGTGGAGGCCCGCGCAGTTTAAGCAGTGGCCGTTTGGCTGCTACCTAAACCCTTAACCCTTATTCTTGCTGGTTGTGTTTTGATCGGTTTAGGGTTTATATAGGGTGTCATTCACGCTTCAAACTGAGCACGAGCATGTACTATTCGGCACCACTGGTCAACCCATTGGATGGACCTGACCGGCACTATATTATATAGATGGCAGAGAGGGTAACGGAGCCACAGGCGCGTACCGCCGTCGTCTCAATATAGTTTCTGTGCACAAAAAACCAAACATCTGTTTGATCGAAGAGGGTGCCGCCGGCGCCACAAGGCAAAGCAAATCTTGGCTTCAGTTCGTGACACTTCCAAGGCAAGGCCCAGATGCAATGAGAGACGATTGACATAGCGGCATACGGCCGCCCCCAAGTTTCGTCGGTTGGATGCCCAATGCCCGGTCTATACCATGCTGGAAGGCAACCCTTGGCCGTCGACATGCAAAACGTCCCAACCATGGGTATACTCCTACAAAGCAAGATTCCAATGGATTTGGCGGCCTCGAGACATTCTGACACACTTAGAGGATCATGGGACTTAGTAAGTACGGTTATAAGTACGTTAATTAGATATAACTATAGTTACCCTACTTATAACCCTACTTACTAAGTCCCATGATCCTCTAAGTGCTGTAGGGGGCCTCACCTTGCCAATTAGAACAGGGTTTCGGTGTCTATTAAAATAAGATTAATTGTAAAGGAACCCTCAGGTTTAATGTCGTGAATTGGTATGACCCCTGTGCTAAGCACCCAAAGGCCTGGAAAGCAGGGACTCTCAAGTGTTGGGCAATTTTCATAATGATCCCTCTCAAAGGGGAGTTCGACAAGGAAGAAGCCCTAAGTCGCACTAGGCTTAAGGCTCATCAATCCTGAAGGTTTAGAACCCAGAAGGCTTTTAATCCTTAAGGTTTAGAACCCAGAAGCCGCATGAGCCTTAAGGTTTAGAACCCAGAAGGCTCATAATCCTTAAGGTTTAGAACCCAGAAGGCTCATAATCCTTAAGGTTTAGAACCCAGAAGGCTTTTAATCCTTAAGGTTTAGAACCCAGAAGGCTTTTAATCCTTAAGGTTTAGAACCCAGAAGCCGCATGAGCCTTAAGGTTGGAGCATCCTCGTTTCATCGACATCGCCGCCCTCGACAGCTGCGGGCGAACCGTGCGCCTCACAGCCCTGCCACCATCCCCCGCAGCCCACCTAACACAGGTTGCCTTTAAGGATTCCATAACAGAATTCTGTCTTTCTAGGCCTATATAGGGCTGAGGGTATCGTTCCACCGAACACAGGTTGCCTTTAAGGGTTCCGTAGAAAGTCTGCGAAGCTTCTATTTGTAAGGCCGTATAGGGTTTAGGATCCTGTTCCACCGAACATGGGCATCGGAAGTATATGATACATCCTATAGTGCTTCAGGGTACAAAAAGATGGGCTACCTTGTTACATTCGATGGTCTTTCAATGCAAGACGGTACAACTCAATTCAATGTCTAGGGCTTGTTTGCAGCTGAGGGGCTGTAGGGTTTGGGTTTGGATGTTAGCGTTGTGGCCGCTTCGATTCGGAGCCCGGATGATCCTGGGATGACTTCAAAATTTAGTAGTCCAGACAGCAATGCGCTGAAGGCTTGCAGAAGGTATGATGCATGGCATAGTCTGGCCATGCTTATGCCCACAACTGTAGCGATGTGAGTTGGCGCGCGAATTAGCTGGTGGACAAGCACGTTCGCATGGAAGTGCAAGTTTAGCTAAACCCAACTCCAACAAGACACATGCACAGAGGGAGAGACAGAGAGAGACACATGTAGTAGATTGAAGCAGGGTCCCTGTTCGTATCCTTGCTTGCGATGCCCAGCACGGATTGAGATTGTTCGTTGAATCATGCCAGCCCGAAATCTAAAAAGCCTTGTTCTCCACCAACTTTATGTAGAATGCGGACTCCTAAACCCTAAGCCCAATTGCACCCATCTTCCCCAAAGCCCATAAGGTGATCCTGTAGTCCTTCGACCATCCACATTTTGAGTTGACGCCCTGTCTCTTTTACCCCTTGTCTCCTCAACCCCGTAGCTGCGGAGGCACTCCACATCGCCGCGCAAAGCGGCCATGCCGATGTCTGCCGAGTGCCATCGTTCTTGTTTGTTCTTTGAGAAGGGAAGCAGGCAGAAGGGAGGTTGGGGTGTAGGACTGGGGGATTGTACCCTGAGGACCCAGCAAGTCCATGCTGCGGTTTCGAGCTGTGGGTTTGGGGGCTTTGGGTTTGCAATTTGTGTGTCTCACAGGTTAGCGCCTCCACGCGACAAGTTCCATTGCTTCGTTTCGTGGAGGTGCATCAAAGAAGAGTTCGGCTCAGCTGAGAGGCTGATCCAGCATCTTCATGACAGATGCCCAGGGCTCCAGTTACCTAAAGAGTAGGTTGCTAACCATGTAAGATGCAACCCAGTAGCCCATGATTAAGGTATCCAAAACTTCAGACCTTAGAGCTTAACCGGTTTGGACCTCATAGGTACCTCACATCCGGAATTGTCTATCGCCTTAGTCGGGTTGCTAGCGTAAGGCGTAAGCCACAAAAAGAGCCTCATGCACGCATTTCTGCACATGTCCATGAGAAGCGGCTTAGACTTTTTCTGCGGTCGATATTTTAAGGTCCCTATACTAAACCCTCTTAGTAGCCCTTATAGTAAGCCCTTATATAGACCCCTGCAAAGGAATTCGGAGTTTTAGTGTGTTCTCTCTTTTCTGAAGGAAAGGATCCAATCCGTTTAAAGTTTAGCGGGGTTTGTGGGGAAACTCAAACCCTTAACCCTACTGCCCGAAACCCTGAGCCCTACACCCTGAGTGCCTGAGTTCCAAAATCGAAAGTGCCTTTGCGCCATGCTGCGTTCTGGCACCGACCGATGCATCCTTCCACCACGGCAATGGAGGGTAGGGGGCTCGGTTTCTACACAAGTCGAGGGCTCATGGTCGGTTTTATTTGGGAAGTGGGAATGATTCGGACAAGGGTTATGGGGTAAAGTATTCACATTCTTACAGCAAGAAGAAGGACGCCCAGTGGAATAGTATTACAAACCTGTTTTGGTTTCGTCTGTTCCACTGGAAAGGATTGCAGTTTCTGAGCTGTACACCTTGCCAATTGTCGATAGGAGAATGTCAACACTAGGGTTCCCTACCGTTCCGAAACTTCCAGCTGAGGGTCTTTGAAATGTTCATTGGGCTTCTTTGATGTTGATATGAAGTGCAGTTTTGGTGAAGTTGCAATTACTTTAGGGTTGTAGTCTAGGGACGCTAGTAATACAAACCCTGCATCATATTGTGCTTTACAGGAGCTTCAGTTAAGGCTCGAGCGGGTTTGTTGTATCTAAAGAACTTAAGCTCTAGTCCAGAAGCCCTTTTATCCGAGCTTGCAATGTGTGGGCCTCAGTGATGCTTTAAAGAGCAGGTTTCTTGGTGTAGTTGTGAGATGCAGCTTGCCGTGCAAACCCCTACCGTGCTAACTGGACCCCCACATATGTAGAATAACAGCCTGGTCTAGGTGGTGACCCAGTGTTTACCGACTTGTGTTTTTTATGCTAAATTTCAGAACTTGCAGTTGATGTGTTTTTGTGTTGTGCCTCCGCTGGGGATTTGACAAGAGTCCAGCAACCTCTGGGAATCGCAGCTTCGACGGTTCTCAAGAGGTGTCCTTCGAAGTTTTTAGGGGTTCGGAGTTCAGGGTGCAGGGGTTTAGTGAGTTAAGTGTTGCCCCAAGACCAGATGATCCTTCATAAGACCTCGATTTCGCCATGCCCGGGCTTTGGGACATTTTATATTTTCCCTTATTGGGCTTAAGAGGATCTTATTTACTAATATTTTTCAAAGGCTTTAAAAGCCCCACCTAGTTCTTTTGTTGGCATCAAGGTTTGTTTTGCCTTCGATTGGGGCTTGGGATTTACAGGATTCTGCTCTCTGAGTTTTGGAAAGCCTGAAATGCTGGGTGCCAGACTACAAATTCCTAAACCCTAAACTCCATAACCCCAAAACCCTAAATCCTGACCGCCGAACCCTGAAACCAATAGAACTGAGCACCTGGACTCCGCAAGGATGCAGCGCGAAGAGGCGCTACAAACCTGGAGAAAAGCAGGCGCCGTCGAGTGCTTGAAGGGTTTGTTTGTAGACGGCTTGGTGCATGGGGTGAAGGGGGTAGATGGCGCATGGGGCCTGCGCTACAGAATTTGATGTGTTTTTTGTTGGTTAGGTTTCTGTGTTTCGGTGAACCGTAAGACAATCTGAGCTGCTGAAGGCTTCAACAAGTTAATTCCTACCTGAGCTCTCGTTGTTAGAATGCACAGACAGCTCAAGAACACCGAATCGTGACGACCAGACCTGAGTCTTAGACCCAGAATCTCAAAAAAGTGGCGTTGATACCGTGTTGCTTCCTGTTCAGTCCGCAAACGCAAAGGCCTACACCTTGCATGCCTTGAGCCCTCCACTCCAAGGGTAAAAGGAGGGACCCTTAATAAGGACCCCTAGGTATATACCCTTCATATAGCTATTATATACCCATTATATAGCCCATTATAGGGTAGGGGTCCCCATAAAGGGTCGCTCCTTTTCCCCTTTGATCCACCCCTGCCCTAGGCCCGAACCCCCAAACAGACTTCCCGACTCTTCGGCCTCTTCCTTCAAACGGCTCCAAAGGTGGGATGAAGGTAGGTGGGATATTCCCAATTAAGAGCCCTTAAATAAGGGATCCTCTTCATCCTACCTACCTTCATCCCACCTTTTGAGGCCTCCGATTCCCTTTTTTCAGGCATCCAAGCAGCAGAGGGAAGCTCTCAAGCGGCTCGCTGAGTTTCAACAAGAAGCCTCAAAGCCACAGCTCCGGAGTGTGAATATTTAGGGGTTTTGCAGTTAATCAGGGTTTAGGGTTTAGGGGTTTCAAGCAAGGGTCCAGGCAACACCTCAGAAGGCCCGGCTGCAAAAGGGTTTAGGGTTTAGGGTATTACTCCTGTGCCTCAAGCCCAGTAGCAGAAAAGGGTATTACTCTTGTGGGGATACAAACAGGAGCTCGAACTTGGGGAATTCCCAGAGACTCCGATACCCCTTAATTAAGGAATATACCGGAATATACCTTAAATTATAGTAGGATCCATAATATGATTTAAGGAATATTCCTTAATTAAGGGGTATTGGAGTCTCTGGGTTGCACCGGTGAAGACCTAGATAGCTACTGCCTGCGACTTGCGTGCCCAGAGTGATGGGCTGAAAATGAAGAGGGAGCCCTAACAGCTGAGGCTATCCGGGTAAGCATTCCGCGGACTATATTACGCTAAAAACCCAGAGGAGGCATCTGAGTCTTCAGCGCTACTTCTACGAGGGCTTTTACAATCGAACAGCCGCATGTTGGTGGTTCCTGTCTCGCCCGGTCCTTAATTAGGGATCCTACCAGTTAAGGTCTAATCTTGGGTCCTTTTTATCTTCTGAAGCTCTCATGTAGTAATAGAGCGAGGCTTTCAGCCTCAGAGCAAAGAGTCCGGACAAGAACAGACGGAGGGAAGGGGATGGGCAGGGGAGGGGAGCTGTGACCCGAGACCATTACAAAGACTACCCTAATTAAGCCCTAAACCTTCAAAACAATCTAAGAGTTGGATTCTCATCCGAAGTGCGTGCTTATAGTACAATCCAGAACGTGACTTGAAGCTTGGAGCGCTCGGGAAGACCGAGGCGAGCCACGCAGAGCATCACGGCACTGCGCAAGCAACGAGCCTGGGCTGCGGCACTCCAGGTGATACCGGGTGTTTAGAGTGTCATGTAAGGGCCTTAAGAATTACCTATACTATTGGGAGTTTCGTATTATAAATAGTTGTATTTAGTATTATATACTCCTAAACACCGTTCCAATTATTAAGGCCCTATAGTAGTGTTTGAGGGATACACGGGTTATAGGGGTTTGAGGATAAAGAGATTGGTG
This sequence comes from Symbiodinium sp. CCMP2592, assembly GCA_905221615.1. NCBI lineage: Eukaryota > Dinophyceae > Suessiales > Symbiodiniaceae > Symbiodinium > Symbiodinium sp. CCMP2592. The sequence continues at coordinate 577,703 of CAJNDT010001101.1, read as the reverse complement.
GACATGAGCAGCTCAGTAATTCGCACAGCCAACAGCACGGTTTACCAACACCATCAACAGTAATCATAGAACACACACACTAAGCCCCACTAAACTACAATGTAGATTTGTGCGCTTCTTCAGTTTTCTTGAAAAAGTCTTGCCGGTCATGAACTGTGCGGAACTTGTCAGTGTCTTAGGAGGTATGGTTGTTGCCTTCAACCAGGGGCAAATTCCAGGGACACTGCAACTCAACCACCGGCTCGCGGAAGTTTCGGCATGCAGTGCAAGGCGAGGCATCGAAGTTCCGGTGATACTCAGAGCTCCTGTCCTAACTGTTCACCAAGAGTACCTAGAGGCTCCGTAGTAGTTCCTTTTTGGGGTTCATATTTAGAGTCCTATAAGCTAACCCCAAAGAGGACCTATGGGTAGTGCTTCGTTCTCGGCTTTTGTGAGGCCGAGCCAAGAGGTTGTGCAGAAAAGGGCCTCTCCCCCTGCAATAGGTACCTGGTGCTATGGTTGATGATATAATTCCTGCATTACCAAGGATAAGGAATGTACTATAATTCCCATCGTCTAGGGTCATTAAGGTAATGCAGCATTTATATCATCATCCGTACAATGCAATATTTTGTTATGGTTGCGATCCGCGGCTAAATCGCTTTCTTACGACGAGTATTGATTGTCGCCAGCGCCACTGCTGAACTGGACTGGCTTTTTCCGTCTGATATGTTCTTCCGAAGGCAAGCAGAGTTAAGTTAGCATTTCTAGTGCCTACACAGCCCAGTACATACTTCACTCTAGACTGTTTAAACCTTGGAACCCTAAACGGGAACCTTTAGGCCCTGAGCCCTAAATCCCAAACCCCTAAACCCCTACACCTTTAAGCCCTTAACCCGAAACGCCTAAACCCTAAACCCCTAAGCCGTACACCCTAAGCCCTAAAGCAAGTTGCAGGTGCTTTCGACCCTACAGGCCGCCAGCCGGCGCCCGGACGCCGTGGTGTACAATGCGGTGCTTTCGACGCCTAACCATCATTGATACCTGGGAGTTTCCGAAAATAACGGTACCCTATGTTGGGGGCCTTATAATGAGGATCCTACTATTTAGGGTACTATGTCAGGGTCCCCTATTTTCGGAAACTCCCACCTGAATCCTTAACCCTTTGCGCCGAACCAGAACCACAGGGTTTAGATCAACAAGGCTTATATGAAAGGAACCCAAAATCTCATTTTTGTATGTGGTTGGCTTTATTTGTGTTTAAAAGTGTTTTTTTGTATTTAAAAGTATTGTTTTGTATTTAAAAGTTTTTTAAATAGGTTTTTTTGTGTTTTACAGTTGTTAAAATTCTTTTATTTTATTTTTGGTGTAAAAAATACATGTTTGTGAATTTTGTTTCTGAGTGAGTCAATTGGCTTCCTGTTGTTCTACCTGGTTTCCTGCTGCTGTATGTCTACAAAATTGTTGTTTATTTGTTGTTGAAGTTAATAATTTTTAAAATTTAATCTTTTTAAATAGTTTTGGGTTGTGATTGAACAAAGAAGGGAGGCCGTAGTGACATGTTGACTTGCCTTGAGATCTTGCCCTTACCCACACGGATCGACTGCCCTTCTCGGTTCGTGGGCACCGTTGGCCGGGTGTCAGGTTATGAGGCGATTGTATCTAGACCGCCTTGGGGCCAACGTGCCAGGGCAGTGGCATATGACACCCGGACAAATGGGCTAAAGTGCCGGGTGGGGCGGTTGAGGGGTTGTTCGCAGCCGTGCTTACAGCCTTGAAGGGGAGGCCATCCATGCTTGTCGTCACGTTTTGTTAGGGAGCCTTGCGACTTGGATCGACAGAGGCAGAGTGCCACCTTACCCACACGGATCGACTGCCCATCTCGGTTCGTGGACACCGTTGGCCGGGTGTCAGGTGTTGTCGATGGTACCTGGACCGCCTTGGGGCCAACGTGCCAGGGCAGTGGCATATGACACCCGGGCACATGGGCTAAAGTGCCGGGTGGGGTGGTCCAGTGGTTGTGGCTTTTTTATTTTTCTCCCAACCAGGAGGGGAGGCCATCCATGCTTGTCACGTTAGTTAGGGAGCCTTGCGACTTGGATCGACAGAGGCAGAGTGCCAGTCGAGCCTCTCGAGGTTGCCTTACTTAAGTCCCTGCCCCATCGGGGTTGCTCCCCACACCGTTGGCCAGGTCTAAGTGTTCGGTTTGAATCCAAGCCTAGTGAACGCCTTCTCTTCCATTTCCTTCTCTCCCATCGGTCTTCATCGGCTTCCAGCCCATCGAGAAGTGGATGCCAACTGCTGGGATCTCAGCATCAGCTTGCTTCAGCTACTTCCATTATTATGGTACAGTCCTGGCACCGAGGCTCATGACGAGGATCCTGAGGACATGCTGCCATCGCAGAGGACAAGCTGCCTTGCATAGTCAGTGAGCGTGTCATGTATCGCAACTTGCCGCTGCAGCAGTTGTGCTCGCTGTTGCCCTGCGTAATCTACTATAGTCGTGTTACAGCTGCTCTGTCTCAAGTCTAAGTCGTAGTAGGCCCCCCTGCAAGCCGGCAGATGTCGTCGATGTCGTGGAGTGACAGTGAGTCTGTGGGCTCGGACTGGGTTCTGGTTGACGATGAGGGTGCAAGTACTGCGGGCTCGGTCGCGGACAGTGCTGACGACGATGATTATGTGATTCCGTTCGACGAGATGCTAGAGGAGTCCTTTTCGACATTGTGGATGTTTCTGGATTCTAAAGAGCGTGGGCAAGTCTTTCGAGCAGCCTTCCATATCAATGAACAGATCATGTTCGTACTGTTTCCGAGACTTTTGCGGGATTTTAGGCAAGGCAGAGTGCCAGGAATTTTATATTTCAATGTGACAGACGAATGGCTGTCGTCACTGAATCAATGATTTGTCGTGTTTGTACAGCCTCCGCGACAGTATCACGGATCTTGGGGAAGGCAGAGTGCCGGGTTTGCGTGTGTTTAGGGGATTTTGAATTCGACGATCTAGCCAGCAGAGCTAGACTGTCCGATTTGAGACCTCAGCGGTAGTGTGCGCAACTTGGATTCAAAACGGTTACCCAGCATGACATGCTGACTACACAGTGCCGGGTGGCAGTGATGTCCTCAGGACCCTGCTGTCTCCGAGGCTGGCTGCCTGCCTGCATAGTCTGTCAGTGAGTTGACTTGCACCATACATGATCGACATCTGCCGGCCAGAGAATCAAGCGATTCATGCATACTGATGTAACAGTAGTAACAAAATGTTACATATCATTGATTAATGTACTATATAGTGATGCATTAGTCACTGTTAATGTTTTAATCGTTGGACAATTGTGTGCTCGATGAAAGCAGTGATGCCGACGACCTGCTCTGTCTCTAGTCTAAGTCGTAGTAGGCCCCCCTGCAAGCCGGCAGATGTCGTCGATGTCGTGCAGTGACAGTGAGTCTCTGGACTCGGACTGGATTCTGGTTGCCGATGAGCGTGCAAGCACTGTGGCCTCGATCATGGACAGTGACTACGATGATTATGTGATTTATTTCGACGCGCTGCTAGAGGAGTCCTTTTCGACATTGTGGTTCTTTCTGAATTCTGAAGAGCGTGGGCATGTCTTGCAAGTAGACTGGCATATCAATGATATGATCCTGCACGTACTCTTTCCGAGATTTATGCAGGATTACAGTGAAGGCAGAGTGCCAGGAATTTTATATTACAATGACGTGCGAGACGAAGCTCTGTCGTCAATGATGAATCAGTGATTCATCGTGTTTGTACAGCCTCCGAGACCGCATTACGGATGTTGGGGAAGGCAGAGTGCCGGGTTTGCGTGTGCTTAGAGGATTTTGAATTCGACGATCTAGCCAGCAGAGCTAGACTGTCCGATTGGAGACCTCAGCGGTAGTGTGCGCAACTTGGATTCCAAAAGGTTACCCAGCATGACATGCTGACTACACAGTGCCGGGTGGCAGTGACGTCCTCAGGACCCTGCTGTCTCCGAGGCTGGCTGCCTGCCTGCCTGCCTGCATAGTCTGTCAGTGAGTTGCCTTGCACCATACATGATCGACATCTGCCGGCCAGATAATCAAGTGATTCATTCATACTGATGTAACAGTAGTAACACAATGTTACATATCATTGGTTAATGTACTGTATAGTGATGCATTAGTCACTGTTAATGTTTTAATCGTTGGACAATTGGGTGCTCGATGAAAGCAGTGATGCCGACGACCGTTTCAAGGTGCTCAGGGAGTTCCGAGGCAGAGTGCCAGACTTCTGCTGCTGACCATCAGAATCAGGCCAATCACATTGACCTTGGCAGTGATTACTGGAACGAAGCCGTGCAACAACTTCGGTGGAATTGTTTACACTGTGGCAGATCAGCTGCCGACTATACCACCGGGCTCCGAAAGATCCAAAGGGCTGCACAATTGGATCAACGAATCAAATTGGCAGTTGAGGCCATCTCAGATTTCGGAGATATGGATATGAAGTTGTACAAAGCATGGACCGGCCAGACAGATGTGCTGCCTGGGTCGATCCCGCCACCTCGGCCATGCCAGCATGATGTCGAGACGTGGCCCATGGATGATGTTTTGATTTACGACCATCCCCAGTGGCAACTGTTTGTTGGCAGTATTGGTTGCCCGATCCGATATGACCAGCTCCGGGTCAAGCCTGACATTGTCATCTCTATGAATGCAGATGACAGACCTCGGAATTTTGAGCCATGGGACTGGTATCAGTATTTGGCGAATTGTGGACCGTTTGGCACTGCACATCTTCGGTATGGTGGCTGGGATCAAACACATGCCAATGACTTTGATGCTGAACAAAGAAGTCATGAGTTCAAGACCATTTGGCGCCGCCTCATTTCAGATTTCAGAAAGATTATGATGTGCTGGCAGCGCTCAGCAGAGGAGTTCAGCCAGAGTCAAAGGCAGAGTGCCATCAAGGGCAAAATGATGGGCAAGGCCAATGGCGGCAGGGGCAAGGGCAAGACAATCAGCAAGGGCTACAGCGGCCCCTGTCAGGTTTCCAATCACATGCAAAGCCAGAAGGCATCGACGAAGGGCTCATTTGGCTATGGCTGCTCCTATGACAAGGGCTTCAGCAAGGGAAGTGACATGGGCAGCCTGTTCGGAAGAGCCGCTGAAGGAAGGCAGAGTGCCGATGGAAGGCAGAGTGCCTTGAAGGTGGCCGATGAGACATTCCCTGGTGAGCTCGGTAATGCTCTTGCTTTGTTGGAGGCGATGAAGCTTCAGGGAGGTGGTCGGAAGCGTGGAGGCAAGAAGAGGCCAATTCGTGTGCTTGTCCATTGCTACGGTGGCATTAACAGGACCTGTGCTGCTTATTGTGTCCTAGTCATGGCCTTTGCCTCGATGACCATGGAACAAGCCATTGTCAGGTGGATCAACCACCGAGCCTACTATGCTCCATTCCGGGATCGTGAGTACATGATTGAAGCACTGCTGGAAATGCAGGATGAGCTGCACACGTACAGTTGATCATCGACACTGAACCCGAAGTCCATGGTCAAACAGTTCTGCTCCAATGAATGATTCTGAGCCGTCGAAATTTGTGTCCCGACACTGGCCCAGCCAGAGAGTCCTGGACCCGACACTGGACTGCTGGCTGGAAGTGAAACACAGTCCTTACCTTGAAAAGGCTAATAGTTACATTCCCACTTTCAGCTGGCAGTCACAGCTTAATTCGTGCGTTTAAACCTGGCTGCCGGTGTTACTGACTGAGCTTAAAAAGAAAGTGAGATCATGCCCGTCTCGGTTGTGGAAACTGTCAGTTCCTTTGTCGGTTGTGCCGACATGGTGATCAGGGCCGCTGGGGCGATTGGATGAGTGAATCCAGCCGGCGACTCAGTGGGTGCAAATGTGACTTTAACAGTCAGTCTCCGGTGATTGTAATGAGTGCTCATTTTTGCCTACTTGTGCTGTTGCAGCAGTCTGGTTCAGGTAAGGCAGAGTGCCCTTGTCCCAATTGTGCAGTGGGCAAGTCATTATCCGCCATGGAAAACACAGGGGCAGGCCGCCACCGCACTCAGCTGCAAGAGTTTTCAAATTGGCAGCTGACCAACTCATTGAACAACGCTCAAGCCCAAAGAACAAGTCAGGTCGGGAAGGGAGCAGGAAAGCCAGGGCAGACTGCCACAGGGCAGAGTGCCACAGGGCAGAGTGCCAGCGCGAGCAAGGGCGATCTTGGCAAGGGCAAGGGAAAGAAGGGCAAGACCCCGATGCAAGACCCCAACCAGACCCTTCACACATACTTCATGTGCGTGGAGGACGTTTGGCAGGCAGTGGGCAGTGTGTTTGATGATAATCATAGCATGTGTTGATTGTGACTGTTTCTTACTGCTTGACTGGATGTCTCCCTGCAGATTCGCTGGGACTTCTTGAAAGGGAACGGCATCAGCGCTTGGGCGCAACCCGGTTCCTCGGAGACCAAAAACCATCCGCACTGGTCCTTGCGCCCCACGGCCCAGTTGGCCCTTGAACGCTACCAATGGTGGCCAGACAGCATTAGATGGCCACTCAGATGCAAGCCATGCTTCGACGCTACATTTATTTATTATCTTATATCTACGGATCTTAATAATTAAAACTGACTAGAATCAAGTAGCAACTTCAACATGATCTCAGTTCAGGATCGATAAACAGGCACCGCCACTTTACCTGAAGCTGGAGCTCACCGGTGCAGGCATGCAAGTGATGACGGAGAGAAGATGGCTCTATGCCTGTCATCAGGGCTGGGCGCGGGGGGCTGAGAATTTGACGCTGTGGGAAGGGGAAGTCCGCGAAGGTGAGCAACTCTTGTGGACCACGACCATGGTGAGATTCGGTTACGACGAAGATGATCCGGAGGCCTGGAATGAAGAGCGTGTGGACGATGAGGAGGATTACAACGAGTTCGAGCCTGCTATTGTGCAAGAAAACATCCTGATGATGGACGGCGAATCGTGAGAAAAAAGAAGGGCAGAGTGCCTTAAAAGGCAGAGTGCCAAAGGCAGAGTGCCCAGAATTGGACCATTCAGTGAGTGGCAAATTCCAACATCAATTTAATTTACAGGCCAGGACAGTGACGAAGGCAGAGTGCCAGGTGGGTCAGGCTTCGTCGACTGACTCTTCTCAAGTTTTTCAGTGCCGATGTCTGCTCATGTGGACTTCTGCCTGCCTTTCGCACAGCAACAGGTTATTTGTTTGTGGTGCAGGCAAACCAACAAGTCATGATCAAAGTTGTGAGTGTTTTGGAGAAGGCCTCGTCGCTGTCAGAGTAGTGCCTCCAGAAGAGCATTGCTTGCTGCAGAAGCAAAACTGTGAGTGCTGAGACTTCTGAAGACCGAGCACTTCTGAGTTCTGTTGGATGTGTTGGGTTTGCGACTGTGCTGAGAGAGTCTGAGTATGAATGAAAGTGACCATGCAAGGTTTGGCCGTCAGCTGGCGTCTCCAGACCCCAGGATTGCTGGTCATCGGTGCTGTTCTTAGCTTCCGATCATGCTGCTTCTGCGTTGCCAAATTCAACTTAGCATTCTCGGGCTTCTGAAGTGTCATGTCATGATTGTTTTGCCTATGGCTTATGATGGTTGCTCAGGTTTCAAATGTTGCTGCAGTGGTCCTTGAATCATGGCATATGGCAGATTTGAATATCAACACAGCCCTTGAATTAGGTTTCATTCGTGTGCTAAGCTCCCGATCATGCTGAGTCTGTCTGGCCCCTCAATTAAGTTAAACTCCGTGTAGCTGCTGCTTCAATAAAAGTGTCATGTCATGATTATTCTGTCGATGGAGTTGCTCAAAGTGAAGTGAGTCGTGGTCCTTGAATGATGGCATATGCATGATATTTAATGTCAATGTGAGCATAATATCAAAATATAGTTGATATAATTTAAATTGTGTCAAATACTAGTAACTATAATCTAACAACACATTGACGTCAGAGGTAGTATATCATTTCGACATTATAAGGCAGAGTGCCGCCTCGCCATTCTTTGCAGAGTGCCTTGAGCTGGACTGAGAAGGCTGAGTGCCTGCATCTGGCTGGACAAGGCAGAGTGCCGCAATCTGGCTGGACAAGGCAGAGTGCCGCAGGATGACAGCGCCTGTGCATACGAGTCCGCTTGGTCAGACGTTTTGGGCCAATGTGCGAGCCGGCAACATCACCTGTGAGTTTTACGAACAACAGCTGGATGGATCCTTGCAGATGGGTCCGAATTATCCCTGGCCGATCAAAAAACCTCTAGAATACTATGTCACAGCCTTCGGTGAGGTCCGCCTGCAATTCCGCGTGAGAGGCGGGAAAGGATTCAAACAGTGCAAGTGTGAATGGAAATACATCGGTCATGGAATGAATCGGGACTCAATGATTGCGAGGATCCCACAGCCGTGGGTCATCGACATTCTGAAGCTTCTGCGCGAGGTCAGGATTCCTCGGTCTGAAAGGCAGAGTGCCGAAGTCCTCAAAGCCTCGACAGTCGCAGCAGAGGCCCTGAGACTGGTGGATTCTATTCCTGAAGATGCTCTGGACTTCCATCATCCGACAGATCAGGTGCACCTCTGTGTCAAGCTGCACAGGCCACTCGCAAAGGATGAAAAAGAGTGTGGAAACCAATTTGACTGGCGTTTTCTGCAATCTCGAATGTTCACAACCCACTGGCAATCGTTTCCTGTCCCGCTCGCTTTCGACTTGAAAACCTTGGTCACCCATGCCTCGGGCGTAGTGGCACCGCGGATGAGAAAATCGGTGATCGTCACAGAAGCCAAAGGCAACGGGACGACTGTGGGAGCCTTCCTCAACCAGAGGTTTTCCGACCCAAGCAAGTTCCCAGAGAAAGAGACCATGCTGATCCTCTTCAAGCTGTTCAAGTTTGTCTTGAAGCTACAAATGCATACCCTTAGGCAGGAAGGGAGTCTTCTGGGGGACCTCCATGAGAATAACATTACTGTCATGGGAGGCAGAGTGCCGGACCACAAAGGCAGAGTGCCAGTGGGGGCGGAGAATTTGACGTTTGCCTTGGTGGACTGCTCCGGTTGCCTACCAATTAATGATGTTCCCGCAAAAAAGATGAAGGGTCACCTCAACTGCTTTCTGAGCTTGTGGCAAATTCCCTCAAACCACAGCGCCACCGTCTCCGAGTACGCGTCACAGGTCTGGAAGAAGATGCTTGCCGCTGGCGAAAAATTCAAAACGGACTATGGACCGAATAAGTGGAGAGTTGGTGAAATGGTGTACGATCTGTACAAGTTGTGCAAGAATCTGGAAGCAAAGTTCCAGCAGGGTCTGGACTTGATGCAACAATGCCAGCAAATGAGGGTCGAGGCAACAAGGGCAGTAATGAGCAGAATGCAGCCGCAGGCACTTGCGCCGCCGAATCCTCCGCCAACACCTCAGTGTTGGGATTCGACACCTCCCTGGGATCCCCCTGGATCTGCGACTGCAAAAGCCAAAGGGATGAAAGGAGGAGTGCCAGTAGAAGGCAGAGTGCCAGGCAAAGGCAAAGCAATACATCATCCTGATGGGACTCCTCCCAGGGGGGCCCGCCCGCCTTTGCATAAACCGCCTCAGCAAAAGGCGAGGCCTCCTGCTCCGTGGCAGGTGCCAGTAAGACCGCTGCGAAATGCTGGGCCTCTGCCTGATCACCCTTGGCAGCAGGAGTGGGAACCACTTCCTCCTGGCAGGGTGCAACCAGATCATCCTCCTCCTGGCAGGGGGCCGGTGCAACCAGATCATCCTCCTCCTGGCAGGGGCCGGTGCAACCAGCTCATCCTCCTCCTGGCCACCAGCAGCAGCAACATCGCTGGGGCAGAACGGCCAGAATGCCCGTCATCCAGGACGAATACGATGCCTGGCATGACGATGAGCCGAATCCCGAGCCGAATTCCCGGCCAAGAGTGCCAGAGCCGATGGGTCCCCCGCCGGCAAAGCAAGGCAGAGTGCCAGAGCCGATGGGTCCCCCGCCGGCAAAGCAAGGCAGAGTGCCAGATCCCGAGCCGAATCCCCCGCCAAGAGTGCCAGAGCCGATGGGTCCCCCGCCGGCAAAGCAAGGCAGAGTGCCAGAGCCGATGGGTCCCCCGCCGGCAAAGCAGCCTCCTGCCAAAAGGAAATTCGGCGACGGACAGCCTGTGCCTGTTGGTTCCAAGCCACAGTTTATGTCGGCAAGTGCTCCTGCTGAAATGACGGAAAAGCAAAGGATGGACGAGCAGGATTTCGCCAAGGAACTTGCCGAGTATGCTGACGATACGGCAAGAGGCTCCAATTTCGTTCCGCAGGGCCGACGCGCTGAGCCGGCCTGGGTGGCAAAGGCCCAGGGCTTGAAAAGCAAGGGCGACGCCGTCCCGATCGGGAAAGCAGCTTACTTCGCCCAAAAGGGCAAGCCTGCCGGAAAGGGCCACAAAGGCAGAGTGCCAGTGGAGGACAATATCCCTACTGACCTTGTTGGAAAGGGCCGTCCAGCCCTAGTGCCACTTGTTGGAAAGGGCCGTCCCAATATCCCTACTCACCTTGTTGGAAAGGGCCGTCCAGGCGAAGCTCATCCTGCTTTTTTGCGGCATATGAAGACGGAGAAGGGAGGAATATGGTTGGACCCCAAGGAGGAGGTGGAAGCCGAGGAGGAGGACACTTTGGTTGATGTTGTGGTGGAAGAGGAGGAGCCTGTGCAAGATCCGTCGGACGATGAAATGGAATTTGTCGAGGTTATGGTGCAGGATGAGCAACCGCCGCTTGAGATGGAGGCGGAGCCCGACCCGGATCGCTTGGACGAGGATGAGGGTGACAGCCAAGCAACAATGGTACTAGGGGACCATCTCCGAGAGGAGCAAGATGAGCCGATGCCTTCTGTACCGGAGACCCGGGTGACTGAGAGCGAGCACGATGCCGTCGTCGCCAAGGTCATGAACGAGCTGGAGGCTATGAATGTGGACCCGAGCCCGAAGGCTGCCGCAAACCCCAAGAGTGCGACTGCGCCAGTGCCTGGAGAGGTGAAGCCTTTCTTGGAAGCGGAGGAGGACCTCGGAATTACGGACCCCCAAGGCAGAGTGCCAAGGGGTCAAAACAAGATCAAGGTTCCAGCCGAGCTTTTGCAGCCAGAGACTGAGGAGGAGAAAACTCTCAGAGCGTTGCGGGGAATGCTGCCATGCAGTCACAGGGCGGTGACGACTTCGAAGGTGGGCCGCCTCGCCAATCGGGCACGTATGGCGAGACCGGTGCCACAAGATCAGCCGTTCAACCCCCAGCACAACGATCGGAAGTTCAACAGCAAGACTACGACTGTCATGACCCAGCTGCTCATGGCTGTCCATGAGATCACAGTCCGAGAATGCGAGAAGAATAACGTGCCAGTGGATAGAAAGGACATGGCGTGGAATGACTTTCGGTCGAAGGGCTCGAAAACTGCGGTTGTCTGGGAGCTGTTGTGTGACCAGAACGTGAAGGAGATTCCAAACAATTCTGAGCCTGGGGACTGGCACCTGTGGCTTCAGAGGGAAACTGGGGTGGCGGTCATTGAGCAGATTCTCCAGTGCATGTTCAATGTCACTCCGCCAAAACATGGCCGTGATCGAGTCAAGGGAAAAAATCTGACATACTGGCACTGGTTTGAGGCCTCCAAGACACTCGTTGAGGTTTATACGACGGAAGATGTCATCTCAAAGGAAAAATTCAAGCCCAAAGACCTGCAGAGCTGGATTGTGCCTTTGTCCTGCAAGATTTGGGATGCTTACAATTACACCATGCTTGTGTATTGTCAGAAGAAGCTGGAACAGAAGGCAAGGGGGGAAGACCTAGACGCGGTGAGCCAGATGGGTGATGATGTCCCGCCATCGGAAGATGAAGAGTATGTGGATGTTTACCAGACCACTGCGAACTTCGTTCCTGATTGGGGAGTAACTGCAGATGGCTTTCAGGATTGATCAGTGTCAATGATTGAGCTGAACGAGTAGGTTTATTAATTGTGTTGCCAAAACAAAGCCATCTAGTGGACCTCCTCTTCTTCATCCCATTCGTCCTTGGGCACTGGGGACTTTCACAAGGCAGAGTGCCAGAGAGTTCTCGGTGTGACTAAGGCAGAGTGCCACCAAACAGTGTGGCCTGTTCAGATTCATTTTTGTGTCGCTGTCACTAGGCAGAGTGCCGGAAAGGCAGAGTGCCAATGTGAAATCGCATTTCTTGGGGCGTTTGAATGTTGTCACTTTTGCGGTCCGTCTGATCTGGCACATTTCAGCTTGCCGTTTTGGAAAACAAAGACGATGCCTATGCATACAGTCATGTCGGCAGTAACTCGATGGATTAATTACTGTGCCTGTGAATTGATTGGTTCAACCTTGGTTTCCTGTGACAGCCCCATAAAACCTTTCAGGTGCTGGCGTCCAAGGTGGTTGGCTACTATGGCAAGGCTGGAATGCATGATGCAAGTGATTGTGAGTTGTGGAAGCTGAAACGCTTGCTATCTGGCCGTTGATGGGACCATGCCACGTAGTGTGTACGGACTCTAGTGACTAGTGAGTGGATGCGCAAGAATTTCTTGACCTGGCCGCAATCAACATATGTGTGTTCAAGATCGAGTCCCTTAGTGCTGCAGTGGTGCTTCCAGGCAGAGTGCCAGAGACAGTCGCCGAGAGCAATGGGAAAGTCGAGGAAGAGCGCTCGTGTGAGTGATCAGATGATGTTCCCAATGCCGGGGGCAATGAACCCAGCAATGGGAATGAACAACCCACTGGCCATGATGAACCCTTTCATGTTGCAACAGCAGCAACAGATGCAGCAGCAGCAACAGATGCAGCAAATGCAGCAGATGCAGCAAATGCAGCAACAGCAGCAGATGGCTGCTGTGGGTGAATCAAGGCAGAGTGCCAACGACTCCTCCTCGTCGGAATCAGAAGACCAAGAAGTGAGGAGGATTCGTAAGGAAACCAAGAAGAACAGAGCAAGGCAAGCAGCAACGATCGGGATTGATCGGCTGGCAACGTCCACTACCGATGCAGATGCAATCCCGAGAAGCGCCACGACATTGCGTTCGATCCCTCTGGCTGCTTGTCAATCAACAGAGTATCCCTAAGGTCAGCAATGATCCCTGAACCCTCCCCCCACAAAGCCTAGATAAGCCTTACTGACTGAGGTGAAGGTGAAAGCTCTGCTCGAGCGAGTTCATAGTGCATGGGATGCTGCGGTCACGGCTGACCTGCCACAACAAACAGCGCTGCAACTGCTCTTCATATTGACCAATCTGAAGCCGACCACAAAGGTCAGTGAACTCAGGGTCGATATGAAATACAGCTTGCTTGGTCAGCGATGTGCGAATGCCCATAGCGTCAATCCGTCTGCGATAGCAGCAGTTGGAACCGCATAGCCAAACCGGTTCTGGGACTGGGGGTGAATATGTCTGAGCATTCTGTTGACAGGGTTGCCTTGGAGTGTGGATGGCAGTCCACATGGATGACCGAGGATGTCACGACCTATGCCAGGCGTAGAGCGAGAGCAAGGCAGTCCACTGAGACGCAGGGACGTCTCAGTTTCAATCCGAGTCCTGCTCCAGCTGCCCCGCCAACGGTTCCGCCGTCGGAAGGCAGAGTGCCAGACGTGGTCCGTTCTGGTCCTTTGCCAACGACTGCTCCTAGTTCCAATCCAAGCCAGGCTGTGGGTCGCAGCCCGGCTGGGGAACAAGGCAGAGTGCCGATTCAACAGCCGCCTGCCTCCCCTCATGCCGTTCCGGGTTCCAATGCAAGCCAGGCAACCGAAGGCAGCCAGGCTGCAGGAAGTGAACAAGACAGAGTGCCGAGGGTTGTGGAAGGCAGAGTGCCAGTTGATGGGAATGCTCCTGCCATGGATGACGATGGTCTAGCGCCGGCAGAGGCAGAGATCAGGCCCGATCAGGAGATCGTCATGCCTCCTGCAGAAGTGACCACTGCACCTCAAACAGTTGAGTTGCCAGAGCCAGACACCTCCACGAACAGTGACTCGACAGCCGGTGCTGACGTGAATGCCGTTGTGCCCTTTGCGACACCCAAGTCGAAAGCCAAAGCAAAAGCCAAGGGCAAGTCGAAAGCCAAGGCCAAGTCCAAGGCCAGGGCGACGGCACCAAACACAGAGTCGCAGGACGAGGTCGCAGTCGAGGTCGATGATGAGGTCATGGCCGAGGCCGGGGCCGAGGTCGAGGCCGGGGCCGAGGTCGAGGCCGAGGTCGAGCGCGAGGCCGACGACAGTGCCTTCTTTGAGGAGGAGGAGGAGGATGCTCCGAATGAGTCGAGCAGACCTGCGAACCGGTGGAACCAGGACCTCTGTGTCATTTGCCATTCGGAGATGCACCCGGGCCAGGCAGGCTGGTTTCGTTTGCCTTTGGTTAATGAACCATTGATAGTGGTGCCTGTCCTGTTTGTACATTCCACTAATCCTCAGAACAGTACCTCTCACATGACGTGTCTTTTTCTGTTGCTTCCCTGGAATGCAGGCATTGGAAGCGCTATCGTGTGGCCACCTCTTTCACAGCGAATGTATCAATCGATACTGTGAGTCGACCGGGCGGAACAAGGCCACCGCTTGCCCTCTCAAGTGTGCGAGCTCAGCCTCTATGGCAAGGTTCTTTTTGGGTCCGAGGGGGTCCACGGGAAGCAATGCCCCTGTTCCTGTCGAAGATGATGCTAATGATGTGGACGCAATCGTTCAGGAAATACAAGCTCAACTCGTTGACGACCGCACTCGTGAAGAGGAAGCTCCTGAGGTCAACGACCCCGTGGTGGACTGATTGCGTCGACAAGGTGGCTCGGTAACAAGGCAGAGTGCCACAATAACTGGCTCATGTGTATGTGTTGTCGGTGATGTGGCCTCGAGTCTTATTAATTTTGGAGGTGTGGCAATGCCATTGTCACAGACATGTTTCTGAAGGCGGAGTGCCATGGGTTGTAACATGTGTTCCATGATCATTATGTATTGACATGATTGTGTTGCCTTGTGTTGCATTATGCCATCAGGAATGTATGTCTCTTTGTAATCCCAGGCGGTCTGTCGATTTCACAAGGATACTGCAGATGCCTGTGGACAAATCCGCGCCAAAGGCAGGATCCAACCTGTCCTAGAACACCAGTTGGGAGGGACCCAACAAAGGACCACGGAAGTCTGCAATGGGGTGCATCCGTGTTTAAAAAAACATATGGCCTTTGAAGGGACACCATCCCCATACCGCCCCACAGGCCCTGCAAAATCTTAGAAGACATTTGTGACACTTGTGGCATGCCCCGGAAAAATCTTATTGAATCTTATTGAATCTTATTGAATCTTATTGAATCTTATTGAATCTTATTGAATCTTATTGAATCTTATTGGTCCATCATTTTTAAAAGGGACACGACTCCAGATCGCCCCAAAAAATCTTATTGAATCTTATTGAATCTTAGAAGACATTTGTACAATTGTGGCCTACCCCGAAAAAATCTTATTGAATCTTATTGAATCTTATTGAATCTTATTGAATCTTATTGAATCTTATTGAATCTTATTGAATCTTATTGAATCTTATTGAATCTTATCGGTTTTACAAGGGACACAGCCTCCAGCTCGCCCAAAAAATCTTATTGAATCTTAGAAGACATTTGCAGGATTGTGGACTACCCGAAAAAATCTTATTGAATCTTAGTGTTCGGGCCATCACGTTTTGAAGGCACACCGACCCTGTACCAGACAATTGCACACATGTAGCATCCCCTCCCAAAAGTCTTGTTGGAGCTTATTGAATCTTGGGAGCTAGTTATACAATATCGAATCCCATTGAATCGGCACAGTCCAGCTAACCCAACCAAATCCCTACGAGTAGTAACACATCTTATGATTAAGCATAAACTAGGTGGCACTCTGCCTTGAAGTACCTTTAAACCATGGACCTCCTTAAAACCTAAAACCCTGAAGCTCTTTTAAACCCTAAACCGTTACTGTGTGTGGTAAGTTTACACATAGACCTAGGTATATGTATAACATACATACATACATATAGATATATGTATGGATTATATGCATACACTTATTATTGGGCATACTGCTTTCGAACATTAAACTACATCATCTATTAATAGCACTCTGTCTTCAAATATGTGTTAATCTAATGATCATGTGCATAAATGCTTGTGTCGTCCAGTGGAACCTATTGCATGTGGTATTGAAACGGACATGACAATCAACTTCTAGTACCTGTTCGTACTATCCAACACATATAGTTGCTTGCAGCTTGTTGGATCAAAGATATTTAAAGTTAAGCACCATGGCACCGAAACCGAAGGCCAAACCGGCAGCAGCGGGGAGGATCGGCCGGGTGAGGACTCCGAAGCGACGGCCTCGTAGAGTGCCGCCAACCGGTGTGAATGGCATTGGTGAAGAAGGTGGTGGGGCGGAAGGCAGAGTGCCAGGGCCACAAATGGGTCCGCCGCCACCAACGCCTGTGAATCGGCCACCTTACCCACCTGGCCCAAGACCTCCCGCCCCTGCGCGACATGAGTTTGAGATTGCCCAAGCTGTGGCAGAAGCGTTGGACATTATGGAGACCCCGATCATGATCAACTTCGAGCCGGATGTGGTTACTGTTAGGGAGGGCCGCATTGTTCTGGTCACCCTTGAGAACTTGACCCCTGAAGAGATGCAACGTCGGCAGTTGGGACGGCGAATTTGTGCCATGTGTTTCAATGCTCCAGACAACCCGCCGCCACCAATAGTGCCGCCAAGGCCGATGCCTGAAAATGGCTATCCTGGCCCTAACAATAATGCCAACAGTGGAGCTACTGAAGGCAGAGTGCCAGAAGGCAGAGTGCCGGAAGGCAGAGTGCCAGATGAGTTCGAAAGTGGAGTTCGTGGTCAAATGTTTTTTCGTTTGGAATCTCGCCCGGATGCCTGGTTGACTGGGCCAGCTCGTGCCGAAGGTGAGATTCACGCCTCAGACTCAGATGTGATTGAGGAAGGTGTTCGAGATGTTCGTCTTGGTGAGCTTGGAGGGCGGGGTCGTTTGGGTATTGATTATGGGCACATCTCAGAAGAAGACCCGGACTGGAGTCAGCGCGGCTCAGCGGATGATGGAGCCCCCTCAGATGTGGAGGAAGGTGAGGAGTCAGACAATGAGGAGATGGACGCACTGGACGAAGCTCAGTCGTCCCCAGACTCAAATCAGTATGATTCTGCAGGTGAAGGCAGAGGATTTCGCATTCGTGGTCGTCGATCGGGGTATATCTCCTCAGAACCACCCTCCGACTGTGAGCCACCTGAAGATTTCTGGTGGCCCTAAGGTTGATGTCTTTCAATGACAGCTTGGAAACTTTACAGAAGGCAGAGTGCCAAGAATGCTTGTGTCTGCCACCTCGGTGGCCTCGGAATCGTCGAGGACGATGGATGGACTGCTGTGTGCGGTACCAGAAAAACGAGAATCGAGTGAGGGTCTGGCAGTGCTGTATTTGATTGCTTGAGCATGAAGTCATGGTCTGCAACAACTATGCCACATGTGAATTTCAACGAGTGATTGCATCATGTCTGTCTCATCCTTGTGTTGTGATGGATCAATCGACTCACAAGTGTGTCAACTGCTGAATGTGCTGGTTCACAATTACGTTGTTAATTCGAACACCCTTGAGGTTAAGGTGTTACACTTTCTTGCGGATAGGACAGAGTGCCATGCACAGTGCAATTCGGAGTGCCATGTCTGCAGCAGCAGATGACCCGGCTGAAACAAGAAGAAGACTGTTAGCAGACATTCGGCGGCAGTTTGATGCAAACATCGCACTGGAGAAGAGATTCTTGGCCATTTCGAGAGGACAGGATGTTCTGCGCCTTTGCGAAGTTGACCCGTCGCTTCTGGAGTTCCATAATGAAGGTCCTTATGAAGTTCTGCCTGAGTGCAACTATGATGTGATTCTTGAAGCCAGTGGGTTTTCCTGGATGATATCAATCTGGCAACAAATGTTATCAGAAACTTTTCCCATCATGACTTCGTGGCCATGGAAGAAACAGATGAGATTCCTCATCAACTTTTGTCATTGGAAGCGGAACATAAGGCAGAGTGCCAGGTTCCACTTCCTGGAGATCTTTGCAGGGCAGGGCAACCTCAGTCGGGAGATGCTCCGTGCTGGCTGGCAGGGGCTAGCCTTGGACATCAGGTACGGCACAGATCATGATATTCTTTCTGTGAGAGGACTTCGCCTGGCTGTCAATGCTGTGTGTCAAACACACAAACACGGCCTGGTGTGGTTTGGAACTCCATGCTCTTCCTTCGTCCAACTCTGTAAATACAGTACTGGAAGGTCCATTGCCAATGACTGGATGGGAGAACCTGAGCGATCGCTGGCATGCCAAGAAGGCAATCGTTTCATGTATGTGACGCTGCTGTTGACTTTGCTCGCGGCTTTGAATGACAACCGGTTTGTGATCGAGCAGCCTTGCTCCAGCATGCTGTTCGACATTCCACTCGTCGATCGTGTCATGGGAATGATCCAGGCTATGAAGGTCAAAACCTATGGTGGTGCCTTCGGCCAGCCCATCCTGAAACCGCTTCAACTGTGGAGCAACTGTCAGCACATCAATGGTATGCGGCGCAGCTATCCTTCCCATGTCAGAGGAAGTGCTGGTTGCGTTGATCGAGATGGTGAGAAGTTCACCGGTCGTCCTGAAGATCTTCAGGTGTCAGAGGAGTACACCCCGGAGTTCGGCAAGGCTGTGGCCTTTCATATGATGAGGGATGTCCCAACATGAATTGTAGCTGAAGGCAGAGGGCCAATAAGGCAGAGTGCCATAATTCTCTAGAGTTAAATGAGCTTGCTTCATCTTTCGACATTCTGTCTTGTTGGTATTCTGCTTTCCAATGTTGGGACTGGGTTGAGCCCTGGACCCCGTCCGTTCCCTCCACGAGGTGCCGAGGAAAATCCTCGCCGCCTCGTGGAAGGATCTGAGTGATCCGAGCTGGTGCAGCTGTGCAATGAAAATGTAGAGAGCTTCAGTCACTCCGTGATCAGATGTGTTTGTCGGTATTGTCTCAGTTCGTATGCTGCTGTCGTGCAGGTGGCAATGACCTGGCTGGTGTCTCGACCTCCAGTTGCAGGCATCGGTGGCCTGTGTTAATCATTCCATGTGGTTGTCAGTTCAGTGCCATCTGCGATAGTTTCCTGTCTCAAGTTCGAGTGACATGATGTGGCTGCTGACATGTCATCGTGAGTCTTTGGGTTGATTTCTTAAGAATTCAATGTGTTGTGAACTGGGGCTTGTTACACAAGTGCAGGTGTGTGTCAGTATTTAGTAAGATTCAAGTACAGTGTTGCTTTGGAGGATTTCGGTGATGCTTCTGAAACTGTGGGTCATGCTATTGCTCCGTGATGGGCAATTGCTTAACTTGGAAAATGATGCAAAACTGCCAGCGAGAGCAGCTTGGCTCTCACAGGGCGAACTGTGGTGGCGTCTGGACTTGTTTTTCGATGAGAGCAACAGGAACGGCTCAGAACGTCGACAGTACCACAAATGGTACAACTTCTTCAGTGATCTTCTCAGGAAGACCCCCTTGGCTGCGAACTGGGGGTCACATGTGCAAAGTCAAAAAGGCAGAGTGCCAAACCCTGATGCTGTACAGGAGGATGTGGCATCTTCCACAGCCTTGGCCCGATTCATGTTGCAAGCATCCTTCGACACAAGGACAGACGCCCACAGGGAATGGTACAAGAGAAAACTGAATGATGCTATGGTACGTGTGTGTGAAACTATCAGTGATGAGCCTCTGGTCATGCAGTTGGATGAAGGCAGAGTGTCATGGTTTCTTCAATCAGCTGGGTTTGTGTCAGGCTTTGCCGCTTGGATGATGAAGTCGCTGGCAGGCAACACGTCCCGATCTTTGCGTCAGCTTTGGGAATCTATGTTCAATGCAAGGACGCTGTCTTCATCTCTCCGAGATGAATCTGAAGGCAGAGTGCCACGAGATTGGGAGGAGGTTGAAACTAGCATCTACGACATCATCGCCTTTGCAACCATGGCATAAAAACACAGAGCGCTTCAACCGTCGGGGCAGGCTCATGGATTTGCCAAGACAGTCGTGAATGCCTTCATGAACATACATGAGTGTCTGTCCGAGACATTGTCAGCCGGCCTCCAGGTGTATGTCATTGGGCACTACTTGAGTGTACATGATGCTGGTGTGCCTGTGACGTTTCGCAGGGCACTTCTGGGCAAGCGTGTTCCATTGAAAAAGACTGTGGACATCAAAAGCATCTGGAAGTTGCTAGAGGGCGATGCAAAAAGTGGGACCTCTTTGCGACAAGCCCTCATTCTCAAGAACCAGGACGAACGCAGCGACCTGCATGGTTCCTTGGTGATTTGATATGGAGTAGAATGTTTTTTTGTTAACCAGTTGTTTAAGATTAGTGAATTCTTTGTCACACATTCATTTGATGCCACGTACCCGCGCCACAGTCGAACTAAATTCGACTACCGCTCTTGCCATGGCCGACCCGACGTTCGGCTCTTGCGCCAAGCTGTTGGCCAAGTCCAGCAGAAGGTACACAATGTCGGGGGAAGAAGTATCCGCTGCGAACTCTGGGATGGCACCACGACGACCACGACGTCCTGCTTCTTTGCGAGCAGAGGGCGACATAAGCATAGCGCGGGCAAATGCTTGCAGCTGCTAGTGGTCGTTGAGAGCCTCATATCCCCATGGCAGAGCGGGGTGACCCCATATCTCGGCCGAATGGGGTTGGCCTAAGTCTCCGGTCCGCATGACTGTCAGAGCACGTTCGTCTTTGCAAAGACGCCGGGGAGGCCGTTACAGAAAGGGATGCTTAAGTCAGGTTGTGCATTTAATATTTATGAAAGGCAGAGTGCAAAAGGCAGAGTGCCAGTAAAACTTCTCAGGGTTTAGTAGGGTTTAGTGGTTTGCTGCGCTTGCTGTTGATCAGAAAATCCTTGTCGATTCGCTTGCCGGCATGTGGAGTGTGGCCGCTACCCAGGACTCGCTGTGTCTCGCACAGGGCTCGGAGGGAAGAACGTAGTGCAGGGCAGCTTACAAGTCTCCTGCCCTTACCCACGGTGCACTTCCGCCGAACGCTTCTTTCGAGATTCAGTTCGAGTTGTGTGCTGCAGCACCGCTGGCCGGGTGCTGGGGGGCCGCTGCATCGAGTTTTTCGAGCTCTTGAGGCAAACGCAGAGAGCTCTGTGCTCTCTGTATGACAGTCGGACACATGGGCTAACGTGCCGGCTGGGAGCTCCTTAGTCTCTGCGTGAGCATCGCTCGGGCGGTTCGGAGGGGAGGCCCGGTGTGACATGGGCTAACGTGCTGGCTGGGTCCGAGGTCGGCACCCGAGTGTGCTCCTCTGCAACTTGGGAGGCCGAATCGAGTATTATAGCAATTACGTCAGGTTGTGATCAATTTTTTGAAAGGCAGAGTGCCAAAGGCAGAGTGCCAGTAAAACTTCTCAGGGTTTAGTAGGGTTTAGTGGTTTGCTGTGCTTG